>JAPFRF010000005.1:33830268-34275268 GCA_029282475.1 Phrynocephalus forsythii
GGGGCTAACAACTGGATTTTACTCTGTATTTTTAATGTGACAATAATAATGTGCAATTTGTAGCCCTCTACACACTTGACTAGCTGCCCCATGACTTGAAATGGTTTGAAAAATAAGAATGTTGAAAACAAATTAAATAGAAATATAAAGAAAAATAAAACCCCAACCTGCTCTGTTCCTCTCTTATCCCTCTGCTTTGAAGTCTGCCTGAGACAGAGCATTCACTGACTCACTTGTTATCAAGTGAGTGCTTGCATATCAAGACATTGTTTGTTGATCGAGGCAACATTTAGAAGAATTGTTTGCTTGTTCTGCAAAATGCTCTTAAACCAAGTTATTACTGTAATGCTTTTCATTCCTCTAGCACTAGAGACAAGATATGGGTGTGGACATGAAATGGACTTAGGGCCTTTTCACACAACCCCTAAAATCCGCTGGCCACTTAAATTCGGACCAGAGATCTTAGGGGTTTGTCGCCGTTCCTGCGTTCCCACCCCCTCCGCACTCCTGGCTGCTGGCTGCGTGAGGGGAGGGAGAAAAAAAAAGGAAGAAAAGAATGCCGCTCACCTTCGTTCTGCCATCTCGCTTTGCTCCCGACACTGCATTCAGATCTCTTAAAGGGGCGGGGGGCAAAAAAAGACCAAACAGAAGCAAGGAGAGCCCGGCAGTCACTACTGTTATATCCGCATCAGGAATTTTCACCCTCCGAGAGCAGGTACATGAAAAGTGCGCTGGGACGTGCTTAGGTGGGCGTGGTCGCACTTAATTATCTGTAAACTCCGGAGCTGGTGGGGAAATAATTTTAAGCTCCGGAGCTGGGAGCCATTTGCCGCGGAGTTTAGGGGTTGTGTACAAAGGCCCTTACTCCCCAGGAGATCAGTCAACTACAGTAAAAAAGTAACATGGGTGCTTACAGGGTGTTTAAGGGGAGGGAAAGTAATTTCACACATTATAACCCACCCACACCCAGCAAACAAAGGACCTACATAGCAGTGATCATAGGAAACATTCTACATGGCAGCTCGCCTCAAAGGTATCCAGCTGTTTAACACATCTAGATCTGTGCCTACAGTAGATCTTGCATACTATCTAGCAGGCAAGATCGATGTTTACACTATCTACCATCAGCATTTAGTAGTGTTTTAAGTTATTGCTCACATATTTTCAAGTTGGTATTTATTTATTTATTTATTTATTTATTTATTTATTTATTTATTTTTTAAGGCTTGTATACTGCCCGTCTTCCCGAAGGAACTCCGGGTGGTTCACAACAAAGAAAATCATACGATATGCTTATGATCAAGGGGTTATATTTAGCAGTGAATTCTAGGTGCATTAGAAAACTTCAGAAGTTTTGCAAACACACATTTTAAAACCTAAGCAAAAGCACTATTATTTCTAATATTAAACTATATGGCATAAATCAACAAAAAAACAACAGGGCTACAGCATTTGAAAAACCTGGCAGTGAGGTTATTATCTTCAGTAAAGTTGCAAGCAGTTTATGCTATGGCTGGATACTTCAGTGTTTTTGGTTTCTGGCTGTAGAGTCAGCGGTTGGGAGTTCCCCACTGTGGCTCCAATGAGTAGAGCCAACCGGTGTGGCCTTGGGCAAGCTGCACAGTCCTAAAGCGACCCCAGAAGGGGATGCTAAACCACTTCTGATTATTCTCTACTAGACAGAATTCACTTGATAGCACATGGTTATTATTAAACATGTAAGCAGTGCATGCAATTAAAAAACTGTCTTTTAAAAAAAGCTCTTGTGTTATTGTATCACCTTGCAGAGCAAGCAGACATGATGCAATGATTCAAAATGCATCATCGGTTAAATCAAGCAGTGTCAACAATGATCTTAAAGTGTTAACATACACTTATACTCCATAATTACATGATTTCATAATGCAAAGGAAATACTGTATGATATTTCCCAAGACCTCTTTTCTTTGGTCTTGATACAGTACATTTTATAGTTCAAAAGTTTATAATCACAGAGGTTTCCAACTACATATGTCACATATTTTGCAAGCACTGCAACAGATGAACTATGGAAAGGATATACAAGTAATTGGTAATGAGCCCCTAGGCCAGTGGTGGCGAACTTTCAACACTCCAGTTGTTTTGAACCACAACTCCCAGATTTCCAAGCCGGTAATGCCAACGACAAAGGATTGTGGGAGTTGTGGTCCAAAACATCTGGAGTGCCAAAGGTTTGCCATCACTGCTGTATGCCGTTAAGACACCACTGGGTTAAACAAAATAAAAACCCTCTGATAACAAAGATGTATATGTGAAACCTCTCCTGAGTAATAATTAGGAACCACACACTGTGGCGAAAGTGAGCTCAGAAAATCCAGTTATTGCCACCAAACTTGGAAAATGGCTAAGTGAATGCCAGACCAAACTTATAATGACACCGCTACCTCATAAGCAGTGGAAGGAAGGGAAGGCCAGTGACTGGGAACTTCTCATATGAGAAAGCTGGGTGCAAGAACAGAAGGAGACCGCTCTTGACACCACTGCAGTAAGAGGAAGCTCAACAAGTGGAGAGGAAAGAGTGGATTTCTTCTCCAGCTTGTATTAAAGCCGGTCAGACATGATCCTCCCCCTGTAACTGAGCATTACAAGGTATTCTCATGTCAAGAAAGGAGAAGACATAGTAACAGCTCTATTTCCAGGGTGTGCAGTCTAATTCCCAACATTCTCCTGGCTTCATCTCGGAGCCTGCCATGACCAGGAGTGCATCTACAGAGACAGAACTAGCGCACCAACTCTGCCCATTCCATGAGATGTCTGATCTGGACATGTTCAATCCCACCGCCTTTACAGGGGCACTTAATGAGGACATGAAAGAGTGGAGGGGCTGGTAAACTACTCTGAAATACTTTATATCTAGAAAATTATAGGAAGGAGCACCATAAATTGGAACTGATTTGATGGTGTTGTTAGGATTGGGAAGGAAGTCGACGTGAGAAGGAGCTTCAGTTTTTCCAAGCTACAGGCCTGGTAGAGAATCAACAAGGAGGGAATTGCACCCTTTCTGTAACATCAAAAGATGTTAAGATCTGCAACATCCTTTCTTAGTACAAGCTTTGTGAAATAAACAAGCTCAATTAAGTTCCCCTCACTGTTTAGGAAACAGTTCTGCGTTGCCCATTGCACTGCATTTATTCAGATATACAGCCCATTTTCCCAGCATAATGAAAAAGGAGTGTTGTTAAAATGCAGTCTTATAAATCAAGAATGAAATCTTAGTAGCCCATGACTGGCATTTGATGATTTATAAAATGCATGATATCTTTATGCACATCCTTGATAAATAATTTCATCATGACCTATCTACTACCGTAAGCTTTTGTGGCTATGTGCCATTGCATCAATTCTTAATTAAGTCAATTCTGCCTTATGGCAACCCTATGTATTAATGACATCCAAATGTTTCTAACAGCCCTGCCCAGGTCTTGCACACTAAAGTCCATGGCTTCTTGTACTGTGTCAATTCATCTCATATTCAGTCTTATCCTTCTCCCACTTCCTTCAACTCTTCCAAGCACTACCTTCTTCTCTAGTGATTAATGTTTATAGCGGTACCTCTGCTTACGAGTTTAATCCATTCCGAATGCATGCTCATAAGTCAAAGAACTCGTAAGTAGAGCAGCCATATCTAAAAAAATAAAAATAAAAAATAAAATAAAAAATAAAAAAAATTAAGTAGAGCAGACCGCATCTAAAATTTGTAAGGCAGCAGTTAAAACTCCAATGGTTTTCCACTCTTAAGTCAAACTGCGTGCTAATAAGTAGAGGCACTCGAGGTATCACCGTATATCTAATGCACTGTAGTTTTTTAGTCATTTCATCTTTTACAGTGGTACCTCAGTTTACGAGTACTCTACCTTGGATTTTGAGTATTTTCCAAACCAAGCAAAAATTTTAGTAAAAATTTGCTTTGGTTTGCAAGCCTTGCTCTGGTTTGTGAGCAAGGCTCGCCACAGCATGGGCCCTCCTGTGCTGCCTGGAACGGGCCTCCAGAGCTCGTTCCAGGCCACACAGTGGGTCTGTGTTGGACCTCTGGAGTTCACCCCAAGCCCAGTGCCACCTGTCCGCGGCCTCCACAGCACACCTTAGGCAGCGCTAGGCCCAGAGCAAGCTCTGGAATCCGCTGCGGCTCCTGGTCCTGGAAACTGGGGCCCCAAAACAGATCAGGTAAGTTTCCATTATTTCCTATGAGGAAATTTGCTTTGATGCTCGAGTATTTTGGTTTAAGAGCATGCTTTCAGAACGGATTATGCTTGTAAACCAAGGTACCACTGTAGTTCAGTTTTTATTTGATATAGCACCCATTTATCTTTTCGGCACCCCAAGGTATCCATAAGTACACAAGGAAAACAAACACAGAAGGGCCTGTTTATTTAATTCCATGGGACATTTTCAAGATGCCATAAAATACTGGTGGTGGTTAAAAGTTTTGTTAACGGTCACAAATCCAAGCGTCTTTCCGAAATACCTAGACAAATTTGTTCAGGCGTTACTGTATTCAGCATTATTCTCCTACTTAGAAAGGAGTTCCTAGTTTCCTTCCCCTCATTTATTCTTTCATCAGGACACCAATAGCAGCTCAGAAGAGGAGGAGACATCCTTGAAGTGTCAGCTGCATATACATACAGGCAAGAGTGTGTGTAGAGCCCACATGAGTACAAGAAAATACCCTCTCCACATGTCACTGCTCCCATAGAGAAAATGATAGAAGGACAAGACTAAGCACTCAACTTTAAGCAAGTTGAAAAAATTGGATATAATATCGCCTGAATAAGATTCTCCTCTCTAGCTGTTCAGATCCTCCCAAGAGGTAAGGCCCTTTCAGTTCTTTGTGAGATAGTGAATGGCTTGACACTATTTTTTTTATATTTGGAAAATCAGGTAGTATTTACCTCTTTCTGACGTCTGCAAGTAATTTTTCTATTTATACTCCTGAGTTATACACAACAGAGGCTACCTTGGTCCTGAGTACATACTGAATCACTGCCATCATCCTGCCTAGGATTGAAAACTATGATTGTCTGAAGTTGTCAAAAGCCATGTGATATTTCCGGGACCGCTCAAGAAATGGCAACATGTTCTTACCGATGTTCACTTCTTTTGACTTGCTCGAAATCTTTTGATAGGTTGTGAAATAGTTCTGGAAAATGAAACATCAGTTCAATTCAGCTGGTCAAGAACGCTAAAACATGACTGGCAATGCTCTAAGGAGGTGGATGTAATGAGGGTGGATCTATGGAAGATGCTGGAATTGTGTGGGCTGATTGATGCCTTTTGTGTGGCCTCCGATAGCACTACTTGAACGGAAGAGCCTCCCATTAATCATAAAACATGTCAGCTTTCAAACGGATCGACACAGTGGAATTCTGCTAGTTCATTTGGGGGTGGGGGTGCTCGCTCCAAACCTTTTATGGTTTATTTTTAAATGTGATCTTGTGGTTTGGTCAAAAAGGACAAGGCCTGAACTATCTTCAGTTGGCAGTCCTGATCAATAGATTCACTATCCACAATCATTAGCAACTCACATGGCTTTCTACAGAGCGGATTTATCATGTTTATAACCCCAATGATAAGGGAGTCAGGTATGTCATGTCCTTTTTTATTTTCCACATCTAACACAAAACGTTCTCCGTATAATTGCATCTTCAGATTAATTTACAGGACTTTCCTCTCCATATTTTTTGCCTATTTTGAGCCTTCATACCTTCCAAAGCAGATACAAACAATTTTTGCCCTACAAGTGGCATTTCAATTTTACAGCAATCTGTTGACACTGAGGCCTAAAACTGAGTTAGGACATCATTTCACATTGAAAGAAAGCCCCCGAACATCCTTCCACGTATGAATACTTCAGTACACAAGAAATTACTTATCAGAGAGAAAGATTATAGAAGAGTAATTATATAAAAGTTTTTTTTTCAGGAAAGACTCACTGAGAAGACCAACACAAGGCTACTGGTAGCCAGGAAAAGAAGGAACTGAGGTAGGAGGAGGGCAGAGCCTGCCTTTATAGGGGGAGGTCCTTCAATTATCATAGCTTTTCCAGAAGACTCCAGGTCTACTGTGTGTGCACACATTAACCCATTGTGTGCAATCACAGAAGATCACGAAGAAGAACTTTCTGTTCACAATGATTGACCTTTTTTTAATCCCATGAGAAGGGTCTAGGGCAGGCAGACCTTGGATCAGCTCCAACTCCCCCTGTCCTTCAGTTAATGACACTCCCTTTCTTACTGTCTTCCCTGCCTTTTCCCATGACTGTCATTCAGCAGGCCTCACAACACCTACAGGATTCCGACCACTGATCCCAAAACTGTGTCTACATAATGTTATGAGTTGTTTTAACAGCAAGGTTTTTTATTCTTCCTTTCCCCAGGTGAAACCTTGGAGTGCCATTTCAAAGAGGCTTAGCTGGAAATTCCTGATGGATCAATGCATGAGAAAAAAGACTTCCAAGCACACTTTGCCACCTTTCCAAGCCAGATACCAAAAGTATGATGACAACAAAGGGTGCTTTTACACGACCCCTAAGATCCGCTGGTCCCTTAAATTCGGACCAGAGATCTTAGGGGTTTGTCGCTCTTCCTGCGTCCCCACCCCTCCGCACTTCCTGGCTGCTGGCTGCGTGAGGGGAGGGAGAAAAAAAGGGACAAAAGAATGCAGGCTTACCTCCAGTGCCGGTGGACGCCGCCCCGTCGTTGTGATTCCTTCTCTTAAAGGGGCGGGAGGCAAAAAACAACAACAAAAAGAAGCGAGGAGAGCCCGGCACATCCGCATCAAGATTTTTCACCCTCGGAGAGCAGGTACATGAAAAGTGCGCTGGGACGCGCTTAGGTGGGCGTGGTCGCACTTCATTTTCAGTAAACTCCGGAGCTGGTGGGTAAACAATTTTAAGCTCCGGAGCTGGGAGCCATTTGCGGCGGAGTTTAGGGGTCGTGTAAAAAGGCCCAAAGAAAACAACCACACTCCATTTTGGAAATGGCAGAAAAATATAGCAATACTCACAAATATCAAGTGCGCTGCCTATCAACCGCCCTACAGTGATTAAAACACACTGTGGCAGGTTTATAAGTTAATTATGCAGGCAACACATTGCCCGTCCCCAACACACACACCTCAGCAAGCTGGGAGCTCATTTTATAAACCTCAGAAGGATGGAAGGCTGAGTGAACCGTGAGCTCGGTACCTGGGATTGAACTTCGGGTCATGAACACAGTATTGGATGCAGTGCAGCAGTTTAACCACTGAGCCACAAGGTTACCTATATAATCAGCTATAAGCTATTATGCTCTAAGTATTAGCCCCAAAGTTAATTTTCAATGGTTATGGAAAACATACAACACCATTTTTCAATTTTTATTCAGTTTCATAAATTAGATATTTAAGCATTTCCATACATAGCTTGCAGAAGCTGCCTGGATGCCCTAAGCACATCCGATCTCGCTTGATTTCGGAAGCTAAACAGGGTCGGCCCTGGTTAGTACTTGGATGGGAGACCACCAAGGAATACCAGATGCTGTAGGCGCCTAGAGTAGGAACTGGCAAACCACTCCAGTACTCCTGCCAAGAAAACTCCATGGACATGGAGTCACGTAGAGTCGGTCACGAATGTAACGACACAACACACACACACATACATAGCTTGCATGCCCATATAAATTTGGTACAACTATATCCTCATATGATCTGCACCAAAAGCAGTGGAAGCAACCTAGAACATTAAAACATAACAGCAATACACTAACAGTTGAAATAATCTGGACGAGAACAGAAGTTTCTGTTCCATCTAACGCACAATTACTCTGTCAAGATATAAATGCTGCTTGATTCACTTGGGGGTCTTGCCAACTACGTGGCAGGTACTGCCCAAATCATTAGTAACAACTAATAACCAGCAAACGACAGACATCCAGTAAGCATGTAAGAACAGTATGCAAATATTCAGAATTCAGTTGCCCACTACTAAACTGGCAACCTTGATTTCTGATGTTCACAATGGATTCAACCTAAACATGTATAGAAACCATCCACTGGTTTGTCAAATATAACATCTAGTGTTTCTAATATATAATCATATGGATAAAAGCATCTTGAGACAGGCAGTCCAGTCTAGTGGACAGAGTGACAAACAGAGACTCAGAAGAGATAGGTTTAAATCCTCATTCAGCTATCAGAAAGGGAAGCAGTGGTAAAATCAGCCCTTAAATATCTCACATAGCTTCAAAATCCTACTAAGTGGTTCTCAAACTTCCTAATGTCACGATCCTTTAATACAGTTCTTCATGTTGTGGTGACCCCCGTGCCCTGCTTGGAAGAGGCCACAAGCCCCCTTTGACAGGCCACTGCCGCAGGTGACATAAAGAACTTCCCTCTACAGGCACCCTCAGCCAATCACAGCCTCCGGTGCCACTGACTGACATCCCCTCCAACCTATCAAGCTGTAACTAACTCTTTCTCCCCCTCCCCCTCCTCCTCCAGACCCAAGCCATTTGTGCCTTTTTCTTCACTGGCTCATGGCAACCCCTGTGAAATGGTCATTCAACCCCCAAAGGGGTCCCGACCCCCAGGTTGGGAACTACTCTACTAAGGTCATCATAAACAAGATGGGCGGGGTACAAATCTAACAATAAATAATAAATAAATAAGAAACAATTTGACAGCTTCCAACAGATATGCTTCTAAGGCTTAATCTGAAAAGCTCTCCACTTGAGTTCAGTTCAGATCTCTGGCAACAATCTGCTGTACGTCTTTGACATCACTATTATGAACTGTGTATTTATAAAATCCCAGTGTTCTTCTACATACTATATGAAGCTTCAGAATAAGACAAACCTTGCCAACAGAGGCTCAAATTCTGACCATGTTGCTTTACCCCTGTGTTAGGGTACCACCGCTCAAAATTATCCATCTAGTCAACTACCAGATTAAAAAATAACCTTGTGCAAAGCAGCTCAAAGAACTTTCCTAAAGGGACCAATGTAAACCGAAACCAACATGAAACTGTGTACTAAACATAAGGGAGGGAAGCAAAACATAGTATATGTAAGTTTTGCAAGTGAAAGAGAAGAAAATTCAACCAGGATGTTTACCAGTGCATACACAACCTAAATCCTCAAGACCCTATCTAATCTTTAGGGATTAGCCAGTGTCCCCATGGATTAGGGCTAGCCAATTTTCATATGGCTGGTTAAGGGATATTAGCAAGAACAATTTAGTAACATGGTAAACAAGGAGGACTGTTTTGCAGCTGCTGGGGTGAGCAATGACTAAGGGTTTTAGAACTGCAAGAAATTCCTTTCCCAGCCCACTAAAGAACTAAGAAGGAAAATGACCTAACAGCAGATGTGACTACAGACAAGGGAGAAACAACAGGCGAAACAAAGCTGATGAACCAAAATACACAATAAGGAACACAGACGGAGTGTAACGATCAAATCTAGAGTTGTATGTTTAATTCTGACTTCAAAAATAAAGATATAAAATGTCAACATCTAAAACAATAATGATTAAAATCTATTATTCAGGGTTTCTACGTTCTTAAACGTGCGTTATTAAAGCTATTATTCTCCCACTACTCCCACCTTTATAACATTCACTAAAGACACTTTCAGCTTGTACTTTTTCAAAAGGAATTCACTGTTGATAAAAAATTCTCAACCTTTTTTCTACACATTGTACAAAGCTTAAGAACAAAGACAGGCCCTGCCAACAAACTCACCATCTAAGACAGGCATGTCCAAAGTCAGGCCCGGGGGCCAAATGCGGCCCGTTTTCAAACTTTGGGTGGTCCCCAGCCTCTTCTCCCCACCCGCTCAGCCTGTCACGCATCTCCACCAGCTGGCCCCTCCCCATACCGGATGGAGACATCAGCTTGCAGTTTTACAGTTTGCCTGCCCTCCCTGCCTCTGTTCACCCCCCACCCCCAGCCACTTGTCCAGCCTACCCGCCCCCAGCTGTTGCTGCAGCGTCCTCCCCGCTTCCTTGCATGTTCTAGAGGGCTATTACTTAGAGCATAATAGCTTATAGCTGCCAAATGCAGCTAAATGGTCGGCCCTCACACATTTTCACCACACCAAATCTGGCCCGCCTTGCAAAAAGTTTGGACACCCCTGATCTAAGATAGGAGAAAGAAAAATGAGAAAAGAACAGGGAGAAAGAAGGAATTCTTAAAAGTCACAATAAATCATACAACTGCTTTCCTACTGATCAACTGAAAAGACTGTGGGGAGGCAGGTCTGGAAAATAAGGAAGCAAAATCCTGGGAGAAGAGCAGCCACGTGGCATTTTATGTCCCAGCAAGTCTAGTCACTTCCTTGTTAGAACATAAGAACATAAGAATACAGTGGTACCTTGAATAACGATTTAATTCGTTCTCCGAGGCTAATTGTTATCCGAAAAAAAGTGTTATCCGAAACACATTTTCCCATAGGAATGAATGGGAAACAAATTAATCTATTCCAGAGCCTAGAAAAATGACACAGACACTTTTTTTTTGCTCAAAACTCTTTATAAAGTGCACTTTAAAGGAACAGATGCAATGCAGCCCACAATAATTCTTTTTTACCAATGCATGCTGGAAATTCGTTATCCGAGGCAGGCCATAGATAAAATTCGTTATCCAAGGCAGCCTATAGAGAAAATTCGTTATCCGAGCCAGACCTATACCTAGAAATTGCCATTTGTTATCTGAGGCAGCACATAGGGAAAATTCGTTATCCAAGGCAGCCCTATACCTGGAAATTGTGATTTGTTATCCAAAAATTCGTTATCAGGGGCATTCGTTATCCGAGGTATTAGTCTTGCTAGAACTGGCCACAGCCCATCCAGTCCAGCATTGTCTCACACAGTGGCTCAAGGTATTCCCAAGCAGATGTCTTCACCTAGTTAAGATTCCCCGCAAATGGTCTTGAGAAATATCCTGCCTATCTCTTCAACCCAGAGGTTGTCCTTAAGCATCCATAATTATAGCCATTGATATCCTTGTTCTCCATGAACTTGTCCAATTCTTTCTTAAAGTTGTCAAGGCTGACAGCTGTCACCACTTCTTCTGGCAGGGAGTTCCTCAAACCAGTGATCCTCTGGGTGAAAAAGTACTTTCTCATATTTGTTTGAGATCTAGCACCCAAAAGTTTCATTGAGTGTCCCCTAGTTCTAGTGTTGTGTGATAGGGAAAACATTTTTTCCTTATCTACTTTGTCAACACCGTGTATGATTAGATAAACTTCAAGCAGGTCACCTCTTAGGCACTGCCATTCAAGAGTAACAGGCCTAGCCGTTGCACCCTCAGATGGTAAGGAAGGTGTTCCAGTTCCCTAATCATTCTGCACTTTTTTTCATTTCCATAATATCCTTCTGGAGGTATGGTGACCAGAACTGTACACAGTACTCCAGATGGAGCCTCACCATAGATTTATAAAGAGGCAAAACGACACTTGTGGACTTATTTTCTATACCATTCCTAAAGATTCCTAGCACTGAGTTTACTTTTTTCACTGCTGCGGCAAACTAGGTTGACACCTTCATTGAGCTGTCCACCAGGACACCAAGGTCCCTTTCCTGATTTGTCGCAGAAAGTTCAGACCCCATCAGTTTATAAATATAATTGGGTTCCCCACCACCACCACCAACGTGCATCACTCTGCACTTATTAATGTTGAAGCTCATTTGCCACTGGTTTGCCCACTCCCCCAGTGTCAAAAGATCCCTCTGGAGCTCCTCACAATCTCTCTCTGTTTTTACTACCCTGTATAATTTAGAGCCTTCTTTTGAGTTGAAATAAGGTCACGTGGCAATTGTCCTTTGGAAGGAAAAGGTCTTCTTGAAATTCCAAATGCATGAACGCCTGACAGCTTTACAAATTATTATCAAGCACATCTGCATTACCTGCTGTTCCACTACTTTTGATCAATTTGCTTTTTCCTTTTGCTGAAACTGACATCTCCTCTCTGCATCTTGACAGAAACTGAACTCCTAAGAGCTGCCACAGACTCCTTCCTCTTCTCCTAACTCAACTTTTTTTACTTCTTTAGTGCTCTGCCCCAAAGAAGAAAGCTGAAGTCCTCAAAGCTTGCAGATGATCTTGTGACCTTTGATAGCTTAATAAACATATTGCACAATACTGTTGTACTAACTTTATCTTTATTGATCAGAAGAAACGAGTTTCTCCTTTGGCTTCTGTACATCATCACACTGTTGTTATCACGTTTACTCTTCTGTTTTTCCAAACATAGCATTGATGTCAATCACTCTGAATCTAGAACTTCTTCTAAAGCATGATTATAACTGTGAACATTATAATATTATTTTACAAATCTAAGGCTGCCTACATGTTATCTTGCATTTTATCTCAAGAAATCTGAAAGCACACCTAATTTAACAATGAAAGTCAAATAGCAAGTGTATGATCAGGATGATAATGCTATACAGTACCTGTTTCCTACTATGTACAGTAGGATCCTGGTACACACTGGGGTTTGGTTTCAGGCCTTCCTATGGATAACGAAAACCATGGATAAGAGAGAACAACACCCAAAACCCAAACTGATGTTTTGTGGCAGTAGCTTACTTTATGGTTGCTGTTTTGCAACAGTAGCATGCTTTGCGGCTGCTGAATTATTTATTTAATTTTTTCCTTTGCCAACCATGCATAACTGAATCACTAGTTAACAAATCAGTGGATATGGGGGCCTTACTGTATTCCCAAATTATTCTCAATGAAATAAAGCTCTGTAAATTTCCATGTAACTGCAAAGAATGGGCTAAAAGTTCTGTAATGCAATTTCAATGACCTCATAGCACGTGATACCAATTTAGCAAAGCTAATGCCACTGCTAACACTATCATTTAACCCAAAGACCATTCATTAAATTTGCCATACAGAAATAATCCAGTTGATTTGAAACCCAGAGCAGAGGTGTTAAACATTTATTTATATATCCCTTCATATGAAACTGCTTCAGTGAAGCTTTACAGTCATATCACACAAACCAACCATTAGTTATTAAAAGTGTAAACAAATCAAGTAGGACACTTATCTAATAACTACTATAGGCAGTAATAGACATTTAAAAACCCTCTTCAATTGCTAAAAGCATGGTTCATTCATCTAGAAAAGGAAGATTCTATTGGCAGATTAGTTGTAGTTGAGTACATTCTATGCTGTGAATATGTCACACTTTTATCAACTGAGAATCAACAATTCTTTATCTTAGAAAGGTATCATTCAAAAGGTAAACTGTGGTTTGGTGTTAAGAGTTTGCATGTGCTACTTGCTGTATCCAATGCAGTCACAAGGTGGCCTCTAGAAGCTTTTGCTTGTTGACTCCTCTGAACATAACCTTGGGTTCATATAATTATGGGCAGCTGAAGCAAATTCAAACAGTGTTTCTAAAACTGCTTGCTTAGCCAGCACTTGTCCATGTTTGGATAACACACTAAACTATGTTTATTATGTTATCTATGTTTAAAATATATTTAGCTAGAATGGAAGCGTGTGATCTCCTCGAAGCTTTGCCAAAGAACAGAGGTTTTGAATACACAAGTCTGAAGTTTCCGTAAAGCTCTTTCTCAAAAAGATGCTAAACCCCCTTTGAACCTGGCCATGGTCAACTAGAAAAGGGAATGTGACATAAGTGTCTAAGATTGAACAGACATTAGTATTAGACACTGTTCGTTTCTAAATTAGAAGGGAAAAATTTGTGCTTTGCCACATGGTCAGTGGGTAACAGGAAAGGGAACTGTAATACAAAAACATCTGGAGTCTACAAGTTCCTGATCCTTGCTCTCAGTAATACAAGAAAATCAATATTATAGGTCAGCTATTAGCTTTATAAGAGTAACGTCTATCTTCTTTTTATAGTGTGTTTGCATCATTTATATCCTCAATTCTGTCCCATTCAAATTTCTGTGACATGGTTTGAAATGAATGTGATGATACAATTACACCCAGTATTGAAAAGTGGGATATAAACAATGCTAACACAGAATATCAAAATTTGACTTGATACAGCCTTTTAAAAAATTATTTTATTATTTTATTTTATTTTAATTTTTGCTGCTTGTCTGTGTTTGAAAAACCGAGATGTCTAGTTCCTGGTGAATAACAATGTATGGCTGACAAGTACGTATGAATGCTATGTGCTATCAAGCCAAAGCAACATATATCAACTCTAATAGGGCTTTAAACATAAGTAATATATTAAAGGAGGGGTTTTATCAATTGGACACAAGTAGCACACAAATGTGGGCGGAAACTTTACCTTTACCTTTTTAGCAGTTCCAACACACACACACACACACACACACACACGTTTCCATGGTCAAGCAGGGATTCAAACACAGACCTTTTAAATCCTAGACTGTTACTCATTCCTTTGTACCACATTGGGTCTTGTAGACATTTTCCATATAAAGTTGATAGAAAATGTTATGAATCACTTCCTGGAACACCTTCCTTAATATCTGAGGCTGCAATGGCTGAGCCTCTTCACTCTTGAATGATGGCACCTAAGAGGTGACCTAATTAAAGTTTATAAAACCATACATGGTGTGGACAAAGTAGATAAGGAAAAACTGTTTTCCCTATTGCACAACACTAGGACTAGAGGGCACTCCATGAAACTTTTGGGTGCTAGATCGCAAACAAATAAGAGAAAGTACCTTTTCACCCAAAGGATCAATGGTCCATATGGAACTCCCTGCCAGAAGAAGTGATGACAGCTGTCAGCCTTGACAGCTTTAAGAAAGGATTAGACAAGTTCATGGAGAATAAGGGTATCAATGGCTATCATTATGCATCCTTTGGGTTGGAGAGATAGGCAGAATATCTCAAAATGCCTTTTGCGAGGAATCTTAAGCAGGTGAAGACATCTGCTTGGAAATACCTTGAAGCAAATGGTGAGCCACTGTCTGAGACAGAATGCTGGACTGGATGGGCTGTGGCCTGTTCCAGCAAGACTGTCCTTACGTTCTTACGAAATGATTTCCTCCTTGATAACTCTCACCAGACCTTTCTATTATTATCCATCAATCGTGAAGGATATGACAACTGCATTTAAGACATGCTAAGCATGATCTCACACTAGAAGCTGTGCAAACGGCATTACAGAATAAGTAGATATTCACTAATATCTGTGTGAATGTGTATCTATTCTTGGATCTCATCTAACAAAAGAAAAGTATAAAGGAAAAATGTTTTCCCCAGAAAAATTCCTTACATTTCTATATTTCCCTGAGGAATGCCAGTCAAATTTTGCAGTTCAAACTATAATTAACTTTTTATCCATTGTTATTCCTAATGAAAACACATATGTACAGAAAAGCTGAATGATTTCTGGTTTATAAAAATTAGCATGTCAGTTTCATACCTCCATTTCCTCCTTAAATGTAAAAAAAAATGCAAGGAAATGAAGGCTATCTATGTTTTAAAATATTTACAAGTATCCCTGACCATATAATTTTGAATATTACCTTTAGACCATAACAACTGCACTTTGATTTCCCACACCATATTACTTTACTGTAATGATACAGTGCTCCTCAAATTAAATATTCCACAACCCAAATGGTGATGCATGGGGGTAGGTTGTAAAATTAACTTGGTAACATTTGGAATGATTACAGATTTAGCAATGCTTAGAGCAGAGTCACTGAATATCCCATTATGTTAATCCCATTAACAAATCCCATTGATTTCAATGGATTTACTCTGTATGACTAAATCTGTTTCAATCTGCTTTTTAAAGTTTTGTTTACTAAATGCAAGCTAAGCAAGCATATTAAATGAGTCCAAATCAATTTAACTGCATTATAATTTATTTCAATTCAACATTTTCAAGAAAACTCATATCACTGCTGTTCATTTAAATAAATGTTATTAAGCACTAGTTATTTTCCAGTTCTCTCTTTCTACAGTGACATGCACCTCTAAATCTTCTTTAGCTTCCCCACCACCACCAAATGATAGTGAGTTCACTGTTCTGGATTGGAGACACCAATGACATGCAGCTTTAAACCAACTGCTAAAAATCTGGACGGACAACCTAGAGAAGGAGCCTTTTCCTCTAGTCAGTTGTACTGATAACACTCCCCTCTCCAACACAGCTAGTACTACAGTAAACAGAGATAACAACGCTCCTTTATCTCACCCAAAGTTAGTAAAGAACAAAGAGTGACAGAACTTTCACAGCTTGCTATGAGAACTGGAGAGATAATAATGAGAAATGTGAGCTGTCATTTTAAAAAGGACGGCCACAGCACCTATAATCCAGGAACTCTGTCTGCTTGGTCATTATAAGCCATTTATTGTATGTAGGTCCTTTGGGTATCCTGAACACATAATGAACACAGTTGTTGGGACCTAAAGCACACACACAAATACGAAGGTGCTGTGAATTAATAGAGCAATCCTTAATTAAAAAGACTAAGGCATCTGCTTTCCATTCTTGCTATCTTGTATTTCTACTAGGGGTGTGCATTCAAATTCAGAAATATTTCAAATTCAATATCTATAATACTATTTCCTAATATTTGGAGTGCCATTTACTCCTATGCTAGACATCTGCTTGCCAGGGGGAAGAAGTGAAAGGTGAACTTGTTTTCTCAGGCAGCTAGAAGTGATTTCTTGAAAGAGGAAAGTTAAAGACACAGGGGCAGAGAACTCAAGTATCTGTTGACTGGAGTTGGAGTTCCCATGGATTTCTAAACAAGGGTGCCTGGGGTGAGAGAAAAGCCTGCAGATGATGTGTGTCTGTGTAAGGAAACTCAGGGGTAGGAGCGTCTCTGGCCAAGAATCACCTGAGTTCCTGTGGGTTCTTTTAAAGAAAACAAATGGCCTGAGACCATCAATTTAAAGAAATCCCTTTATTCACTATTCTAAGTTACAAAAATGAAAAAACAACTCATAAAAATCAATGGAAACCAATGGAAAATATAAAAATGCTTATCAGATACAATTATATAATATTGCCTGAAAAATAATGAAGCTTATGATATTCTCACTATCTTAATACTATGAAAACTTCAATGCCTAGGCTGACTAGGTCTTAATCTAGTTGACTATATCTTGAAGCCGGATTCTAAGCAAGCCTCTTTCTCATAGACTTAAGTATAAACTTCTCTTTTCCCAGCTCCGGGCAGTTTCCAGAGGTCACGTGAAACAATTGTCCAATGGTAGCTGTACAATTTCCTCTAATTTGGCTTATTATGGCTAGACTATTGCATTCCTTAGATAAGCGTTTGGCAAAAAGCTGAAAATGTGCAGTAAATACTGAGCCTTATAAATCACACTATGTCCCATCATGCCAATTTCCTTTCATGCTGTGTCCCATCATCCTAATTCTGTTAAAGTCTGCACAAATGAAGTCTAGAAGCAAGCACAGACATCAGAAGGTAGTTTATCATATTGGTTTTCTTCAATGATGGCTACTTAAAAATTATCTGATCAGTTGCTGCTTGGATATGCCTTGGTACAAGCCTGCACTGCAGCAGTTTTCTTTGAGTCCTTTCCTGAACCCTCAACTTACACTTACATTCTCTACATCACACTGTATATTCTTTACTTAATATAGCTAGGAGGAAGATTTAGGATTAACAGATTCATAGATTAATATGTTATAAATCAACAGAAATATATTACATTTAGGTACTTTGGGGTGTATATCAGGCAGGGGTATAAGATCTTGTTAAATGCAAAAAGATATATGAGGTTAAGAGATTTTGTGTCCATGTGTGTGTGTAATTTTTATTGGAAGGGTTTGTGTTATATATAATACTGCAGGGGACTCAGATCCTGTTCTGTTTTGGGTAGAGCTGGAAGCAGTATGGGTACGGTAGAAGAGGTAGGCACTTGAGAAAGGCTGCAGCCACTGCATCACCTTCTACTGACTGAACAGAAAGAGTGAAAAGACCGCCTACAAGTGCTATTATGAACTCCCCAAACAACAGCATCGTTTGATGCGGATACAGTACTAAGAAAGACCTGCACACAGCAATACAGGGTGGTGTGAGTCTCTGCCAAGGAAGTGGTTTTTGGTGGAGCAGATATGAGTGAACCTCAGATATATTCCATTGATGTCTTTGTGCAATCCAGCTAGGACAAGAAAGATGCCAAAAAAGATGGTGAACCAATGTGTCAGAGAAGCACAAAGATGGCATCAACACTCAGATTGATACTATCAGTTTGGGTGGCAGCAGCTCCAAACAAATCAATAATTTTGAAACATTTTCAACAGTGTTCAATAGATGATGGCTGAGTTTCATCAAGCCTGGGCAGGATGCATGTCTAAACAGGCCCTCCTGAAGTTTTGGCTCAAGCCTGTATTTCAAATGGCAAAGGACTGTGGGAGATGTGGTCCAAAACATCTATAGGGCCTAAGTTTGGACATGCCTGACTTAGATACAAGGTGCCAGGTAACTGATACAACAGCAGCTGTCAGGGCATAAATGGTACATTTTATAACTGACATCCAGAGCAACTAGGGTGCAAATGTCCTAACAGGACACTGGTGGGAGGTGGAGACATCAGGCGCAGGGCAACACACAAGAGCAAGATACAGGTGGACCCAACTGAATGTGGCTATGATTGAGGAGAGCCACATAGCTCACAATTGCAAAAGGCTCCGTGGGACATGCTGCAGCAGTGGAGTCGAGCTCCGGAAAGGCAGGGTCTGCTTGTTGCAGACAATGGGACAAACATGGCAGCAGCACTGCAGGTTTGGAAGAGGAAAGAAGTGTAGTGTATGACCCACACTCTGTTGCTGAACCTATGGCATGGGTGCCAAAGGTGGCACTTGGAGCCCTTTCTGTGGGCACCCAGCATTGTCCCTTCACAGCCACCTGTATTAAATTGCTGTATTGGCATTTTGCAAAAGAATTACTGGATTTTGTATTGCAATTTTGGGCACTGGGTCTCTAAAAGGTTTGCCATCACTGGTCTGGTCTAATAGGCTGGAGTGCTTTGCAGAGTATGAAAAACACATACATAGCTAATATAACTGAGTAGGCCAGAAAGATGACAGAGTATTTTCACCAGGGTCCGGGACAGTGAACTGTTGCAGTATGTTTTTGTATTCTCAACAGCAGTTGCTATTCCCAACATTTAAAGATGCCCCTGAGGCAAGTCCATGTTGGCAGAAGAAGAAAGAAGAAGGAAAAAAAACTTCTGCAGAGAGATTTAATCAGATGACATTAGCCTTGCTAATTTCAAGGGCCTAGAGTTCTAGAGTTCCAGTTTTTCTTCACAATACCAGTAAAAACTAGAAGAATCAGATCTGGTTAACATATATTCTATTTACTAGTTATGGAGCAACTCTCTGATATACCACAGTGTCATATGCCTTAGAGCGCCTGAGTGTATTAATATGCATTTGTTCATTGAAACATTTCTGTACCACTTTTCCTTTCAAAAATCCACATCGGTTTACAGTATAATAATGAAATGTCAAATCCACAAAATGTAACAAATTCAAGGAATAAGACAGTGATGAAACAATAAAATGTTTCACTAAAATCACTAAGGATAAACTGATTGAGGGCATGACTACACTGCTGAATTAAATCAGGGGCTGGTTGGGATTTTTAGAAATTGATTTACTGTTATATGGTTTCTGTGTCAGTGTAGGCATCTTCACAGAACAAACTTTTATTCCAGTAATATACTGGCACTTCAACACTCTGGGTCCCCGTTTCTCCTCTGTACTTGGAACTTAAAGTTTGAATTCAACCATACTTAGTGTCTTTCTTCAGACACTGCGCTGAGACATCTGATGGGGGACTTATCAGCTTTTATTCAGCAAAGACAGAAGAAGGAGCCCCAGCCCACGCCCCTCAAACAACCATTTCCTCTGCTCTTTAAGAATTGTTATGTCTTGTCTAAATCAGTTTTTAAAGGTTTAATTTTCTAATTTCTGTGTATAAGTTTTGAAGTGGCACAGCAGTAGATCGATACCATGCGAAAATAGAAACCAGGGGTGGGGAAGAGTTCAGACAGTAGTAGAGTATCTTTCAATTCAAAATTCATGGTCCTTCGCATGCAAACCTCAGCAAACCCAGCACACACCCACATACACTCCTCATTCCAGCAAATATAAATTGATTATACATGCTAAAATGGGTTTTGAGCAGGAAGAGGGGAAGCATGACCAGAGTCATGTTTAAAAACCAACCATCACATGGGTTTTCAGCATCTTGGCTGGAAAAAAAAATGCAGTGTAGATGGAAAAATTTAATTCGCTTCCAAGTACAGTATGTCAAACGCGACACAAAAACAGAAGTATCACAATGTGTAGTTGAGCCTTACGCTGGTGATAAAAAGCCTGGACAAATAAGTTTTCAACGAGTGGTGGAAATATACATTAGGAGGCCACCCGATCTCAAGGAAGAGATCATTCCACTGCACTGTGACCAAACAAGATTGATTAAGACTATGGTACAATAACTAGGGCATGCGCCACAGAGCAGAAGCCAGGCCACATTACAGGGCATATTTGATTTAAATCAAATTGTTTTAAAAACATGGTTTAAACTTAAAAATCGGGATTATTTTTAATGATTTAAATTTTATTTTATTTTTAATTTAAAGCAAAGGCAGTCTTCTTTCAACATGTTGCAGATGCCTCAGTCAAGACAGTCCTGCACCATTTCTTCATTCCTAGATTATGGCTATGCCTTAGGCATGGATCTGCCCTTGTGGAAGACACTGCTGCATTTTTTAAAACGTCCACCACACAATTAATGGAAATGCATCGAATTTCAGCTAAGGGATTCTACATCCAAGTGATTCCAACCATTTTCTAGAAGAAACTTTTCAGCTCAATTTTATAAAACGTGGTGCACTGGACAGATTGATGGACTAGCACTCCGGAGGCCTTTGGTTCAAATCCTTACTTAGCCATGGAAACTTGCTGGGGTGTAGAGCCTGAAAAAAATATCTTCTTAAATATCTCACCCACTTACTTTGAAAGTCCTCTGTCTTTGAGAGTTTCTGTAGGTCAGCTCCAACAGTGCATAACAACAAAATGTTCTTGAATAAATCTGAATACTTCAAGCGCTTGCTTCCCTTTACATTCAAGATAAATGTTTTTTATTGTTTTAATTGACATTTGAATGCTTTGTTGTAATTGTTCATTTCTACTGTAAGCCGCCCAGAGACCTTTTGGTAGTGGGGGGCATATAAATTGTATAAATAAATAAACGAATAAACGAATAAATAAATAAATAAATAAATAAATAAATAAATAAATAAATAAATAAATAAATACAATGAAGATGATCGCAAGAGAACAGCACTAGAATAGCAAAAGTCCTCTTTTTCATCTGAAAAGCGAAGTCACGTTTCTCATTCTCCTATTCTGGAAACTCTTCTCTTTCAACCAGGTAAAACAAGAACTTGCTGCACACTTTCTCTATGGAACAAGAGTATGCACTCCACACATGATCAGAAATCTTCTCTTTTACTATTCCATATTCCTAACTGACAGGCTGTGGGGAAGGGAGCCCTAGCCATCTCGCAGCACCCCCAGACCGCTTTCCTAATAATACCATGAGCACAACACCAACCGGTTCCCACGTGCCAATGGTAGGTCTTCGCAGCGGGAAAACCCAACTACAAATCGGGCAGCCCCGCGTTCAAACTTCAACCCGATCTATTTGGCGGCGGCGGGGGGGGAGAGACTGGCCTTGGCCCACGAAAACCGACCTACCTTGCAAGGTCGTCGTGGGCGGAGCTGCCCCCTCCCAAGGGAACGAAGCGCAAGCTCTCCTCCTGACCGGCGCCCCCGGGGAAGCCCTCAGGCCAGCGGCGGAGGCGACGGCACCTGCTCCAGAAGCGGGCGCAAGAAGAAGAAGAAGAAGAGGAGGAGGAGGAAGAAGAGCCGCCCTCCGCCGGTCCGCCGCAGCGCCGAGGGCCAACCCCGCGGGAAACACGTCGAGAAGCTCCGCATGGCGCCTGGGCGCGCCTCGGTTTGCACGGGGGTCCCCGAGGGCGGGAAGGGGTGGGGGGCCTGGAGTGGGAGTGTATGGGGTGTCGTTGGCAGGAAGGGCTCGCTCACTCCAACCGCGCAGCCATGCACAGGGCGCGGGGTGCGTGGGTGCCAAGGCGGGCGGTAAAGAGGAGCGTCCGAAAGGGACGCGTCGGCGGAGGCGGAGAGGTCCAAGCCAGCCGCGGTTCTCAGCGACGACTCCCGCCGGCCTCCCCGGAGGAGCCGAGGAAAGGCTCTCGCTCGCCTCCTCCTCTTTCAACGCGAAGCGCGGCGAATGGCCAGGCTGCAGCCAATGCGTACCCGTGTCGGGGGCCCCATGTGACGGCCGGCAGCGCCTTCCTCGGCGCTTTCTTCCCCCTCCCCCAACACACACATGCACACTCACACTCACTCACACACTCACCACAGCCCCCTCCCTCCCGCGGCCGCCCTGGTTCAGGTGCGGTCAGATCCGGCGCGAGCCGGCGCGGGGAGAGAAAAGTGTGCCACGCGCCCTCCTTTTCTGGCTGAGGACAGAGGCGCGCGACTCGGGTGATGGGGGAGGAAGAGGAGGAGGACTCCTCCTGGGAGCCTCGCTTCTCTCCGGCGCGCAGGTGCACGTGTGGAAGAGCCGCGGGAGAGGAGGGGCAGCGAGCGAAGGGGTGGGGAGAGAGGGAGAGGCAGCCTGGTCTCCTGCCGAGCCGCACGCACTCGGCTCTGGGTGACCTGGATTGGCTGCGCAGGCAGGGCGGGGCGGTCGCAGCCTCGGGCGGCCTCCTCGCTTCTGCCGCGGCGAGCGAGCGAGCGCTGGGAGCTCCGTGCATCTGTCGGCGCTCGCCTGACATGGCGCGGGGGGCACCGGCCCCCAATGGTGGGAGACGCGCGTTGCTTTTCCCTCAAGTGTGCGCCCGGCATAGATGGAGTGGTGGACCATTCCCCGAGGAAAGGCACGGGAACGCTTGGGAACGCATTCGGTCCTCAGCATGGCGGGCCTACGTGGCAGGGTTGTTGGAAAGATAAAAGTGGGGCGGACCAGAGGCTTGGGTAGGTTGCCTGGGGTTCCTCGGAGGACAGCTGGGATATCCGTGTCGATCAACACAGGGACCCACGCGCTGTGGCAAGGTACCGCACACATCTTGGAGGCGAACAGCGTTCTGGCCGCCCATTGGGCTCTTGCTTGCGGAAACCAAACAGCCACCTAAAACACTCCACGATTTTGTCATCTCGTTTTAAGAAGCCACTTACCCCTGATATGTGCAGCGACCACATAAGATTAAGAACTACCTCACGTCTTCAAGCCATGTAGCCATTAAGCGCGCACACACGCACGCACGCACGCGCACACACACAAGTATATACTACCGATGAAGCTGTTTGGATGAACAGCGAAACGTTTCTCTCTCTCAAAAAGAAGTCCACCCAGTAGCCATGACTCAACTTCCAGATAAACTCACCTGGATGACTGAGAATCTTCATAGATAGTACCGTATTTGGTTGAAGGTTTAACACATATCCATCCATACCAATGACATTGTTTTTAGTTAAATACAAAAGTAGAACAGGTGATACCTTTAGGCTACTAGAAAAAAAAGTTGCTAAATAATATTTCGAGGGCAAAACCCTCTTCCTCAGAGCTGTACCAACAGGTTAAAACATGGCAAAAGATGGAAATACCAGGAGTTCTTTTGCTTTACATTTAAGAGGTCCCAGTATGCCATAGGGACCCAGAAGTATTGTGGGTAAATCAGGGTGGTTGACAACTGGAGTCCTGCCCAGCACAGCACTTGGCTTTGTAGTGTCCTGTAGTTTGCTGCCATGACCATCCTTGTCTGCTGTTCAATGAATTTAGATTCGATATGAAGCAATTTGAAGCAACATATTCAACATATCAAGAGTGAGTCCTATTGAACTTAGTGGGACTTAGTGCTGCCTAGATTTGCCTGGGCTTGTGCTGAAAGATTGCAATCCTGTATTACCAGCTGTACATCAGTGGATGTACCTCTGGAATCTAAGTAAAATTATACCAGTCATGTGAAACATCTATACACAGTAGTATTTTTAACTTAGCTTTTCTTTGTCTCAACTATTAGTGAGATATTTTTAGCATTTTGAAGTCCTTGGACCGGGCAAAGAATCCAGCTTAGCTCTTTCACTGTTCTCATTTGGCTGTACAGTACCTCATTCCTGTTATTTTTGGCCAGCTGCGAAAGTCAGCAGTTGCCATTCTTAATGTGTTTATTTGTTATGCATTGTTTTATTGACTGTGTCATTGGGGTAGAAACAGCCCGCTGAGTCTGGTTTCTGCTGCTTGGCCTCCATGCTGATGGAGGAGTGACAGAAAAAGCTGGTGAGTGTTAGACAAATAATATAAAAAGAAACAAAGACAATATCAACAACAGTAAGTCCAAAATTCTGAAAGCAATGTGCTGGCAGAAAAGTGTGAGAGAAGAGAACTGAGATTAGACCAAACAAAATGGATATTACATGGTTTTAAAAAGTGTTAAAGACTATTTCAAATGGGGGTCTTATTCCAATATTGTATTTCCAAAAGAAGCAGTGAAGGTATTCCAAATCTCTTTATCTGTTATTATTAACTGTAACTATATTCATAGACATTAATACACACCCCCTAATGAGGGTAAACAGCCAAGTAAAGGCTTTCTTGCATCTCAAAGCAATTCACCCCTTCTATAAAGCTTTCCTGTTATAGCTACATTTTAACAGTTGCTCGACTTTAAGTGGGTGTTTTTTTTGTCTCTGATAGAATAGTTATTTCTTAGGTTTGAAAGAGATGCGGGTTCCTCTATGACTCTTTATCAAGGGCCAGTGTCTACTGCTTATGTGCATATATTGATTTATTTAATCAATGCATGCTTGAAACAGCCGTTGGCTAAAAGATGGACAAGTTAACCTTGGTGACTAAAGCCAAGGTAAAAGTTCCCCCTGATAGTTAAGTATAATACAGTTGTTTCCAACTCCATTTGTAAGCCAAAGAACTGGAATTTGTCCGGAGACATATTTCTGTGGTCATATGGCTGCCAAGACTCAATGTGCAAGCACATGGAATGCTGTTACCTCCCCTCCCAAGTGGTATCTATGTATCTACTCAGTTTTTATTGTGCTTTTGAACTGGTAAGTTGGCAGGAGCTGGGATGAGCAACATATATTGTTGTATGGATTCGAATTTCCAGTCTTCTGATCGAGACAGCCCAGTGGTTCAGACATTTAACCTGCAGCGCCACCCGCGTCTCCAATGACCAAAATATTAATTTCCAAATGTTGATGGACAGCCATTCCCATCATTCGTCACCAATGGGTTATGCTGACTAGGACTGGTGAGAGTTGTAGTCCAGTAAACCTGGACAGGTGGTGTTTGAGCAAGGAAATACCAAGGAAAGAGATATTGTTACAGTTCTGTTTAAATCAGCATTTTTTTGTAGTGCTTTGTAATTTCATTTAGCTCTCTGTAGCTTTAGGCTGCAATATGTCAGAGTAAGCATCACTAATTTCAGTAGGGCTTCTGGCTGAATGGCCACACCTAGGATTGTTGGTTAGCTTATGGAAGATCTCTTTACATCAGGCAATTCCAAAGAAGCAACCATATTAATCTGTTTTGACATGCTGGCAAAAAGGGACAATTGCAAAGTCACATAGCACTTGAACAATTTTGCTTCAATGTGAGCTTTCAGGGATGTGGAGCTATGTAGAAATGTACAAACACGTATTTGCACTGTTACGTGGGAGGAAGTGACTTTTGATTCACCAAAGCAATTGCTGAAATAAAACCATTATTCTTTAGAGTGCTACAACCCTTTGCTTTAAAAGTTTGGAGTCTTTTTAAATGCTGGAAAATCCTGCGTCTGAGATCACGGTTGCAACAAGAGACTAGTTAACATTGGCAGAGTTGTCTGTGGAGGAAAAGGTACGAACGCCACGTCAACAGGCTGATGCTTGACAGTGGTTCCCAACCTTGGGCAGCTCCCAGAAAACCCCAACGAGCACAGATGGTAGGTGAAGGCTTCTGAGAATTGCAGCCGAAAAGCACCTGGGTTAGAAACAGTTGGGAACCACTGATGTATGATAAACGCCTGTGGGCCTGTTTCTGCCTGCATATGTCCTGCTGCCAAAGAGAAATTCCGTTGGATGTTTCATGCCGTTACCACATGAAATACTTGCAACTTTTTTGAAAATGGATTATTTGGGGAGAACGTTTGTCATCCAACGTGGCCTTGCAGTGAGAAATTGTACTAGGCAGGGATCCCAGTTGCCAAGGAAGCATATAGGCAGCATGAAAGCAGACTGCAGAACTTGATCTGTTCTTGTGATGGCTAGATATTTTCTCTTAAGAGTTTTGCAACCCATCAAACAAAAATGATGGAAACAATTAATCAGGAGGAAAACAAGCATCAATATTTATTCCGGTACTGTGGACAGTTTGCAGGCAATAAGCGGCCTTGTCCTTACTTGCAAATACATTGTCCTGAACTCATTGGGATCTAGTTCAAAACGAATATGCAAAGGGACTGCAGCCAAAGTGGTTTTTCCTGCCTCAGTACACTTCACTGGACGGTACAACAACAAAATCTCAACCGAAGCACAGCAAACACTATGGTGTGTGTGTGTGTGGGGGACACCTGCATTTTATTTAGGAAAGGGAACATTTCACTCCCCTACCCATCCACCCCAATGTTTGTATAACTGAAAGAGAAGAGCCTTATTGATTGGTCATTTGGTTTATGGTAATTGGCTTCTAGAATTGTTTAGAAACTTCACAAGAACATTAGGCTTACAGCCTAAAAGGCACAGCACAAAAAGAAAGGGGTGGTTACTGGTTGTGACAAATGAGAGAGAAAGTTGCTCAGTCAGCTGGAGCAAGGGACTCTCCTTCCTGCTTCCTCCTGCTTTGCAACCTTGCGTCAGAGTTGTCTTTCGATTGCTTTGCCGCATGTGCTGAACTAAGATGAAGGAATTAGCAGGCATTGTATGCAACACCATTACAAAGTAAAGTCCAGCCTGCATCTCTGTAGTTATTGGGTCGCTTTGCAAAAATGAGATTAACTGAAGGTGAGTAAGTAGAAATAAGAAAGTAAGAAGCAGTTCTTTTAAAATTGATGAATTTGGTGAAATAAAAAATCTAGGTCCCTGATGACTCATCTTGTAAATCTCTGCTGACCTAAAGGTCATACATATCATGGTTTGGCCTAAATACAGAGCAAAGAAACTGCTGTATAGGTACTTTTTTTCAAGAGAAAGGCAAGGACAGAAGTGTTATAAAAGCCAGGAGAATGTCAATGGGCAATCTTGAGGGACAGGCAAATGTCAGTGAAATGAGACATGGAACCAAATAACTTTCAGCTTGGAAGATAAATGTTAACTAAGACCAACAGCTCCAGGATAGAATAGGTCCAAAGTTCCAAATCAGCTCTGTACGAAACATTAATAAGTAAACACAGAAACTTACCGGTAAGTTGCCAAGGATCAAAGATTAATTGGCAAGACAAAAGCACAGAATGTCTTTTTTTTAACTCCATGAACTCTTCGGTAAAAAATAAAACTGAAATAAAGCCAAATGGAAAAGCAATTACAGTATGGTTCATGAGGGTTCTAATATGGGAAAAAATCTTTAAACAGAACTGCATCTTTTATTGGATGACTTTTGTAGAGTGAATTTTTAATGAGTCACTGCAATATATGACTCTAGAATCTCAGCCGCACAGGGCTGCCCCAGCATGCTCCAATCTGTAGGAGATGGAAGAGTCAATATGTCCTAGCAGGAGCCCTGGTTATGCCTGCTAGAGATTGCCCTACTTTTAAACATGATAAAGCCTCTGATCCAGCCATGCTGATGTAATCCTCAGTTTTCTCTCCACAATACCAGAGTACTTTGTGAACCCTAGGAACCACACTCATGACAGTAGCAAACTTTGTAAAGTCTTCAAGGCAGAGGAGCAATCTTACAGCCAAGGGCATGTCTGTTTCTGACAAGTCTGTCGAAGTCAGCGTGGCTAACAAAATCCCAGTTATAAATTGACGATCTCCCAAATTCTTCTCCACTTTGGAACATTGGTTGTTCATTATGTTTATGTTCATTTTTTGGAATGGATTCCTTTGAACTCTGTATTGTGGAATTTTACACTTGTTAACAGGCTTAAGTTCCCTTTTGGGAAAATCTGGAAATAAATAAATAAATAAATAAATAAATAAATAAATAAATAAATAAATAAATAAATAAAGTGGACCCTCATATAACAAATGGTTTGTATAACATAAAATCTGTACAACATAAAAAATTCCAGAGATAGGGGAAGAATCGCCTATGGGGCAAATTCGTACAACATAAAATGGTCGCGATTAGGGATTACTCTGTTTTCAATTCATTCCTATGGGAAATTTGTATAAAGGAAAATTTGCTTAACATAATTTTGTTTGGAATGAATTAATTCCTTTATACAAGGTACCACTGTAAATAAAATAAAATTTATGATTGCCATCCCTATCCTGAAGGCTATTGCAATTGTACTTCTCCCGAGGGCCTTACTGCCAATATTGTTCAGAAATATCATATTTAAGAGAGGGAGGAGAATGTATTCCGTGGATAGGGGAAAGTTGGAGGGAATTTTTCTTATGTATCCCAGGCAGCTCAGAAATGAACTTATTTACTTTTAACAGGTGGAAATGACTGGACTCCGGTTTGCCTATCTCTGGGCATTTATACACGACCCCTAAACTCCGGGGCAAATGGCTCCCAGCTCCGGAGATTTAAAATGTTTACCCACCAGCTCCGGAGTTAAGAGGAAATTAAGTGCGACCCCGCCCACTTTTTCCCAGCGCAGCTTTCAGGTACCTGCTTTTTTGGATGTGACAAATATTTGATCCGGTGTAAGGATAGTGAGTGCGGGGCTCTCCTGGCTTCTGTTTGTTCTTTTTTTGCGCCCCACCCCTTTAAGAGATCTGAATGCTGCCGGGAACAAAACGGAGGTAAACCGGCATGCTTTTCTTTCTTTTTTCTCCCTCCCTCACGCAGCCAGCAACCAGGAAGTGCAGAGGGGGGTGGGGACAGAGGAAGAGCGACAAACCCCTAAGATCTCTGGTCTGAATTTAAGTGGCCAGCGGATCTTAGGGGTCGTGTAAAAAGGCCCTCTGATACTAGTTACAGCTTCTAATCACCAGGCTCCATATGAGATAACACTTTGCATGAGCTATGATGTCTGAATCCTCTTCTAAACTCTTCTAAGCCTCATTTGCCTTCCCCCTCCGGGTGGCTACTCCAAGGTAGGCCCGAAGGGTTTCTACCCGTAATCAGGCCTTCTCAGTGGCTGCCCCAGCATTATGGAACAAACTCCCCACGGAGATTAGGCTGGCAGAGTCTGTGCCAGCCTTTAGGAGAGCCTTAAAGACCTGGCTCTTCATGGAGAGTTTTGGTGATCCCTGTGTGTGTGTGTTGTGAGTTAGTTGTATCATCTTGTCCCAACCCTTTTTCTTGCCAGACTGTATGATGTTGCATTAGTGTGATGTTGACTGTTATTATATTTTTATTTTTATTTTTTTCTCTTTATTATGGAGGTTGTGTTTGGGAAAATTGTTTTTCAATCTGTTGTACACCGCCCAGAGTTCCCGAGGGAAAGTCGTTCAGTTAATAAGTACAAAAATAAATAAATAAAATAAAATAAATAATTCAAATCCAGACAGGAACTCAACCTGGACATCACCACACCATCAGTCTCCATCTTTGTAATCCCTTTCTGCATCCGTAGGTGGGATATTTTGCAACTGTACTGTTTCAGTTGTTTTGGTGAAATTACTGTAGTATTTCAGAACTGACCAACTATTTTAATGCTTTCTTCTTCTCAAAGAGCTCCCTCTGCTGCCCAGTGTTCTTAATTTAATACAGCGGAAGCAAGAATGGAAGTGCAGATCACACTTAACCACAAAGGGAAAGATTACTCCAGCACCACTTCTTAATGCAGATTCATTATTTAGCAAAACTTTAGAAAGTTTTTCAAAATATTAGAAATTCAGCCATTCTTATTTAACCAAACCAGCCTGGCATAGCGGTATAACAAAATATTGAATGATGATACAGTACATACAAACAAACAAAAACACCAGTCCTACCCCTGGTCAGTCTAATCTTTTTATACTTACTTAAGTGAACATAAGGAAAACAGATACTGAGTTACAAAAGAACACAGTAGGTGAGTCCTCTTTCCAGCTATATTAGATGTTGAACCATCAATTGTATCTGACAATCACTCCTCAAATTGGGAACTGCAAATGAAAAATCTAGAGCAATTGAGTCTCAGTTACTATTTTCTATGATTCATAGGCAGTATTATATCCAGATATTAATGTAAATGGAATCCCTTTGGATTCTTATAATTGACCCTCAAATAAAATAAACAAGTTGTGGAGGACAGATTGGAAGTATGCCGTGAAAAGGACATGCTGCCTTTGTTAAATCTAAATGTCCCAAAGTTCCAGTAAAGTGTTTTTAGAATCCAAGTCTCAAATTATATGACAGTGCTAATCACTAGAAAGAATTATTAGACATGATGTGGTTAAATATTTTTATCTGAATAATTTCCTAGGTAGGCAGGATGTCTTATGAAGCCTTTAAATATCCTTAGGAATATTTCCTTTGCTGATTTATATGGCTTCAAATAGTGATTAGACAAATGCAAGATAAGCTTCTACCTGCCTCTGAATACTAGCTGCTGGTGAAGATGATTTGGAGACAGTGGTACTGTTCGTGTCCCACTTATTGGCTTTGTTCCGCACTCTGGAAATGAGGAACAGAGCTGAATAGGTCTTTGGTCTGTTCTGGTAGGCCTCCGCTTATGTTCTTGTACCTCTGTATAAGAATAGTAGTAGTGTTTTTATTTACGGTCTTAGACCAAAGTACTACATATGCAATCTAAAATAAGGAGTAATACAAATAATACATATGAGCATCAATGTCCAGTCAAAAATTAGAAATCATGTAAAACCACACCGGAGTAAAATTTATATTAATAAATTAAAAATGCTAAACATTTAAAATTATGGATAAAAAGGATTACAAAGAGTAATATTCTTATACATTACAATTAAAATATTAAGAATAGGATCAAGACATAGAGGAGAAAATGGCAAAGACACATTTTCCATAGCCGTAAAATATACCAACAAGAGTAGAATCGTGCTGCACAATGTAATATTCATCTATTATAAATGTCCCCCAGCAGGGATTATTAGACAAAAATAGGTTTTCACAGATATAATGTGAACAAGCATATACCCAGAGAGTACAAAAGTTAGGTGGGTTCTTTTTTTAAAGTACAAGGCCCGGATACCCCACAAGGTATCTTTTCCTAGTTCGGCATATTCCTTGTCCTACTAGAGATACTTCTGAACATTTATCTTGTTTAAAAGCTTGATCCAACATCTGGGGATCATTTAGTGTTGTCCGTATTGAAAGTACAGGGTAAATACATAGGCATGACTAGTGAGCATATGTTTCTAGGTACTGCAAACAGATGTTCATTTGAAACACATACTGGTCACAATGGTGGCAAAATAAGATTATTGGAACTTTGAAAAGAAATGCTCCAGGATTGTCACATGATGATTTATCCCTATGTTTAACAGAGAACTTCCAACCCCATTCCACAGGGAGGGGTTAAGCAGACTTGGCAAAGTAAGGTTAACAAACAACTAATCCACTCTTTGTTAGCTGCAGCCCAACAATTGATTTTTGGAAATTAGCTCGTACACAAGACAGATCATTGCTTTTTAAAAAGATCAGGTCTTTCTATTCGTCTCTAACCGAAGAAGCAATCGTACTCAATATTCCTGCCTTCAAAACAACAGTCAATTACTCATCAGATGGAAAAGAAAATACCAAAGGTTGATGGGTGAATCAGTAATCTGCCCATAAAATTCTGTTTTGCATCAGAACCTTTGCTTCACCAGAGCCTTGGTTTGAGGGGGAGGTAAGGAAACATCTAAAAAGCAAAATACAACATAATTTCTATGGAGAAAAAGAACATTTGCTGGGCTGTATCTGTTGATAAATATTTATCTGTTGACATAATTTTAAAAGAAAGAAGATAAAGAGGTGAAGCAAAATACTGTAGTGGTTTAAAATGTTTTTGCCTTTTTCATATTCTTTGTTTTTGTGTTTTTCCCCCTTTAATTTTGGCAACAGGCTGGGGCATGTGGCTCCTTTTTAAGAACATGTATCTTTCAGATTAAACATTAAAACTGGTTTTGGAGTATGGATTGTACCAACCTAAGAATGTTTTGACATCTGTGATGCTAAAAGCAGTTTTCTTGCAACTTGGTTCGAGGAAATCTGTGCATCCATATGATGGACACTAGAGGGCTTAGCTGCATCTCTGAAAAAGAGTTTCACTTTGGTTCAAGATGTACAGAGACCCTTCTGTTAAGTTGGCAGCAGCAGATCTGAAAAATAAGGTGACATTTTCTATAAAGTCATCCTCTGGCTTACTATTTTGCACTTTTCATTGAGAAAACATTCCCCACCAGCCAGAAATTCAGAGAGCTGTCCGTCAAAATTGAATTACATGCTGGCTCGGTAGAACAGAATCCCTCTCTTTGGGCATATCATGGATGAGAAGGAAGGATTCTCTGGAAAAGGCACGAATAATGCTGGGAAATGACAAATAATACTTTACCAAGAGAGATTAGAAAACCATCTATATTTCATCAGGTGCCGTGCAAAGTTATGAAAAGTGAAATCAGTCCATTTTGGCATGCTTATCACGGAGTCCAATCTTCTAAGCATTTTAATCAGACAAAGGTGCCGTTATAATGATTTAATTGTTGCGTGTAGAATTGTAGCTTAAGGGTCAAACAAAAAGAGGCACCATTCATGAAGCTAAGAACTACATGAATGACTTTTTATTCTTCTAGTAAAAATAGTAGGCAGAGAGGGCATGGTCCAGATCGCTTTTTCCCACGCCAGCTATTTACTTTTTAAAAGGCCTTTGTCCAGTTTAGAAAAGAATGACAACGGATAATAGTTTGACCCTTCAGTTGGTTTCCAAGCCAGTTGCTTACAGATAAAAGCCGGCATTTTAACTATAGATTGCTGGGATCCATTTTAAAGGTGGCATTTTAAGTATAGATTGCTGGGATCCACATTGACTAAACAGTTTGACATTGGTGTATCAATTCAGCCACTGGGGTTATGATCTTGCTCTTTGTTGTTCCCTTTTTCATATCTAAATACCACCCTTCCCTCTTTATCTTGTATTATCTTGTTTTTTTTAAGTGTTTGATATCAATTGTGTTTTTAAAATCATTTGTTTTGGCTGGGATAATGAGGAGCCCAACACATTCCCTGACTATTCTGAATGGCATACCATCACAGCATGTCAATAACTCAAACTTCTTGAAAAGTGTAGGAAACAGAGGATCTGGGCCTGTGGCTAGAATCAGAGTTTCAAGAGCTCCTGCCATCTTAAAAAAATAACCATGTTAGAAACGGTATTTAGACCCACCACAAAAATACAACAGATACTACATTCAGCAAAGGACAAAAGGAACCCACTTGCCACTGCAGGAATATAACAGGTACCTTGTAGTTGTGGCCAGGTATATATTGGGACCACAAAGCACAGCATCCAGACCAGAATCAAAGAACATGGAAAGACACTGCAGACTAAAACAAACAGAAAATCAGCAGTAGCTGAACACCCCCCGAAACAAACTGGACATGAAATCCTCTTCCAGGACACAGAGGTACTGGACAACATTACCAATCACTATGTCTGACTACACAGGGAAGCCACTGAAATCTACAAACACAAGCACAGTTTCAAGAGAAAAGAAGAAAATCTAAAAATCAACAAAGCCTGACTTTCAGTACTGAAAACTACAGCCTGCAAAAGATCAAAGTCCAATGATTCCCACTAAGCCACAAGCACCAGTGACCAGTTCACAGAATAAAACGGCTAACGACACCCATCAACCACAGAGGAGGATTGCTGCAACCCCTGATTGCAGTGAAACTTCTTAATCCCTCCATCACAATACAATGACTAACACCTATTCTACTATATAGGACAAGTTTCCCCTTTCCCACAACTTTAAAACCCTACAATCTCACTCATTCTATACCTCAAAGCACTCCTTTCAACTTGTCATATAAATATGTCAAAATGGCCTCTTCCACAAAACTCCTTAGGGCAGTGGTGTCAAATCTTCGGCACTCCAGATGTTTTGGACCACAACTCCCACAGTCCTTTGTCATAGAGCAATCTAGGCTCAGAATTCTGGGAGTTGTGATCCAAAACATCTGGAGTGCCAAAGGTTCGCCATCAGTGCCTTAGGGCATGGGATCTTACTACAAGGTTCTGCAGTGTAGAAACTAAATTTTGTATACAGACAATCTGATAAGAGCAGGGCTGCTGCAGGTTGGAACGCCTAGCTGTCACGATACATTCAAGTTGATCACAAAGATTTATGTCAAGAAAATATCTATGTCAAAAGCCATGCCAAGCTTTTGGATGAGCTTGGGCTGGCCACACATCCACCGCCTGACCAACTACACAGTGTTCTTGTGCAAATTAAGACCAGATGAGAATTAGATGGTAAGAGCAGGACTGTTGTCTTGAGAGCCATTGAGGAAAGAGAGCATAAGCTGCATTCTTTGGAGCGATACAACACATCTGTACCGGGACACAATGCTTTGTAAAATGGAGATATTAATTTCTTTTTTATGATTATTTATATTTATTTTATACAGAATACAAAAAAAATACAAAATACAAATTACAAAAAAGACAAAACACCAAACAACAGTGAACCCCTTCAGCAACAGGACCACTCTTCTTATTTACATTCATTATCCTCCCCTCCAGAACAAAAGCAATTGTTGCACAGAAGCCTTACCCTTATCTCTTACAAGCACATATTCAATAAATCTACCCCATATATCATAAAAATATCTCTTTTTAACTCTCCTTTTTTAATCATTAAAGTATACGTCTATTTATCATTTAAAGCAATATTCCATATTTCATTGTACCATTCATCGAAGCATAGTTCATATTTAGATTTCCAATTTCTAGCAATTATTAATCTAGCCGCAGTCAACACATTTGTAATCAACTCTTTAGTTTTAAAATCGTAATTATTATCAACACATATTGATAACAAAGCAATTTCAGAATTGGGCTCTATGTTCGTTTCTAATATGTCACTTACTTAAAAATACAATTTCTGGTGCATCCAAGCCAAAAAAAATACTATTACACTGTCACCGTTTGATTCACGATCAGGTCTAGCCCTTGTCAGGAAACAGTAATATTTCCTACATCAATAAACAGCAGTTTCCAAAGTTTCTGACAGGGTATTTCCCAGCAAGCGACTTGACTTGAGATTTGCCTTTAAGGAAGAAATTCAGATAAGTCTTGTCCTTTTCCTTTGAGGATTCTAATGGACCTAAGCCCAAGCTGAGCTGTGCTCAAGATGGAGTACTGTATTGACTTAAAGCACTGTGGTGGGTGATCTCTTAACCAGAGAGTTTTATCTCCATGAAGCATTTATTCTTCCCCCTGTGAGTTGCTTTGCGCCAAATGAACACAAACCAAACTGAAGGTTCTGTCCAATTAAAACTGAAAACTTCCAGTTCAAGAATTCTTCGCCACCTCAGCATTGCTTCCAGATCAAGGTAAAGCAAAACAAAAACTACCTGTACCTTTAACTTAATTTTTCTTTTCTTTTTTTCCTTTGTTTTGATGCCTCTTGCCTATGATTTTCACTTATTATTGTATTCGCTTTTCCTCCTCTTTTTTCTTCTTTTAAATTTTTCTTCTTTTTTTCTTTGATTTTTGCTGATGTTACTTTGTGTTTTATTGGTTCTTTTAGCCCTATTGTTAACTGCCTGGAGTTCCCTGGGAAGATGGGCGGTATAAAAATTAAATAAATAAATAAATAAATAAATAAATAAATAAATAAATAAATAAATACCTATTCAGAGGTTTTTAAAATAGATGGAAAGTCAAGTTTTTTTTGTTACTCTTTGACACAGCAGATACAGAGACAAGACTTCCATTATCCCTCTTGCTAAGAAAAATGTCAAAATAATCCGCGTGCAATCAGGTGTTTACTAGAAAGCAGTTGCTCCACCTGAAAGAAATATAAGAGAGGCAACCATCAATTCTTATTTGGTGCAAGGAAGTTACCTATTAAAAGATGACAACACGCCTATTATTAGTACCTCAGTCAATTGAACTTTGTGGCTTTTAGGTGCAACTCAAGCTGAATCTCAGGGATGTTTTTAGAATGACAAGCTGTAGTCTATGATGCATAAAAGGCCCCGTTTTAAAAGTTCAAAACAAGCTAATGGTTCACAACAGTGGAAAGGGACAAATCCTTTTATTGCATTTCCAGCAGATGAAAAACAGAAGCCCGAGGAGAAATCAGATTGTTCTCGGAATTCAATCTGCTTTGTATAATATGATGAGCATGTGAGCAAACACACTAATGGTGACCCTACCTTTTGTTCTTCATTTGTTTTGATGATTAAAGAGGGCATGGAAAATAAATTATGAAAGGGGCATGGCGGAAGACTGAAGAAGCACACTGCTGAGACAGGAATACATTGCACAGAAGCACATGTGGTCTTTGTAAGACCAAGATGAAGGAATGAGACACTGCACAGCTGATTCTCAGAAGGATCTGTGGGTAATAATAGAAATAAAACAAGCAGCCTTTTCAAGTGAATAAGCAACATTGGCATTTTTTAGCTCTCAAAAATCTTGGGACCTGGGTATTTGAAGGAGCACTTTCCCCTATATAAACATGGCCAGTCTTATCTATTGGGGAGGCTTTCTCCCATGTCCCACCATTGAAAACAATACATTACGAAGGGACATGGGGGGGAACAGCTAGGACCAGTCCTGACTTTGTCAACACCTTGAACACAGACCAAAAATGCATTGGCAGCAAACATTGGCAATCCATCAGAACGGATGTCCTCTTTCCGTTAGAAGTCCAGCTACTGCACATAGCAGTTGCAGCAGCATCTGTGTCACAAAGAGTGCAGTGCTGTGTCATGTAGAGAACATTTCTGCTCAACTACTGAAGCCAGGGTGGAAGTTGGTCCCAGGAGCTTCAAGCCACTGAGGTTGCATGAACCTACGTTGACAGAGATGAATCCAGAAATACCCCTCAAAGTACACACTTGCACCATTAAGGGGGAGTGATCCATCTGGAGCAGATCTCCTATGTAGAAAGTACACAGAATGTAGACTCCTGTTTAGGAATCCCCTTTAGAGATTTGAGTACGATTGAAGTCTTCCAGCATCATGCTTATTTCAAACGAAACCAGACAGAGCCATGTGCCCCATGGGGGCTCCTGTATGGTGTCACCCTGTGTGTGGTCCCTGGCCCCAATTAGTATGCTGGGCTTGGATGATTCACTTAGGTGTGGTGCAAGCTGTGGTCTGCCTACACTCCAGCAATGTTTTTACTTTCCTCACCCTCATAGTCCCCATAAGTAAGATGACAGTGCCCTGGTTGGTAATGCTCCCTCCTGAATGAATGGTTTCCAGCAATTACTGCTGTTTCTAAGCAACGACATCTGTATATCCTTCACACCTCTTTAGGTTTAATTTTGTGCACCTTTGGGAGACAATTACTGCATGTTTATTTTGCTTCTCTCCAGGCTGAGTAATGTTCATTAGTGTGGCAATATTACTGTGTCACATTCCAGCCTAAACATGCCTCCAGCTTTATAATACAGCTGTGGAACCCAGTATCCGCTGGGGATTGGTTCCAGGCCTTCCCATAGATAATGAAAACCGTGGATAAGAGAGAACGCCCAAAAATCCCGCTTTGTGAAAGTAGCTTGGTTTATGGCTGCTGTTTTGCGACAATAGCTTGCTTTACAGCTGTGGTTTGTGACAATAGCTTGCTTTGCGGCTGCTGAATTATTTAATTTTTTCCTCTGCCAACTATGGATAACTGAATCAGTGGATGATGAATTAATGGATACGGGGGTCCTACTGTACCTGATCCATTTGCTGTAGGAACTGGGAGGATTGGTAACTATTGGTTTCCAATCAACATTGGACTCCTGGATGATTTTACATGATTGTGCAATTCCCATTTCCCCACTCAGGTTCAGCTCTTCGTAGCAGAATAGGGTGTAGCTGCTGTCCGCTCACTCTGTAACACAAACATAGAAATCTACAGAATACAGTACTGTAGAATCTCCCTTTCAACACTGAAACATATCTGTCTCCCACGATGAACTTTCGCCCTGCTCGCTGACTCCAGAGATGAACACAGGCTGAGGTAATGGAAAGAGTCCCCGCTCTCTTTGCTTTGCCAGTGAGTCCATCAGTCTGCTAACAGTGCTTTCCCTCATGAGTCCTTCCAACAGAGCACGATGCTACTTCCTTGCCAATTATGCCCTCATATATTTATTTTCAAATATAAATTTAATTTACAGAGCACATGTAATGCAGGGTGGAATTCGTGAAGAGGCAGATAGAAAGAGACATAGAACAGATCTCCCCCCGCCCCACCAACCGATGATGCAAGTGAAAAAGGCAACGATAGGTTATTGTTACATTTTTTAAAAATTCACTGCAAGAACTGTGCCCTCTGGAAATTATATCCTTGTAGAACTTGAAAGGCTGCTTGGCCGCTGAAATGTGAAGCTCTCTAAGGACTGCCCAAATGAAATGGCAGAATTGCAGAAGGGACCAAAAGACAGACTAGGATTTTCCAATATGAGGCAGAACGAGGCCAGCAGCAGCACCCCCTTAGATAAAATAGGTTGTAATCAGGACTTTGAGAAAAATATTTTTACTCAGCCTTTCTCCTTAAAAAAGAACCCAAGGTGCCATCAAGTCAGTCCTGATGTACTGAAGCACTTTTCAGGACTTTCTAGGTAGAGAGTACTCAAAGATGGTTTGCCATTCCTGTCTTCTGGCAGCATCCTGGGACTGTGGAGCTTGTCCAAGGCCACATAGGCTGGCTCTACTCCAAGGTGAGGGGGACTGAACTCCCAACCTCCGACTGCAGCCAGATACCTGAACCAATGAGCTATCTAGGAAGTTATAGGAGACTAATTGCATACTGTCAAATCAGTTTTGACATACGGCATCCCTTTCCAGGGTTTTCCAGGTAGAGAATGCTCAGAGGGGATTTCCTCTTCTAAGGATGCCCTTAGATTAGGCCACTGTGCAGCTTGCCCAAAGTCACTCAGGAGGACTCTACTGGAATGTACAGAGGGGAAAGAAACTCCACCTCTCTCTCTCTCTCTCTCTCTCTCTCTGTGTGTGTGTGTGTGTATGATGGACATTATGATATTTTTTGCCTGAGCCCTAATAGGTCACTGGTAGTGATGTGGAGGGAAGATCTACTCAGGGTTCAATATTTATGCCCAGCGTTTAGTTTCGTATTGCAAAAAAAAAAAAAAAAACTAATCTGTTCCAAAGGTCAGAAAAAAGGGCAAACTGGGGCATTCAATTTAAAATTTTCTTAAACTGAAGCATTCCCATTATTTTCGTCTTGCGAACATCACACACCAACTTTTAATGCCTTACCCCCCCAAAAAAAAACCCCATTGAAATATTTTCTTAACCCGAGGCATCCTCATTTCTGATAAATTATTTTCTTAAATGTATTTTTCGTATTAACCGAGGCATTTGTAAACCGAGGTACCACTGTATATAAACATGCTGGGCATAAATACTGAACCTTGGGTAGATCTGCCCTCTACATCACTACCAGTGACCTGGTAGAGCTCAGGCAACAAAGAGCAGGGGTGGTACCCTTTGGGAAAGCAAGGAGCGAAGAGCTGAGGTGGTACCCTTCAGTAAAGTGAGGATCAAAGAGCAGGGGTGATACCCATGGGAAATTCAAAAGCCTGCTCTTCGATCCTCACTTTCCTGAAGGGTAACACACAAAGCATTTGTAACACTGGGTCACACTCTATTCAGGTTAAATTGCCGTATTGGCACTTAGCAAAAAAAAAAGTGGGTTTTAAATTGCAGTTTTTGGGCACTTGGGTCTCTAAAAGGTTCACCATCACTGACTTAGGGTATCCCTCTCCCTGATAATCTTCTAGTGGAAGATGATGCAGCCAGCCTCCACTTTGGCAGAGTTGGTTTCCCACTTGTTCCCACAAAGCCCCATGGTGTCTTCACTTTCCAAGCTGGTCTGCAGGAAAAGAGCTCAGTGTGTGTGTGTGTGTGTGTGTGTTGTGTCATTACAGTCGTGACCGACCCTTCGTGACTCCAGCTCAAATCCTTTATTAAGCAACCGGCTTCCACCTATGTGCGTTTGGTGCATTTTGGAACAGCCTTAATGAGGAAATGCAAACGGGCAGAATAGCCCAGAGAAGGTGCCTCCTTCTTCTTACAAGGTGATACTTTGGGACAGGCTCTACCTATTCATAGTGAGACAGTGCGTACAGAGCTAAGATATCAAGATATTAGACTGGGACAAAAAGGCTATGGAAGGGCATGCAAACAGCTAATTGGGATTATGTTTTTGTTCACCTTCTCTTGCCTGGTGCTCTCCAGAGATGTTGGATTACAGCTTCCAGAACCCCCAGGCACCGAGATATCTGCGCCACCGGGATATCTGCCTTCCAATATACATAAAACTAACTAATCATACGGTACTAGCTCCTGCAGCTCTTTCTCAGTTGATGGAACATGACATTGTTTCTTACTGTGATTTTCATTAAACAGAAGCAAACTTGCTGAAGGAGGAGACATTCTCTACTGACCAGTTGGCAAAGCTGAAGGCTTACATGAAATACAGTGGTGGTGGTGGGAAGAGATGGGTTAGAATGGTTTAATGGCCAAAATCCTCTTGGAGACTTACACTGCAGTAAGTGTAGTTATGTAAATCATGGCAGCAAATTGTTACTAATTAACACATTGCCACTCACATTCCTGATTGTGTGCTGGTTAAGCAGTGAGGAATGTGAGTGACAACTCTGTAATGAGCAACAGTTACACATGAGGCTGGCATACATTCACAATAGGATTCTGGCCAGTGTGTTTTACTTTTTCTTCTAAGTTTGCTTAGGTCTGAGCAAAACACCTGAGTGGGAAAAGCAGGAAGGGGCGAAAGGCAGGAAGCATGTCCAAGTTTAAGTAACTGATCTTCTTCCACATCAGTGCTCTGTTTGGTGCCTCATTGGAAGAAACTGGCTTCCTCTCGATCTAGGGAACCAGGCAGGCGGGAACAGAACTGGAGCGCAGGGTATGGGTAACAAGGATCCCATAGTTTGTGGTCATAACAGTACGTTAAGAGAATGCTTAGGAGATCTCACTGGTGGTGGCACAAAAAGCACCCATCCTCATGTATCAAAAGTACTAGGTCTTGGAGCATGCTCAGAACCACAAGTTGTTGTTGTGCTTATATGAACATGAATTGGTATGGCTTTCTTCTCCAACAAGCGTGGCATCCGGCACAAAATATTACAGCAAAACTCAACGCGGATAATCACAACAAATGGAAAATTATATTTAATGAAATTGACAGAATGAAAATGGCTGGTGGTGAACCTACGTAAGTGAATACCCATTTTGCCAAAGAGAAAGGAACGTTGTCTTTTTTGTGTTGTGAGTAGCTGTGCATGTATATTATCATAGAAAGAAATAGGGAGCTTTGCATGTTTTGTTCAGATACATAGAACCGCTGTGTCCTCTATAGGGAAATATTCTCTATTCATTATTTTCCTGGGCACACCAATTCTGTCCTAACCTTTGCCTCCTCTATGCACAGATATTTCATTTCTAGAGTTTGCAATCCCACTTTCTGTCCAACAAGTAGGACACTGAAAAAAATAGGAAGATGATAATGGTGACCTTTGTTTCACCATGCTTCTGACCTGAGTGAAAACAGGAAAGAAGAGGTCTGAACAGTATATTTTCTGAAAATGTCAATGGGATGATATACAGAAACAGATGCGTCCTAAAAGCATTGCGTGCTGAATCAACTTCAGGTCAGCATGCCTTATGTGAGTCATGCCCTAAAGTCTCTACACAAATCTTGGCTTTCCATCTAGAAAGAGGCAATTTAATTTAAAAAATGTATCTCCTTGCCCCTTGAGCTACTACTTGGTCCCACGGGAATGAGAAAGGAAGCAAATTGTTTATTTATGGAGAGGTTTCATGCACAAAACGGGGAAAGAAAAAAGAGTATAACTCAGATGTCTGAAACCCAATCTTCATCAAACCTTCCTGTGAACATGCTGAAAAAGACTTTCTCATGTGTGGGTGATGCGCCTTCATTCCCCCCCTTCATATGCATCTCTTTAGGTTAAATAACAGAACCCAAGGCTATAGTACTCTGATCGCGGTCCAGTTTTTGTTTACCAACAGCATGGGCATTAAGGAGATTATTACTCATATATTTGAATGATTTAGCATTATTCAAAGGTTCCATTGGGCCATCTTGAAAGCATCTTCCAACCAGAAGTGATGTAACCTCATTTCTATTTATAGTACTGTTTGTTTTTGCTCCAGCCACTTGACTAATTAAAGGAACTAGTTTGACTTTACGGAAAAGGAGAGGCTTTCAGGAAATTGTGCAGAGAACGCTGAGATTTGTCATAACCTGCACGTGCATACCACCATCCAGTTCAAGCCCAGCTACTTGCACAAAGTTTGGATGCCGACAAGCCTAGGGAGTCCTTGGGATGAGATCTATGAGTGTTGTTGGCCTCTGCACAGAGGCTCCCAATCACCTAACCTTGGAGAAACAGCTGGGGCACACAACTTAACACATACAAAACTCATCACTTATTTAACCTCCGTGTTGTCAGGCAGTCTACTTCTACACATCATGTGCTTTCAGAAATGCGCAGGGAGCGGCCATCAACTTGATGTTCATGATGAGATATGAGATGTAGGGACGGGCAGCCCAATGTCTTTTTAAGGGTTCCAGGTTCAGAAAAAATTGTTATGTGCACATATTATTGGGAGAGACATTGCCTGTTTGGGGGAAGAGATTGCACCTGAATCAGAACTTTGAAAATGACTCAGAAATAACTAATTATAATGCCCCAGGTACTTTTAAGTTTCTATAACTTCTTCCTTTATAATGTATTTGTTGCTTTAAAAATAATAAAGACCCTTAGGGCCAATACCCATCCTCCCCAAAAAGGTAGAAAAGAAAAAGAAAGAAAAGAAATGGGGGGAGAGAGAGAGAGAGAGAGAGAGAGAGAGAGAGAGAGAGAGAGAGAGAGAGAGAGAGAGAGAGAGAACAAGAAAGAAGGAAATAATGGACGATTTCTCTGAAATTCATTTTACAAATACAGTACTCTGAAACAGTAACTGGGAAAGTAACTAGAATAGTACACTTAAAAATAGCACTATGTCACTTTTGAAATGTGGGTGGGTTATACTGTCTAACCCAAAAGCATAGCATTACGTTAATTATGTGACCCTGAGATTTGTGGTGCAGTGGTTAAATGCTGCACTGCAGCCAAAACTGTGCTCATGACCTGGGGTTCAATCCCAGATAATTAGCTCAAGGTTGACTCAGCCTTCCATCCTTCTGAGGTTGGTAAAATGAGTACCCCGAGGTGAGGTGATGTGTAGCCTACATAATTTACTTGTAAACTGCCCAGATAGTGCTTTAAGCACTGTGGGATGGAATATAAGCAGAAGACTTGGCTTTGTGTTGACCCCCTTATTTCTAAGCTGTGGTGTAAAGCAGCCCGATTGTGCCCTGGAACTGTGAAAACAGAGGCCGCTGGATCCCCTTTGCATATCTATGATTTCTGGGCCAGATGTGACAAGGATGTGCACTGTCAATGCATCTGCAATTGAATGGCTACAAGGTAGGCACAAGAGGCACCTTGGTGCTTTGGGAAAGGGTTGATGAGCCTTCTGCTCTCATTCCTCCCTAAGTTGTTTAAAAAAACACATTAGGACTTTGGAAAGTTGCCTTAGAAGGAACTAAGCCCCTAGACCAGTGATGGAGAACCTTTTAGAGACCGAGTGCCCAAACTGCAATTCAAAACCCACTAATTTTTCACAAAGTGCCAATACAGCAATTTAAACTGAATACAGGTGGCTGTGAAGGAGTGATGTCGGGTGCCCACCGAAAGGGCTCCAAGGGCCACCTTTGGCACCCGTGACATAGGTTCGCCAACACTGCCCTAGACCATTGAGCCCAATTATGTCTCTACAAAGAAGTAACAGATTCGTAAGGTTTTTAAAGAATTCCCTACTTTTATGTGGAGACAACAGAGACTGAATTCAGGACTTCCTCCAGACAAAGCATGCACTTCAGCCCTGAGCTAGTCCCAAGGATTTCTACAATGATTCCCAGATTCCAAGTTGGGAAGTGTTACTCTTGTTGCACTACAACTCCCAGAATCCCCACCAGCCAGCGTGGCCACAGACCCTTTAACCCAGGCATGTCCCAAGTCAGGTCCGGGGCCCAAATGTGGCCCATTTTCAAATTTCGAGTGGCCCACAGCCTCTTCTCCCTGCTGGCTCAGCCTGTCATGAATCCCCACCAGCTGGCCCCCTCCCCATACCGGATGGAGGCCTGCCCTCCTTGCCTTTGTCCAACCCCCCCCCCAGCCACCTGCCCAGCCTACCTGCCTCCTGGCTCCGTTGCTGCAGCCTCCTCCTAGCCTCCTTGCATGTTATACTTGCCCAAAGTCCAGCTCAGGGGCCAAATGCGGCTGAATGTTCAACCCGCACACATTTTCACCTCACCAAATCTGGCCCTTCTTGCAAAAAGTTTGGACACCCCTGCTTTAACCCCTATCAATTTCTAAAACTCCTGATTACCCAACCACTACTGGTTGCTGATGGGAGGCTTAGGCTGAAGACAGGAAGTCTAAAAATAACAAACCTTTCCTGTCTGGGTGTGCACCATTTCCTTAAATCTGATCTTTTGGTTTCAGGAGTGAGCGGAAGATGGCAGATGGGAAGGCAGTAGTGCTCTATCCTCCTTCTTAGAAACAGCCTTGGCACATCTTGTGAAGGAGAAATGAAAGGGAGCTCCAGGGAGGCCACTTTTAATGGAGGAGGCATTACAGACTTGTTGATAGACTGTGTATCATAGAGACAAGCTTCTTGAAATGTTATACAGCAGGGTTTGGAAAACTGCACCCCCTGGCCTGTATCAGCACTGTATACCACGAGGTCCTAAATATGGTTCCTGCTTGCAAACCCAATTTATTTATTTACTTTAATTTATTTATACAACTTATATGCCGTCTACTACCCAAAGGTTTCGGGGTGGATCACAGTCAAAGCAATTAAAACAATTAAAATGTTAAAATACCAATAAATAATTAAAACAATAAAACATTTAAATACAAATACAATACAGTACAAATTGCCATCAGGACCCACAATCTATGTTATATCAGTTAAAAAAAACTTCTGGAACAGGAAGGTTTTTGTCTGGTGCTGAAATGTCATCAATGTAGGCGCCAGGCGGAACTCATTCAGGAGGGCATTCCATAGCCTGGGGGAAGCTGCCAAAAAGGCCCTATACTTGCAAGCCATTCCTTTCACCTCCTGGAGGAATGGCTCTTTCAGGAGGGCTCCCTGGCTGAATCTTAATTGTCGGGTGGGTTCATATGGAAGGGGGCGACCCTTCAGGTATCTAGGTCCTAAGCCGTTTAAAGCTTTCTATGTCAAAACAAGCACTTTGAATTGGGCTCGGGCAACAACTGGTAACTGCAGGTTACATAGAATTAGCCTGATGTGATTCCTGGCAGCCCCTCCACTTACCAGCCATGCCGCACGATTCTGAAACCAGTTGGTATCACCGGACCGTCTTCAAAGGCTGCCCCACGTAAAGCGCATTGCAATAATCAATATCGGATGTTACCAGTGCATGCGTAACTGTCATGAGGATCCACTCATCCAGATAAGGCTGCAGACGGTATATTTTCTGCAGCTGAAGAAAGGCACCCCTGGCCACCGAGTCTACCTGGGCTTCCAGAGTTAGACCAGGGTTCAGGAGAACCCCCAAGCTGCAAATTACAAGCACAATGATAATAGTGATGCCTGTTTATTTTGGCCACTAGAGAATGTGTGTGTGTTTGGGGGGGTGTTTCCTAGGGATTTTTTAAAGACAACTTTTAAGAAAGTAAAATATGTTTTGAACTGGTGGAGACTGGGAGCAGGTGAAGTTCTGAAAAGTTCAGTGGTTGCTGGGTGCAGCCCTCAAGACTCCCTGACATTGTTCCTCCCTGGCACACTGTTGGAGCTTTTGCAACCTTGTAGGCTGCTTTTTGTAGGCATGGCTGGGAATGACTTTTTCTGGGCTGGAGTGATTGTCAATTTACCCAGCACTAACCAATCGTGCCTTCCCTGCTTCTGAATTCAAAACGAGCCCCACCTCTCTGCTATGTGCTTTCTCCCCTCTCTAGAGTCTGTTGTGGTCTGTTGCTGAAAGAAGCCATGTTTGTCAGTTTTCCGTTTCATCTGCTCAACTGGTTTTTATTTGTTCATCTTATATTAAGGTATTAAGGTCTCAGGGTGAGTTATTGAGACTGTAACTGCCAGTTAATGAGAAAAGAGGTGGACTCCTCTGGGGAACTGGAAGCTATTCTGCTCTATGAATCCCAGAACTTCTGCTATGCAAGTAGAAAAATGTAACTGAAAATTCAAAACTTGGCAATACACAGAGCTCCCTATGATTTCATGGTCGCACCTTGAGACCTGGGCCTTAGGACATCACAGGAAAGTGCAGATAATGCTTGGCGAGAAATGAGCACAAGGGGAATTGGGTAACGGTGTCCAGAATTTAGGTACAAGCTGGCTGGCCAAATTAAAAGGACAAATCAGAGCCATGGTGGGTTGAGGGAGTGTTGGGTTAGCCAGGCAGGAAAATCAACCCACCAGCTGTAGCATTTGCTGCTATTCTCCTGTGGTACACAATGCATGTTATCCTATGTCTTATACTGCTGCTGGAGCAGGTGGGAAGATCGCCACCAGCCCATGGGGAGAGTTGTCCTTCCTCTAATCTTCTCAGGGCTCATGGAACAAAATGGGTTTTAACTAGTCTCAACTTTGGTTCTTCTCTCTTCCTCTTGCTTAGCATGGCATGGGGACCCCCACCTGCATGCACCCACTGCCTTCCTGTCTGATCTCCTTCTCTTACTCCTGGCATCTCAGTATGCTGCCCTTGTGCCAACACATTTATTTGCCATCAGCAAACCCTAGTTCCAGTTAGGAATCGAAATGGGTCTTCACATGTGAAGGCCTCCTTGCATATAAAACCCACACTTGTCTTCCAGCACTGCTCATGTCGAGATGTGGCTCCCAACATCTTCCCAGGGATCTAGAGAAAAATAGCAATTTCCTTGGATTCCAAGGAAATTAAGTGGTGGCATGGTATCTGAGATTAGTGTTTATTTGCTGGTAAAGCTTATAGTAGCTTATGACTGATGCCCCTTTGCCCGGGAAAGAAAGAAAGAAAGAAAGAAAGAAAGAAAGAAAGAAAGAAAGAAAGAAAGAAAGAAAGAAAGAAAGAAAGAGCTTATTTAAGTGAAAGATCACTTGCGTGTATGTTGTGTCGTTATAGTCGTGACCGACTCTTCGTGACCCCATGTCCATGGAGTTTTCTTGGCAGGAATACTGGAGTGGCTTGCCAGTTCCTACTCCAGGCGCCTACCAGCACCTGGTATTCCCTGGTGGTCGCCCATCCAAGTACTAACCAGGGCCGACCTTGCTTAGCTTCTGAAATCAGGCAAGATGTTATGTTTTTATTATTTCTTTGGCTTTGGGGTGTATGCTTGTTGTGTATTTTATTGCCTTTATACAGTAAGTCGTCCTTAAAGCTCTGCTGTAAGAGCAGCCTCCGATAAATAAATAAATAAATAAATAAATAAATAAATAAATAAATAAATAAATAAGCATGCAAGCAAACCACTGCCAACCGAAAACAGATTAACCCAATGATGTGTGTGTGTGTGTTGCATCATTACACTCATGACTGACTCTTTGTGCCCCATGTCCATGGAGTTGTAAATGTGAATTGCAAATCAATTTCTTTGTATCACTGGAAAACTGCCAAGCTGTGCCATTATAGTTAGTAATCTAAATTGTATTATAATGACATCTATTAGATGCCTACCATGTAACTTGATTAAGAAGATAACATCTTACATGGGTTTCTGGAATTATGAACTGCCTACAAATGTATGTTTTTAAAAAAATCAATCTCAAACATCATCTCGGCACAACACCCAATAGTATAACCAGGCAGCTGCTGAAGTTACTCTATCAGGTGTAGTATATAAACAGACTAATCTTGTATGGACAAAAGGTAGAATTTAACTAGAATGTGGATGGAATATTTTTTAAAAAAAAAACTGACTTGGAAAAATGTGTAAGAATCAAATCTTTCTTCTGAAAGTAAAATACAATAGAGTTATTAATATAAAGTCATGCTTAGAGCAGCTTCACTGAGATCAATGGGATTTCATTTAGTCATGACTACCTTGTCCCACCGATTCCTATCAGTCTATCCTTAGCATGACTAGGTTGGTAGAGGGAATGCAGTAAGGGCAAAAAGAAAGTACAGGAATTGAATACAATAAAGCACTAGTGTAAGAGGCTACAACTTTTAATCTAGACTGACTCCTTATTGCAAGCCAATTACTCCTAACCTCCAAGGGACTTGGACATGGAATGGCTTCCAGTGACCATAATGTCCATTAGTCTACACAACATTTTCAGATACTCATGCTAACTCCTGACCTTTTCCTTTGTTCTACATTTTATTCATCCTTGTCTCCTTCAATAAGCAAGTTTCTGTTTCTATTTGAGGAAACCAAGAAGTGGTAGACTGGACTGCATGAACACACAAACTATCCAGGAAACCTGGCTAAGCACTTGTTGCTCTTCTTAGCAGAACAACAAAGTTGGCCTGGAAGTATCACTATGATATTAGCCTAGTTGGAACATTGTTTTATTACAATGTGCTGTCAACCAAATGCAGAAATCGCATGGTGTTGTTTAGAAGGTCAGGGGAACAAGACATAAATCTTTATATAAATCAGCATTCTCCTCAATTGTATGTACCCCTTTTAATCAAAATAAATAGCTTAATGATTTTTAAGCACCAGAGAACCAGCCTGTTGTATGTCAATATAAGGCAATTAGCAACTTCAAAAGAAAATGTATATTTAATCACAAAGCTAACAAAGAACAACAAAGCATGGGGAAATGGAACCAATGTGCTGTTGGGGGGGGGGGAGAGCTTATACTACCATATCCCATATAACTTTCAGAGATGTACATTTGATTAGATTACTAGAGCATGACTTGCTGCAGAAAGTTGAACAGGATTATTCTACAATCATCTCTAAATAAATAAGTAATAAATAAATACTGCTAGAAATATGGCATTACCAGTTGACATGCACCCTCCACTTTGCCTCCAACATCCGAAATGAGCTGAAGTGGGAGGAACCTCTGTATTATAATCCCTAGGGAAGGGTAAGAGTGGGGAGGTTTGAATTCCTAGTTGCTCTTACCTGCAGCTCTTGTATCTGTTAACGTTAGATCACACACTCCATTCTATATAGGGGCACTTCATAAATGAACAAAGGAGGGCGCTACCCCTGGGATTCCTTTGGACTTCTGTGACAACTAACTTAGAACATTTTGCAACCAAAACACTGAGTCCATGTGTGTGTGTGATCACTGGCATCTTAGCAAAAAAAAAAAAAAATGCAAAGAGATGTAAGACTAAGAACTCTTTGGTGGAACTTTGTTTGGTTCAAACTCCAAACTTTTAGCCTCCCTTCTTTGCTATGTATTTCATTAAGGGACAAGAGAATGACCTCAGAGATGGGTGGTGTGGTTTTGTTTGTTACAAGAATCAGGTATCTGTTGCATCATTGCACACTCAAAGCTTTTTTTGGAGACATTTAAAAGAGGGAGAGCCTTGTTACATTTATATATTCCCTACAGAAAGAACCTGACTCGGGTGCCCCTTTTAATACAGCACTTCTACCCATGGGTCAAGGTCAACTTCCAAATTATGTTTCTGTTTACTAAAAGCAGTCATACCCAGATTTTCAGCACACAACCAAGTTTCAGAAGCACAATATAATCTCAAGGCCCCTCCGCCATGAAATGCCCATCAAAGCGGCTATATTATTATTAATACCACCGATTCACAACTAGGCAACGATGATTAGATGTAATGTTTTATATGGTCAACTATACCCAGATATAGATTTATAATATATTAAGCAAAACAACATAATACATATGGCACTTCTTCATTGACATCATTTCCTGACCTTGCGAAGCAAGAGTCTTTCCGATTGTGTCCTAATAATGGGCTCACAGATACATCAACAACAGAAAATATAAATAAAAAGGAAGTTCAACAGTCCATTTACCTGAGCTGCTTTCATGACATTACATGACAATTTGTTTAAAACCATTCATTTTAAAACAGTTAGAAAACATTAAAAACTGTATTTTCATGAAGACCTAATTTTTGCTTAGAAAAAGAATGTGCCACAAAACACATGCAGTAGGTACGTCCTACTGATCTTCTGATGGATACACATGAACAAGAGGCATTTAACAGAAAACTTGCACTTCTTAACCCACCTGTTCTGAAGATGCTCCGAGAAAGAAGCGTGGAACTTCTCCAGAGCAGGTGGCAGGAGAACCTGCAGCCTGTACCATCCTCTTGCATTGATGTTAAAGGTTCATGGGGTGGGCCACACCATCACAAGATAAACACTCGGTATCAACCAAGGAGCACATGCATTTACACTCCCCCAAACACATGTGGACTAAGGCATGTGGCCCAATTAAAATGTGTATGCCCAAACCTCAGTCCTTCTTTATCTGAAAAAATAAAAATAAAGGAAGCATTACCGAAGTTTGCTCATGCGCATATACAAATGTTGAGTCGTGCACCAAAAACCACTCTTAAGGGCTATCTAGAGACATTCAGAAAGAAGCTAAAGCAGCATGTGAGGGTTGGAACATACAAGGGTCACTCTGTTCCATATCTGCTTAACACCCATATTAAAAAAGAAGTTGACAGCTTCATGTCCACGTGGAGGCCCACAACGCAAGCAAAAACCTTGACCTACACGCGCATGCACACATGTACAAAACCAGACACTGGCAACGCTACTGGCTTTGGGCTACCACTTCCACAACCCAGGAACATTGGCTAGGAGTCTTGGGAGCTTGTAGTCTAATGAAGTCACTTTTCTAAGCTCTGCACCTTATGTTCAAGGAGGGAAGAATTTCTAGCTAATGATTGTGTGACCTAACCCTTTACTCCCAAGTAGCTACAGTGCAGGTAGGCTACACCAGACACGTTGGTGCAACGTAGCTTTGTTCGGGTTAAGACGGGGAAAATATTCGAGAGATGTAGATTTGTATTTTTGGACAACTCCCCAAATTCCCAAGGCAGCATAAACACAAACTCTACACACAGCTAGAAAATATACAGATCACCCTTCAGCTTTCATCCTTTCTTAACCAATTTCGTCTGCCACAAGCACTTGCGGTAAAAGAAACACAGCACATATTTCAGGATCACAGTTTGCACTGTCCTTGGCAGCCCTGGTCCTTATTAACCCAATTTATAAAGACCAGGCTTCTAATTTACAACAGCTAGTTGGAGAATGCTACTGTTACTGATTACACAGGCATCTTAAACAGTTTACATTCATTTGCAGAACTTTGGTTAGATTTAGACTTTCTAAAGAAGAATGACCCTTTTCAACCTAGTCCCTAAATCTCAGAGGAACACGAAGTGCCTCTGCTTTATGTGAATAGTTTAGCTGTCTCACTTCAGCTTCTGATTTGTTTACACATTTAATCTAAGGACGGAGTTTGCTGAAAGAGCATCAAAGGAACAGAGAGAACTGGCAGAGTTTGGGGATGCCGGCTGCGGTTCTCCTCCCACCACAAGTGGTCACCTAAACAACGGCTGGAGTATCTTGAGGGCTCATATGTTATAATTTAACAGTGGTGTCCAGGATGCACCATTTTATACAGAAATCCAAGGACCTAGCTGCAGAATAGTCTTAAACTAGTTGAATCATCATTCCACTGGAATTATGGTCTCTTTAACAACATATTCCCACTTCCTTGCATGTACAGTACTGTATTTAAATTCCCAGGAATCTTTAGGGAAGTGAAAATGGAATAAAACTGAGAACTGCATGGAATGCTTGCAGTGACTTCTGTATTCAGCAATGGACACTGAAAGCTGCGGAACGACGATCTAGTCAAATTAGACAAACTGATACAAGATGGATCTCTCTCTCTCTCTCTCTCTCTCTCTCTCTCTGTGTGTGTGTGTGTGTGTGTGTGTGTGTGTGTGTGTGTGTGTGTGTGTGTTCGACTACTGAAATACCTGGGAACATTTTCATATCTGGCTGAAATGTACTTTTTAAAAACCCTATATACCAAATGCTTCTGCTCCAAGAAAGCTGGCACAGAAGACAAATCTCAACACTTAGCTCATTGCTCAGCAATCTTGAAATGTTACTGTCTGCAGGGTCAAAACAGCAGCTGTTGTAGTCCTGTATATGTGGGTAGGTCTGTCTAATGTTAGACAGTGGGTGTGCCTCGGGGCACAGAGGGAGGAAGCGAAGGTAGATAGCCTGGACAGGGCAACTCTATACAGGACTAATCTATACCATTGTAATTCCATCCAAAACAATTGGTCTGGTTGGTCAAGAATGCAGTGACGAAAATGCCAAGCTTGGAACTGCAAAGCTGGAAGGGACTCAGTGGATCACTGGATCTAGCCTCTGTCAAAGGAACACCATGGGGAATCAAATGGCCAACCGCTGGCTCCACAGACAGATGCTTCAACCACTGAGATAACCATTATGCATGGATTCTGGATGTATTTTGACATAATTCTGACCTTTGGTTTTATAATTTGATTATGTACTTCAACAATGAAACACATTCAATAAAGATTCCACCCCTGTAAATGCTGGTAAGGTTTAAGCACAAATATCCATGGGGGTCGCGTGGTGGCTCAGCGGCCTAGAGCACTGAAAACAGTCGGCTACAAAGTCGGCCGCTCAGCAGTTCAAATCCAGGGTGCCACGCAGCAGAGTGAGCTCCCACTGATAACCCCAGCTCCTGGAGTCTGAAAGCATGTAAATGCAAGTAGATAAATAGGTACCGCCATAAAAAGCGGGAAGGTAAAACAGAGTTTCCTTGCAGCCATGCTGGCCGCGTGGCCACGGGCTTGCACAACACTGGCTCTTCGGCTTGAATACAGAGATGAGCACCACCCATAGAGTTGGACATGACTAGCATGTATGTGTGTGTGTGTGGGGGGACATTTACCTTTACCTTTTATCCTCTTTGTAATAAGATGAAAGTTTTGGTGGAAGTTAGTCCTGCTTTGAGTCCAATGATTTTCTCTCACTGACACATGGTAACAATCTTAGTTCAGAAAATTTAGGATGTTTCCAACCACAGCAATTACGGCAGTGCTTTGCATTAAAGTTTGAGGAGTGATATCATCATGACTGATTTAATGCAGGCTCTAATCTACACTAAGAGTCCTAAAGATGTAGACAGTGGTTTCAGACAAAAATATGTTTCTTGAGAAAAGGGAACCCTAGTTAAAAGCATTGTTTTGATTCATATTGTTAGGTCTTTTATACAATCAATGGCAGCCAAAGCTCTGTGAGCCGAGGGGGCTGTTTCTTAATATTCACCCAGCAACGAGGAAACCTCTCTTGTCCATGAGAAGATGTGGATTGCCAACATGAAACCTCACCAACAAGACAACCTGACCCGCTGAAGCTGCAGTAACCTACAAATAAAAGAAAGAACATGGAGGAAAGGTGGTGTACAAAGCAGGATGGAATGGATTAGTGTTGGTATAGCAACCATGCACATTCATCTACTGAACAACGATCACCTCCATTATGTAACGTGAAATATGCTGACTCCATAGAGACCATTTGATTTCACCAGTACAAAATAAGAACCACCAAGGGCCCACAGTGTCACAGCAAAATTAAAAGACAAAAATGGCAGGGAGAGGAAGATCAAGTAAAACTCATATAAAATATGTATGTGTGTGTGTATATATATATATATACTTAGTCCAAATACATCCATACAGAAGACGTTGTGTGAAAGAACAGAGAGAATACACAAAAGACATTAAAGGCATATTCGGGCTAGCTTGTTACATACAAGGCATTTGGCAGAGACAAGTCTATGTCAAAATGTAGGCAAGTGGAAGTTATTCTGCCTTCATCTGTTCCCTGACATCCAAGGGCAATGTTTCAAAAAGGGCATCTTCCACCACCAAACCACTTTTCTTCAGAGCTCTGCATTCACCAAGTTCATGGGGAAGAACTTCTAGGTGGTTTCCTTTGATGTCCAAGTAGGAAAGCAACACCAGATTTCCAATCTTAGGGGAAAGAACAGACAAGTTGTTTTTCCCAATCTTCAGGGTCTTGAGTTTTTTGCAAAAATATAGTTCGTCAGGCACACTCTCCACTTTGTTGCAAGTGATTGAAAAATACTGTAAGCTTTGTAGCACCCCAATTTCTGGGGGTATGAATCGGATGTCATTGTAAGACAAGTCTAAGTATCTAATTTTGTTGCATAGGAAAAGGTGGGATGGGAGAACCTCTATCTTGTTATGACTGAATGAAAGTCGTTCCAGACTAGTGAGCTTCTTGATATGCTCCGGGATGTAGGTTATACTGTTATGCCAGAGCTTTAGGATCGTAAGTTTCCTAAGGTGCTGAAAGCTAACAATTTCTTCTATTGATTTAAGATTGTTTTCCTTCAGGTCTAATTCCTGGAGGCTGACGAGGCTGAAAACAGCATGAGGAATGCGCTCTAAGTCGCAATGCACTAGCTCCAGTTCTGTCAAGTTGGCCATCTTCTTCAGGTTGTTGAGCATCACCAGTTTAGAGCCATCATTGTGAATGCACATTTTTTGAAGATGACTTGAAACATCAACCACAGACTGGGGGATTTTGGTGAGGTTGCTTTTAATATACAGCACTTTAAGGTTCTTAAGTTCTCGAAAAGACTCCAAAGTTATATTTTTAGAAATGTCATGGCATAAGGAACCAATTAAGCTCAACTCTTCCAAATTTCGGAGTCCGTACATCCACGGTGGCAACTCTCGGAAGTCGTCAAACTTGACATTCAAGACTTTTAGGTTCTCTTTAAGAAACGCCAAGGCTGCGCTGTGGATCTTTGCCGAACACTGGTACAAGGAGAGCTCTTGGAGGTTGACGAGTTGCACAACTGTGGCTGGGATCATGACATTATTAATGATTTCGAGTTTCAGCGACTGCAGCTCGGTAATTTCAAAAACAGTGTCAGGAAGCCCGGACAACATAAATAGTTGCAGCTCCAAATGGTTATGGGAATTCATCTGCAATCTTTGCCTCAGTTTATCCGCGGTCCACTCATTGTTTAGATTCAGCTGCTTTAGTTTGTTTTCACTGACCTCTGAGAGGAAGACAGCAAACCTTTTGGAATAAAGTGGGTCATACTGATCTATTAGATGGAGCATAAAAGCAAAGTCATTTCTGACATCTGGGATGTCATCAATTCCCGTCTCCTGCCTGACGTACTCAAAAGAGTACTCCTTGAGCGAGCGATAGAACAACCAATACAAAGTGTAAAGGCATGTGAATCCGTAGATACTCACAAAGCACAGATAGCAGAAGGAAAGTTTCGAAAACAGATGGGCCATCGTGTGATTGCAAGAAAAATGATTATATCCCGTCATGTCTTGTATGTCGACATTGCAGTCTACTGTAAACTGAACTTTGGAAACGAGTGCGCTGTTGTAAGCGATTATTATAAGGAACTTAATCACCTTTAGCACAGTTTGGCGAACATACATAGCATAGAGCAGGTCACTTTCTTCAACATGGAGCCTGAACTTTTTCACCTTCTCAAACAAAGCTTTGGCCTGTTCTCCTTCCTTTTTATCCAGTGCCCCTGGAGTCCCCTTATCCACAATGAATTTTTCAGGAATAGATCTCAGAGACTGAGTCTTAACTAAAGTCCCCTCTGGGCTAGGTTGGATGGCGTTCGACTTGCTGGTATTGTTCTTCCTGTTGTTCTTCTCTTCGGAATCCTCTCCTGAAACCTCAGACAGGGCCCTTGTTGTCCAAGGCGAGTCAAAGCACTTGCCCAAAATGGAGATGAAATGCTCAATTTTTGAGCTTGACCCAGGGAATTTGAACCAGAAGTTGCTACACAGCATGAAGATGAGAGTGTGTATCAGGACAAGGTAAGGGAAGTATTTTGCATACCAGTGCAGGGCACGTTCGTAGCACATTTGGTTGATAAAGCTGTACTGCTGGAGGTCCAAGTCAGTCTTCAGGCCCTTCATTTCCACCGTGGCAGGAGGTGGGGATGGCTTCGGTGGAAGGAAAGGGGTTCCACTTGGGTCTAAGCCTGATGCATTTAGAAGGTGGGAGCGGTTCTGGGAAGGCTGCACTTGTTTGGGAAGGCATATGATCTTATCCTGCATAACCTGAAACGAACACAAACAGGAAAACACATTTTAAAAGATGTGCTGTGGGAAAACAGAGTAATCCAGTGATGGACAAATAAGTCACTCGCTTGACCTCCAGAAACATCTCCCACCCATGGGAACTTTGTATTTGTAATGGGAATTGTGCCACCTCAACCCCACCATATTATCTTGACTTCCCAAATATTTCAGATATTTTCCATGGAACAAAAAGCTTGGGGACACAGAGAGAGAAAAATTCACAGCATTATACATTTTTATTATATTTATTTGTTTGTAATATATTAATCACACATTCTACCCCTAGAGTACAGAGTAAATTACAGCATTGTTCCCCCCCCTTTGTACAATGTTTCAACAGGTGCGCACGCATGCATGCACGCACGCACGCACACACACACACACATATCCAGGAATACAATGACAAAATTAGATCCAGTTAATATCTATAGACATTGAAGGTACCTGAATATTTTCAATCTGACTCTGCTTCTCCACAAGCTGGAGAACAGGGCAGTGAAAGAGGCACATGTACTGTGATCTTTGTTTCATTATTAATCAAAAAGTGAAGCCCACTAGCGTACCTCGACTTGGAATTTTCAGACAGGAAAGATATCAGAATCTATCCAGAATTAGGGAATGAGGACAACAGATGGCTGGTTTTGCCACACAATGCTAGAACTGAGTACTATAAGGAATGTTTTAGGGATACCTTTCTGGCACTATTTCACAAAACTAGAATAAATGCAAAAGTATAGATTTATCCAAATGGTAACAGCTAAACCATATTACTGTAGGGCATGTGTTGGCGGCAACATATGGTCTACAAGCTGCATGCAACCCTGGGACATTTTTGTTGTCCTGCCAAGCCTCTCTGCCTTTTTTTGTTCAGCAGGTTTCCTTGTGTCTGCTAGGGATCCTGGGGAAAGGTTTTCCCATGCCTGGAGGTATAGCAACCCTGGAGCTCTCTAACACCTCCTATATTATTATTATTATTATTATTATTATTATTATTATTATTATTATTATTATTATTATTATTATTATTATTATTATTATTATTATTATTAACCACACAGCTATCTACGCTGGATTTTTATTACCAATCACTAGTAGAATGCTTCCCAAGCGTTTAGGACTCAGTGATGTATCGGCGAATTATGCGAGCAGATCCCAGTAAGGTGGCTTTCTGCAGCTGACTGATGGTGACTTTGTCAACTCCAATTTCTTCTAAATACTTGCTTAGCTCTTTAGGCACCGCACCCAGCATGCCGATTACCACTGGAACCACCTGTACTGGTTTATGCCTGAGTCTCTGAAGTTCAATTTTCAGATCATGATATCGGGTAATTTTTTCAAGTTGTTTCTCGGTGACTCTACTATCACCTGGTATAGCAACATCAATGATCCACACTTTTTTCTTCTCCACAGTCACAATATCCAGGGTATTCTTCTCCACAATCACAATATCTGGGGTATTTTATTATTATTATTATTATTATTATTATTATTATTATTATTATTATTATTATTATTATTATTATTATTATTATTATTATTATTATACCACTAAAAGTACATATTTTTCAGATATTAAAAAAGCATTTATTGCAATGTTTACTATACATGACCCCTGCATTAAAAAAACATTTAAGATAGTGAAATATGGAAAATTGGCTTATTTGTCCATGGCCTTCCTGTTTGGCCACATCAGCCTGGGCTGCTGGCAAATCTGAAAAAGGTTCCCCTGGCCCCACTCAGGTGGCCCACCCTTCCACACAACAAGCACAACCTCAAAACCAAGATCCTTTAGCTTGAATGGCAAATGTATGAGAAGCACGGGTCATTCAAACGTTCACATCCCTCCTTGTAGAAGCTGACACTGTAAATGGCAGAGAAGTTATTCCTCTGGGGTGGGGAGAATTGGAAAGATGTAAAAAGGCCTTATAATGTATCTATGCCAGCTCTGCCCATTCTCTTCTACCGCAGTGTATCCTGGAGTTGCGTAGCAACTGGGATGCTGTCTCAACACAGTCTCTTTCCTGCCAACACAAATGGCCAGATGGATGCTGCTGCAATAACACTATGGGAGCCCATCCGGTCAAAACCAAAAAATAATTTGACAAAAAAATCTCATTTATTTCACTAATTAAATGTACCTTTTGCACTTCCGCCCAGAGCCCCTTCAAGATGATTATACATAATTTCCAGGCAGTCTCTTCAAGTTTGGAAACATTATTTCCTTGGCCTATATTTCCCTGGCATCCTCCAGCCAGAAATCCTCTAGAAACCCTCAGTTGTAGTCCTCAGAAGTAATGTTTCTCTGAGCTCAGAGCTGTATTCCAGGGGAGGGGCAGGGCAGGACTGAACTAGATCTGCTACCCTTCATCAACAGAATGGAATTACTTATCTCTCTGCCACTGTGATCATTGTGAAGATCCACCGTAACTTATCCCAGCGGTACTGGTGGTAACAGTTCTATTGGCAGCCACATGGACAAGGCTCAGGGATGTTTCTAGGCCAGTATGTCACAGGTAGCCTTGCCAAGGATAAAAAGGCCACACACACACAAGGCCTTTATTTTGTTCCTCCAAAAAACACAGTGGGAAAAACCTTCCACACCTTCCACTCATCAATTGTACCAGTTCTATGGGTAAAAGAGACGGGTGTTGTTTCTCACCAGCTGCAGTTGTCATGTTGCACTGGTTACAGCCAGGCAAGTGAGTCTAACTCTCATATATCTGACAGGAAACCAAACATCACGCCACATTCTACCCAGTCTAGGTTATATCTTTAGCACTTCCATCAATAACAATGACACTGCAGATGGTACATATTAGTCTTAGCCGCTGTCATTACTTGAGCAACTGCTAATTTACACCACAAGATGCAGCCACTCTTGCTTCAGAGGAAGACGCCGCCTATCATCGAGAAGTGCCATTTATAAAATAGCAACAGGAAAGAATGCAAATATTTGCATTCTCACATGCCATTTCCTTGAGCTTCCTTCACTTGAGCCTTCTAAGTATGCCTACCCCAACAGACAGAACTGCCTGTTGCTCACCATGGCCCCCTCAACAAGATCAATTTTTAGTATATCCATAAAACAAATTCAGCATATAATGTACAGTAATGCCTTGGTTTGAAGAGCACCTTGGTTGAAGAGCATTTTGCAAGACAAGCAAGCATTTTTCTAAATTCTGCCTTGATCAATGAGCAATGTCTTGCAATACAAGCACGGGAGCAAGCCACATGATCACAAGTGGATTGTGGGTGATTGTCTCAGGCAAGCCTCAAAGCGGAGGGAGGAGAGAGGAATGGAGGGTTCCCTTCCACCAACCAGGAACATTTTCAAATGACAGTGCTGGTTAGGGTTTTATTGTGGTTTATATTTTTATTTAAGTTGCTTTCAACATCCTTTCTTGTTTTTCAAACCATTTCTAGTCATGGGGTAGCTAGTCAAGTGTGTATATATGGCTACAAATTGCATTTTATTATTATCACATTAAAACACAGACTAAAATCCAGTTGTTAGTCCCATGCAGAGCAGATTCCACAGCCAGGTACCTAAACCATGGCGTGGACATGAACTTCTGGGCAACGTCTTTTGTGAGTGTTGGGATTTTGTGTGTATAGTATGTGGTGTATAGGGTCCCAGAACAAATCATCTGAGTTTCCATTCTTTCTAATGGGGAAATATGCTTTGATATAAGACTGTTTCGGTTTATAAGCATGTTTACGGAACAAATTATGCTCATAAACTAAGATATGATCGTGTCTTAAAAAGACACACTAGATACGCACTACAATACTACCAAAACCATCTGGAAGTGGGAGAAAACAGAATCAGCCGAGATCTGTATTCAGCAGCCTGTCACTGAGTCGGAAAACTGGCAGGCAAAAAACCCCCCTAGGATATCAGAAATAGGAGAGCCGCTCACCTTGCACCTGGCAGGCAAGTTGTTCAGGCTGAAGGGGTGAGCAAGAGAAGGTAGCCTTATAGAAGCAGGTGGGATTCTATTGGTTCTTTGTGTCACCTGAGACCTGCTGAGATTATACTTGCAATACCAGCATCTGGCCGATCACACCATTTTGCTGAAGGATAGTGGAAATCAGGAAGCCCACTATTCCTCCGGCATACTGGAAGACTACAGAGTAAGCCAACTAGGCCCCACAACTGGAATACTGTACCTACTTCAAGTCCACCGGCAGTCTGATTGGCCTTCACTGTCACCTCATCTGCTAGGCAGGGCACACACCGGGATTTCCATAAGGAGATTCCCACCGGGGCATGGCAATTTTTCTGAATGTCTCATCCAATCCTGCCCCGCTCTTTAGTCTCTCTTCCACAAAAGAAAGGCCAAACACATCTGATGGTCTCTCTGCATACATGGGCTGGAATAAGACTAAACATAAGCTTGGTTGTAAACAAAAGCAAGAGGCCTGTGGCCAAGAATATAGGCTGACTGAGTCCAACATTTCAGGCTTGCACTCTTTGCCGACTGCCAGTTTGGAAGAAGACAGATAATTCCCCTGAAAGCAGTATGTGGGGAGGGGTGGGTGGGTGGGAGTCAGAACAGCTTAGTGCCATATATAGTATTTGGGTTCTGTTTATAAAGCAGAAATTTAAAAATAATTTGCTACGTCCCCTATTCTTCTGCTTTCGTGTTTCTATTCCACAGAGGCCTGTCTTTGCAGGAAGGATACACGTCTGGACATCTGGAAAATGGTGCTTTCCTCTTCCCTGTAGACACACACCCAGGCACAGGGAAATGTTATCAGCAACAACCAGTGACCTGCGCCAAGCCTAGGCCTTCTCACTGAAGCATCTGTGGGTAGACGAGACGGAGAGGGAATGATGTGGCACAACATCATGTTCCCCTGAGAGGTCATTAGGTAGGGCTTTTCAAGTCTCTAGCTCAAGAATAGGGAGTTGCACCTTCAGAAGTCTCCAGGGGCTGTAACGTTCCATAAAAAATAGCTGTGGCAGTGTTTCCCTCATTGTGGCACCCTGAATTAGGCTTTTTAAAAAGTCACCAATAGGTTAGTTCTAATACGCGGGAGGAGCACGTCCAAGCAGTAAACATGATCAAGAGGCTGTACTTTTATGACTTCAATGAATGAATAACCTTACAAATGTAAACGTCTATGCCTCTACACACTTACATGCCTGCATATCCAAGAGGCAGATTCCACCACGATGGATACTCCCTATAAATAAAACTTTAGATAGGAATAGTACATCTGTCAAGCTTCAGAGAGCATTAGTGCACTCATCTATGTGCAATACTTCAGGTAATATAATCCATGCATCCTCTTTTCTTAGCTTTTACCAAAATTTTAGGTTGTCTTCTTCTTTAACTATAGAAAAACAATGTAGATTTTTTTTTAAAAATAGCAGATTTTCCTGTCTGTAAGACACTCCCATGTATATGACGCCACCCACTCTTCTAACCCAAAATTACAGTTTCACAACCACACGGTTCTTTCCTTGGCTTACTTCCATGTATAAGATAGCCTTCAATTTTTAGTCTAACAATTTTATGCAAAAGTATAGTCTTATACATGGAAAATACTGTACCTCAAATATGACTAAAATTAAACATATTCTCCAAAATAATTAACAGTAAAATAGCAGCCAGGCCTCTAAGATATTAGGAAGCAAACACAAACTGGTGCTTTAAGGAAAATTGATTTTTCCCCTTAATCTACAACACATTTCAGAAAAATGTCTCCCTCAAGAGTAGCAGAGTTACAAGTTCTCCTATTTCAAAAGAAGCTTCCTCAGAGCTGTCATTCAAGAGAATGTTTTTTGTATGCCTCTTTAGAGACAACCTTGCCCATGATAAATAATAATCTGTCATTCTCAAAAAGTTTTGACTAACCCTTAGGGAATTGATGTGAAATATTAGTTAACAAGCAGCCTTAAAGTTTTCTCTCTTCTGCAGTCCAGGGAAAACAAACAACTTATGGGGATGTGAAATGAAGCCATGTCTTTGTATCATCTCCAAGATACACGCAAGGAGAAAAAAACACTGTAAACTGCCAAAATGGGTGGTGGTGGTTTGTAGGTTCAAAGAAATATATTTCTCCAAATGACTGAAGCCACTTAAGAAAGCTTCAGATGACAAATAATGAGGTGGCAGTGTTTGTAGTAAGGAATAAGGACTCTTGACTTGATAGGAAAACTGTGAATAGTGGGGTTACGCAATATTTTTAATGCTGCTATGCTTTCATCTGTAGTAAATAAGGTTTAAAGCACTGGCTGGATAGCTCAGTTCTCCACTGAACCTCCTGCGAGTACAGCCCGCCTGTGTGGTCTTGGGCAAGCTGCATAGTCCCAGGGCACCCCCAGAAGAAGGGAATGGTAAACTACTTCTGGCTAGTTTCTATCTAGAAAACCCTGAGAAGGATTGCCATAAGCCAGAACAGACTTGACGGCACATTATTATTATTATTATTATTATTATTATTATTATTATTATTATTATTATTATTATTATTATTATTATTATTATTATTATTATTATTATTATTGTTGTTGTTGTTGTTTTGTTTGTTTGTTTGTTTACAAGATTTTTTAGCCGCTCCACTACCAAGAGGTCTCTGGGTGGCATACAACAAGTATTAAAAACTATAAAACAATAAAATTATTAAAACTATAAAATACAATACAATTAAAACTATTATTATTATTTATTAACCACACAGCTATCTACGCTGGATTTTATATTACCAATCACTAGTCGAACGCTTCCCTAGCGTTTAGGACTCAGTGATGTATCGGCAAATTATGCGAGCAGATCCCAGTAAGGTGGCTTTCTGCATCTGACTGATGGTGACTTTGTCAGCTCCAATTTCTTCTAAATACTTGCTTAGCTCTTTAGGCACTGCACCCAGCGTGCCGATTACCACTGGGACCACCTGTACCGGTTTATGCCAGAGTCTTTGAAGTTCAATTTTCAGATCCTGATATCGGGTAATTTTTTCAAGTTGTTTCTCAGTGACTCTACTATCTCCTGGTATAGCAACATCAATGATCCACACTTTTTTCTTCTCCACAATCACAATATCTGGGGTATTATGCTCCAAAACCCTGTCTGTCTGTATTCGGAAGTCCCAAAGTAATTTTGCATGCTCATTTTCAGTCACTTTTTCAGGCTTATGGTCCCACCAGTTCTTTGCTACGGGCAAATGATAGTTCTGACACAAATTCCAGTGGACCATTTGAGCAACTACATTATGACGCTGTTTGTAATCAGTCTGAGTAATTTTCTTGCAACAAAACAATATATGGTCGATAGTTTCATCCGCCTCTTTGCAGAGTCTACATGTGGGGGACTCGGCTGATTTTTCTATTCTAGCCTTAACTGCATTTGTTCTAATAGCTTGTTCTTGAGCTGCAAAAATCAGGGCTTCTGTCTCTTTTTTCAGTGTTCCATTGGTGAGCCATAACCAGGTCTTTTCCTCATCTACTTTTCCTTTGACTTTTTCGAGGAACTGCCCATGTAGCGCTTTATTATGCCAGCTATCAGCTCGTATTTGCATTGTTGTTTTCCTGTATTGACCCTTTGTTTGATTTACTTTAAACACCTCCTTGTTCTTAACCTCCAATAATGCTGGCTCTGTACTATTTTTACATAATCTGCCAATGCATGTTTCTCTTCTTCAACTGTCTGCTTCACTTGCAGAAGACCTCTTCCACCTAATTTTCTAGGTAAATACAGCCTGTCAACATCACTGTGTAGATGTAATGCATAGTGAATGGTCATAAGTTTTCTTGTTTTCCTATCTAGAATATCTAGCTCTGTCTGAGTCCAGTTTATAATGCCAGCAGTATACCTGATGACCGGTATGGCCCAGCTATTAATGGCCTTGATGGTGTTACCACCGTTCAGCTTACTTTTTAATACTTTTCTGACCCTTTGGATATATTCTTTACTGACCACATTTTTCACTTGTCCATGCTTGATATTATCTAATTCCAGTATGCCCAGATATTTATAGGCTTCAGACTGATGATACTTAATAGCTTGTCCATTTGGCATTTCAATTCCTTCACTCTGAATTATTTTTCCTTTTCTCAGTGCCACTGTGGCACATTTTTGTTTAGTCCAAACTCAATACTAACATCAGTACTGAAAATTCTGGCTGTGTTGGTCAGTGAGTGTATTTCCGTTTCTGATTTTCTATACAACCTTAAGTCATCCATATACAAGAGATGAGAAATTTTCCCTAAATTTTCAGCAGTTTGGTACCATAAATTTGTGTTCTGTAAATTTATTGAGAGGGGAATCAGGGCAATAGTAAATAGCAGAGGTGACATAGGGCTTTTTCACACGACCTCTAAACTCCGCGGCAGAAAATTAAGTGCGACCACACCCACCTAAGCGCGTCCCAGCGCACTTTTCAGGTACCTGCTCTCCGGGGGTGAAAATCCCTGATGCGGATGTAAAGGAGTGAGTGCCAGGCTCTCCTTGCTTCTGTTTGTTGTTGTTTTTTTGCCCCCGCCCCTTTAAGAGACAGGAATCAGGACGACGACGGGGCTCGGGGCGGCTTCAACCAGTGGAGGTGAGCCTGCATTTTTTCCTCTCTTTTTTTCTCCCTCCCCTTACACAGACAGGAGCAAGGAAGTGCGGAGGGGGTGGGAACACAGGAAGAGCAACGAACCCCCAAGATCTCTGGTCCGAATTTAAGTGGCCAGCGGATCTTAGGGGTCGTGTGAAAAGGCTCAAAGAGTCACCTTGAAAAATCCCTCGTTTGATGCTAACCAATCCATAGCTTTCATCCCTCACGAACAATTCTGTTTTCCAGTTCTTCATCGCATTTTCAATTAGGGCACTAATGCTTTTACATATTCCAATGGCATCCAGGCACTTAATAATCCAACTATGCAGTACTGAGTCAAAGGCTTTTTTATAGTCAATCCAAGTCATATATAAATTAGTTTTCCGGGTTTTACAATTCTCTAGGATCATTTTATCAATGAGTAACTGATCTTTTGTGCCTCTACTTCCCCGTTTGTTCCCTTTCTGTTCTACTGGCATGATGTTATTTGCTTCCAAATAATCCTGGACTCTATCACCTATGATGCCTGTTAGCAGTTTATACATAGTTGGTAAACATGTTATTGGCCTATAATTTTCAGGTATTGCTCCTTTTGTTGTATCCTTCTGAATCAAATAGGTTTTGTCAGTTGTTAACCACTCATTAATATAACCTGTCCTCAACATTTAATTAAATTGTTGGGCCATTTTTCCATGCAGACCGGTCAGGTGTTTAAACCGAAACCCATGCAGTTGATCATTGCCAGGTGATGTCCAGTTTTTGACTCTTTGTACTCTTTTGGTGATCATATCAGCTGTTATTTCTCCATTGTGCACTTGGAGAATTTCTTCTCAAAATCTTGGAGCCATCCAGCATTTCTATTATAGTCTTTTTCAGTCCCCCATATGTCTTTCCAAAACTGAATGGTTGCCATTTTTTCAGGCTTTTCGTCTTTTATACCTATCTTCTGATTTAAACTCTGATAGAACTTTCTTTGATCTGATTGAAACAACTGGTTGTCTTTATACTGAGTAAATCTAGCATCATATATTTCAATTTTTCTAGCTGTTGCTGTTATTTGCTGCTTCACTATTTCCAATGCCTCTTCAATTTTCCTTGTACTTAGCCAGTATTTTTTAGTCAAATATTTCTTGATGTTACCATTCTTTAATTTGTCTTCCTGCAGGTTTTTTAAGTTACTCGCATCTGCTCGGAGTCTTTTGATTTTAAGCTCCAGCCTGATTTTCCACTGTGGTTTCTCAATGCATTTTGGGGGCCTTCAATTGTGGAATCCCCAGTTCTTCCGTTACTATTACTGCTGCACTATAAGCAAGCTGATTTATCTGTTCAATTGACCTTATCTGGATTGTTGCAAGTGCTGAGTTTACATCGTTCATCAATGGTACCAATTTTTTTCTAGGCACAGTCTTTAAAATCGGGAGCCTTCCCCTCTCTTCATTTAATGCAGCATGTGTGTGTATTTTATTCTTCAATTCTTGCTGCCTAATAGTGAGCTCTGCTGGTGTTCCAATCCTATTTGAACCTTCTTTTGGTTCAAAGTTTTGCGCAACATCCATATTTTCTTCAACTTTTGATTGTTCAATGTCCCCAGGTGTGATTAATCTATTTTCTCCTCCTCCTATATTATTATTATTATTATTATTATTATTATTATTATTATTATTATTATTATTATTATTATTATTATTATTATTATTATTATTATTATTAAAGGTGTAAAGCAAGGTGCAGCTAAGATAAAGCACAGCAAGTGTTTTCTGACAGTCCTAGAATAGAAGGACCCAAACGCTTAGCTGTAACATGAAGCATAAGTGGGGGAAGTGAGGTGCTCAAGGATGAAAACTGACTCCCACCAACTCCAAACAACAGCTAGAAGGTCATGTTTTGCCCATTCTGGCATACAGGCCTGCCTGATTGCTTCCACACATAGTGGATTACAGGAGGAAACCTCACCCCTACAAATCAGGGGTGCTCAGAGGACCACCCCATATGTTGACTGAAAGAACAAAGAGGGCTGCAGGAATGAGTAAAAAGGGTTGTGGCCTCCACCATCCAGAGTTGCTTTGAAGTACCTCTATGCCTGAGCTCGGAAAGGTTACTCTTTTGTAAATGGTGGCTATGCTGGCTAAGGGATTCTGGGAGTTTGCAGTCCAGAAAGCTCACCTTTCAAAGACCTCTCCTACACGTTTGCCAGTGTAGTCATAAAGAGTTCCTCCATGCAACAAGAGAGCTTACCTGAGCCAGGCGAAGGACCAAGGACAGAGCTTGTGTTTGTGTAGACTCCCTTCGAACATAGTGGAACATATTGGGAAAACAGGCTTCTTGATAGAAGGTTGGTGGGCTAGCCTCCTCCCCCCAACACACACACACACACACACACACACACACACACACACACACACACACACACACACACACACACACACACACACACACACACACACACACACAAATCTCCTCTATGTATTTTTCCATGCATGGGGGAAGTTCTGTCCTGAGCACTAATGTGGCATTACTGGAATTTTTGATTTAACCACAATTAAACATTATCCAAAACCATGGTTAGAGTCCTCCTTTGCAACTGCTCACTGTTATGCACTGAGCCTGGTCTAAATAGAATGCACCACTTGGCTTGTTGCTCACACCATAGAAAGGTTGGTGCCACTGGTAGAATGAGCTCTCCAAAGCAAATTCATTCGCTCAGCAAATGAAATAAGAGACGGGGATATTAACATTCTGACCAAGGGCTCCCCAGCTTCAACACTTCTGCTGGCATTTGGGAATTTAAAGTACTGTATTTGTCGACCATTGGCTTGGCGACATCTCCCCTAGACGGTGCTCCCATTTATTTACCTGCAGTGTGCAACCAAACACACCAATCATCAGCATGGCGACAGAAAGGTAGTCCGTAAACACATCCCACCATGGCTTTAGCACCCGGAAGGCTGGCTGTTGCTCAGAGAACTGGCGGAATTCAGTAACTGGAATCATTGTTCTGCAAAACAGCAAAAGGGAAAGGGTGTGTGTGACATGGTTAGCTGTTGTTCTCATTTCTAAATTTCATTCCACAGGATCTAATGGGGAAAAGGCATGTTTCCCCTTTCTGTTGAGTTTGGTGATAGCAATTTTTCGGAGCTTAGAACAGTTATGTTTAGACTACAGGCTCCAGAATGTCCTGACTCAACCTCAGAGAGGGTGGAAGCTGCAGCCCCAAAATGAACTCTTCTAAAAGCTCCTTACCTCATCTTCAAGCTGCTGCTGCTACTCCCACCACCACCCTGGACAGAATCTTGCACAGAATCTGGCCCTACTCCAGTGATGTCCAAACTTCAGCTGTCCAGATGTTTTGGACCAAAGCTCCCAGAGTCCTTTGTCACTGGCAATATAGGCTCGGAATTCTGGGAGTTGTGGTCCAAAACATCTGGGTGGCCAAAGTTTAGACACCCCTGCCCTACTCTCTGTGCCCATGAGCCTGCCACTCCGCTGACGGGTGGGCACATGCGCACAGGGAGCATGCCCAGCTTCCATACAAGGAGCTGGGCTTGCTGCTAACGCACAGACGCCTTCCTGTCAGCTGAGAGGTGTGCACATGCACACATGGAGCAGGCCTGGTTTCTGTGTCCCTCCCCACCCCTGGTCTGGAACCAAAATACAAAAAACAAACCAGTACATTGGGGGGGATCATGAAAGTCAGTGTGTAGTCACAAACCATCACTTTTCCGGTTCGTGCCCATTTTTATTCTTCATTGTGAGATGAACTCCAAAGGCAGCCTGGCTTTTTGATTTGCTGCAATCTTTGTGAAGGGTGCACCCAACACCTGTCCAACCACAGTCTTCTTGCCAGTGGCCTCCTAAAGTCAGTAAACCAGGGCTCCCATTCTCCCATGTATCTAACTGATCTTCCCTTACGAAAAGCCTCCTCCATTCTTTACTTGCCCCTGAGGACTCAACCTCTGATTTCACTTGCCAGGTCAACACAAACAGGGTTTTTCTCATTCTAAAATAGACTGGATGCAAAGCACATCTAGTCAACCTTACCTGAGTATGCTTTTGCCCTTGCAGTTCTTACACCACACCCCAAGTGCTTTGAGTCCACTGCTTTCCCATGTTAGACCCACCACTGTGATATAAATCACCCTTAGTTTGCTGGCTGTGACGCAGGATATCATTGGTCTCTGCCCCATCTGTGCCCTCCCTTTTGCCCATGAAACATTATAACCAACAATACAAATGGGATATTAAATCAAAACTGCAATTTTGCTACCCACCGGAAAGCAGGCTGGAGGTTACGTCTGGCCCCCAGGGAGACGAACTGCTCACCTCTGCTTCAGAACGTTCGTTTTCTCAATTTAAATTACTTTAAAACACCAGACGATTTCAAGACCAGTGATGAAATCCAGGCATCAGACACCATTAGCTAGCCAAGGACATTGTTCTAAAAATGCAGACGGACGGCTTCTATTATAATGTGCAAAAACTGGTACCGAGTGAACACATAAGCCAAGTGCTTGGTTTAGAAAGGTCACGACACAGTGTTCACCGGTGCTACAAAAGTTCAGTGGAGACCATTTTGGAATGGAACTGTGGAACACAAGATAAAGAGCCACCTTATTCAGATGGCTATTTTCTATCTCCACGTCAGCTTTAAATGATCATGAACTGCACAGAAAAATAGAAGAGGGTGTTGGTTTGCTTTAAAAAATTTTTTTAGCAAATTTCTGCCGACACCAATAAATAAGACTGCTACTTGAGAAGCTCCTGCAGAAGCAAACAGCACTCATTCCTTGTTAGCAGAAATGCAGATGCTACACAAACCTTTTAGCGCAAGAGGTCTCTTTGAATCCACAGCTTTTATCAAGCAAAAACCTAATTATGTAAATTCTAGCCAGGGTTGTGCCAACTACTGGTATGGGAAGGAGTTTGGTCCAAGGCTTAGCAGTATGATCTATGGTTACATGATGCCCAGTTTGTTTTGCTGAAACTACTTGCTTTCAATCTTTTATTTAGCTGGTACTTCTCTTGCAGCTAAAGAAATCACTGCAAGCATAAAGTAAGGTCTCCAAAAATTCCTTTGAAGATGGTGCTTCTGAATTCTACAGGCCTATCAGCTTCTCCTCAACAAAGGCTCACTTCTGCTCACTGATCCTTGATAATGCTTCTTACTGCTCGCCACCACTAGACCTGTCGAAAACTTTCAGTACCTTGAATTGCTGAAGTACCTTTCATTACTCCAGGAACTATAATCAATCAGCTAGTAGCATGATATAATTTTCAATACAATATGAATCCTTTCCAGTCTTGTTCCTGGAAATGCCTTTTGTCTGGGTACAAAGCAAGAGTACCATCTGGTATCTCCAGGACTATGTTCTGAGCTTCCACAAAAGTTTAGCTTGGATTTATGATGCTTTTTTTTAACAGCTACAGGCTGTCTCTGTGTTTGTGTGTTTGTGCTATGCACAGGTAGACAACTCATGAGTGTCCAGATCTTGATAAACATGCACTCCCCTCAGCCCTAACACCATAGCAATGGTTGGGGATAATGGGTGCTGTAGTTCAACTGTCCTGGAAGCTCACGTAAGTACTCTCCATGGTGTAAAAGAGCAGTCTAAGGAATGAACAGAGGCACAGAGAGGGGAAGAATGAGAGCTATTAGCTCAAGCCTGGAAGAACCTTGGGGTAAAGGATGTCCCTTTCTGGAGCTCTGTCACCTGGAGGAAACATACGACCTGCCTGTATATTTCTAAATAAAGGTGTTTAGCAATGCCACCAAACCTTTGTCTCCTCTAAAAGAAGAAGAAAAAAAGCCAAAGCCCTGTGTAGCTCCACTTGGCACTTCTCATCCCTTGGAGAATTGGGAAGCACTGGAATGTCCCTAACAAAATGCAACTTGACGGCCTAGATTAAGGAGGAAAAAGTTGATCTGTGCCCTTGGTGGGAGAGTTATTCTCTGACCCCATTAATCCACGGGAAGTCCAGGATAAAGGATGAAAAAGCAGGGCTGGAAAATCCAGCAAGAGAGCTCAGTATTTAAATCAAGGAAGTCTTTAAAAAGCAAGTGACAACTGTGAAACATTAGAATGAAATGGGTGCTTATGAACACTGTTGCTCTGTCATTACTCTTCTGCCCCTTCTGCTGATTTCCCTCCACCCCACCCCCCTTTTTGAGATTTGTCTACACCAGTAGCGCTTACACTCACAAACAGAACTGGAAGTTTTATTACTAAGTGGCGACTGCCAGAATCGTAGGAACTGATGATAAAAACAACTCTGTATACTCCTTTTTTTTTTTTTTTTGCATCGCCCTGTAGGCCTTGAAGGGGCTTTTTGGCATTTGGAATGAAATGCTGATGCTTCAAACGATAAGGTAGGCTCATACATTTGATCGAGTCAACTCTTGATACCCTTTCAACAGATGGCATGCTCCACAGCTGCACCAAGCCCAAGAAAGCCAACTGCGACCTCTTGGGGGCTCTGCTTGATGACCTCGTTCCCAGCATCCTGTCCATGCCCAAAGCCAAGCACAACCCCAGATGGCCAGTGTAACAGCAGGAGACCCACCACCAGTTTAATTCAGAACAGCCTATTCTCATCCAAAGATGCTGGCTGGATATGAGGAAGATAAAATGAGAAATAGGGAGATGGGCCTGTGGATTAAAGGTGCTTGAGGTATGTACAGTGGTATAAAGTGGTATAAAGGAATTAATTCGTTCCAAATGAAATTCTGTTAAGCAAATTTTCCTTTATACAAATTTCCCAATGGAATGCATTGAAAACGGAGTAATCCCTAATCACGACCATTTTTATGTTGTACGGATTAATCCCATAGGCAATTCTGTTAAGCAAATTTCCCCTGTCTCTGGAATTTTTTATGTTGTACAGATTTTATGTTATACAAACCGTTTGTTATACAAGGGTCCGCTGTATATGGTTTTTAAAAGGGAGGTTGCAAATGCATAGGGAATAGGGAGGAAGAGATCCATAGGGACTAAGGCAGGCATGTCCAAACTTTGGCCCTCTTGATGTTTTGGACCACAACTCCCAGAATTCTAAGCTTAGATTGCCAATGACAAAGGACTATAGGAATGGCGGTCCAAAATATCTGGAGGGCCGAAGTTTGGACATGCCTGGACTAAGAGATCAAAGGTAATGGGAGACCACGAGGGGAGTAACAGATATCTCCAATCCTGCCTGGATCCCAAAGAGCTGCAATTATTCAGAGCCAGCAATGCTGAATTAAATGAACCAATTTTTAACCCAGTACAAGGCAGTGTCATATATTCCTATGTCCCGCCCCACAGCTCACTAATCTAACATACTGCTGATCCCCAGCTCAGTCCCACCGCCTTCCCTCACTCCTCTCTTCCTATCCCCAAGGTTTTGTCTTTTATAGGAAAAATAGGGCGTGAGGGAGCACGGACACGAACTGGGAACAGTACATTTGGCTTCCATGTGGAGATGGTAAAAAGCTAAAGGTAAAGGTCCCCCCCCGTACACGTGTGCTAGTCGTGTCAAACTCTAAGGGCAGTGCTTATCTCCGTTTTCAAGGTCAACAGCCAGTGTTGTGCAAGTCCGTGGCCATGTAGGGCCGGCATGGCTGAGCGCATTTCTGCGCACGGAACACTGTTTACCTTCCTGCTTTTTTATGGCGGTACCTATTTATCTACTTGCATTTGTGTGGGGTTAACAGCGGGAGCTCACGCTGCTGCGCGGCACCCGGGATTCAAACCGCTGAGTTGCCGACGTTGCAGCCGACAGGTTCAGCGCTCTACCCCACTGAGCCACCACGCCCCTGCTGTGGGGATGGTAAAGGAATGGCAAAGTACAATCCATCGGCACACTGAAAAGCTTGTGGATGGTGGGAAGCAGTGTATTCCATTTTCCCTTCCCCTCACATTCCCTGGATCAGATATATGTAAGCATAATGTGTCTGTCATTCCACTTAAGAAGCACCAGCCTTCCTAATTCTGTTCTGACCTTCCAGTAGTGCATGGTTAGAAGACTACCCAGTGCAATTCATTTGAACTGGTAGAGCTAAAACATCAATTGAGCTGGGAGGTCTTCCTTTTTGTCCATGTCTCCATTCTTCTGGATGGACCAAATACCCTGTTTCCCCGAAAATAATGACATCCCCCCCCCAAAATAAGACCTACTTACAGTTTTGCGTCTCACTGAAATATAAGCATCCCCCTGAAAATAAGGCCTCCCCGATAATAAGATAACAATAATAAATGTGTACCATATTCTTCTTCATGGAAAAATAAGACATCCCCTGAAAATAAGACCTTGTCCATCTTTGGTAGCAAAAATTAATATAAGACACTGTCTTATTTTCGGGGAAACACGGTAGGCCTTAGCGTTAGTTTTCTTCTGTAACGACCTTTATCTGCACCAAACAACACAAAACCGCCCAGTTCCACAGAGCAAACAGAAGCCCAAACAAATTTAAGGTTTCCTAAATAAATTAAGGGAAAATAACATAATGATCTTGAGGCAAAGTAGACAAAAGCAGGGGGCAGTTCATGTGGTGGTTCTACTTTTGATTTTGACTCTGAATTCTGTATTTTTCCAACTGGCCCTTATCAAAATAAATATAAGCATGGTAAGCAGCAAGGAAGTATTAAGTGTTTTTTGCTCATGGAGATTAACATCTACGTCAGATTTCAGGCAGTCCAGATGGCCTGCATTCCAGGATATGGAGGAAATTAATTTATTAATCTACTGCCCAGTGGAAACCATGGGAAATATACAGCGTGATGCTTTAGGGGCGGAACAGGTTTGGCTGCAGTTGGAAAAAGCCAGCCCTCTCAAAGTGGGTCAGAACTCTTTAAATGAAGCAGACAGCTGTGGGTAAGGATGGTAGCCAAATAAGAATCAGACGTTAGGACCAGGAATAAGACCAGGACAGAATCTCAGAGACATTCAGTTCATTTCAAGTAATAGCTACAAAATTAACTATTTCTTCCCATATATTTTCTTCTGGTAGCAAGCATGGATACAACTGCAAGCTGTTTGTGATGCTTTATGAAGCTACAACTTCCTCGAGGTTGGGTCTGATGCTCAAGATGATTTCAGAGTGACAATTTGGGAGCAGATCCCAATTCACTGGAGTGGATTTTTTTAGTTTTATACTATAGTATTAAGAATTCCGGAAGAAATATCAACAACCTCAGTAATGCAGATGATGCTACTCTGATAGCAGAAAGTGAGGAGGAATTAAAGAATCTCTTGATGAGGGTGAAAGAGAGTGAAAAAAGTGGACTGAAGCTCAACATAAAAAAAAACTAAGATCATGGCCACCAGTCCCATCACCTCCTGGCAAACAGAAGGGGAAGAAATGGAGGCAATGACAGAGTTTATTTTCTTGGACTCCTTGATCATTGCGGATGGTGAATGCACCAATGAAATTAAAAGACGCCTGCTTCTTGGGAGGAAAGTGATGACAAATGTAGGCAGCACCTTAAAGATCAGAGATATCACTTTGCCGACAAAGGTCCGGATAGTCAAAGCTATGGTTTTTCCAGTAGTGATGTATGGAAGTGAGAGCTGGCCTATAAAGAAGGCTGATTGCCGCAGAATTGATGCTTTTGAGCTGTGGTGCTAAAGGAGAGTCTTGAGAGTCCCCTGGACTGCAAGGAGATCAAACCTATCCATCCTGAAAGAAATCTACCCTGAATGTTCACTGGAAGGACAGATTTTGAAGCTGAGGCTCCAGTACTTTGGCCACCTTATGAGGAAAGAGGACTCCTTGGAAAAGTCCCTGATGTTGGGAAAGATTGGAAGCAAAAGGAAAAGGGGACAGCAGATAATGAGATGGTTGTATGGTGTTATTGAAGCAACCAACATGGATTTGACCAAACTCCAGAAGGCAGTAGAAGACAGAAGGGCCTGGCACGTTCTGGTCCATGGGGTCACGAAGAGTTGGACACGACTGAATGACTGAACAACAATAACAACTATAGTACAGTGTTGGCGAACTTATGGCACAGGTAGCAAAGGTGGCATTTGGAGCCCTTTCTGTGGGAACCTAACACAGCCACCTGTATTCAGGTTACATTGCAGCACTGGCACAGTTTGGGCACTCAGTCTCTAAAAGGTTCGCCATCACTGCTATAGTAGAAGGACAGAGGTTGCAGAGTCACTCAAGTCAGGACTTCACACATTTTGCCAGGAGTGAAGCGAACAGCAGTCTCAGTTGGCATCGTCAATAGTGATGCTGGCAGTTGCAGAATTATCTTTCGTTTAAAAAAAAGATTCACACAGAAAAATGAGCATAAGGGGAAAAGCTAGACTAAACCCCTTGTACTGCTGACTTTTCTATATACGGATAAGCCCTCTTCTTTCTCATTCTCTTCCTCCTTGGCCCACAGCTGCTGCTGAAGTGCTACTGTATGGGGCACAGATTTATCACATCATCATCAACTGTTTGGGAGAAGTGGATCCAGAGCTATTCGGTATTTTTAGAGCCAGCCGATGAAATGTCTGCTAACTCCTTCAGAGACAAATGCAAAAGATATTCACGTCCAGTTCTTATTTTCTCACTTGCATTCAAGATCTGAAATGAAACCCATTGGACGCACAGACATTACAACAGCGACACGAAGCAGAAGGGTTGGTTGAAAAGCTGGTTAGCAAAAGGCAGAGTGAATTATCGTTGGAACATGGTTGAATCCAAGGCTTGTAACAGAGATGTATCTCTCACTCCCAGACAGTGTATCCCCCTTTAGACTTGTTTATAACACAAACACAAAACCACTTGTCAAAGAAAGCTGACGGTCAAACGATAAAGTATCGATAGCATGAAATCAGAAATTAAAATCACATCATTACAGTTCCAGAGATGTAAATTCTGGGCAGTCTGTCTTTCAGAATTTGGGGAATTCCCTCTTCTAATGGAATGGCATCGATATAATACAGGGTGACGCCCAAGTCATGTAAGACGCACTCACAGGAGTTCAAATTTACAGTTTATCTCAGCCTGTTTCCCAGAGGATGCAAAGGTTGCCACAAGATACCCAACATTCTACATTCTTAGAGGTGGCACTGCCCAACCAATTAGAGGAGCTACACAAAGATATTTGGAACTGAACAGGTACATCCACAATGATCCGGTCAACGCAGCAAACAGATGTTGTTCCCCAGCTCTCTTGTTGATTTTTAAACAAGCCAAAGCAGTTCCCTCTATACACACACTGTATGCATTGCTTGAGTCCCGTGGAAAAGTCATCAGGAGCAGCATCCCAAGTGGGTCCCCATATAAATCTCAACCTTTATTCATCTTAATTAAAGAATCAGAGAACATGCATTCATTTATAGGCTTGGCTGACAAAAGACCTGATAGGTTATGATAGCCGAGAGCTGAAGTGTCCTAAATGCATATTTAAATGGTTTCTACTCGGGGCCACGCATTTTGGCAGTGGAGCAGACTTTGCCCAAAGCAGGGCTGAGGAACTCGTGGCTTTCTGGACGTTGCTGAGACTGTCCCTTCTACCAGCTCTAGGCAGCAAGGACAATGGCCAGCAGTGATGAGAATGGCAGTCTAGCAATATCTTACCCCCTGGATCATTCCCCACACCCAACACTGGACACTTTCGAGAATAAAGCCATTTCAACCCACATTGCAGGATAATATAATTTCCAACCAGGAACACTTTTACTTAGCAAATTCTGGGATACCTTAAAGGGAAATAGAACAATATGTGAATATGTGACACAATCTGGACCTGCTAGGAATTAGTATCCAGTTAGATGTAAGCAGAAGCCATCAAGTCCATTGGGGATTATAGTCTCAGCCTGCACAGCCCTATGATGCCTCAAGAGGTCACAGAAACCAAATCCACGGGCCGGTCAGTACTAATTCCAGCCTCGGCATCCTACGGTGCACTGTCTGCAGCTGGAGAGAAGGCAACTTCTGAACCCTTACAGGAAATTCCCATAACTAAGAACTGGAAATAAGGCTCGCCTGCAGCACCTCTTACCTCTACGGATAATTGTGGCTGATGCTCTATTTTTGGAAGTGCCACAGAGAAATAGATCCTAATATTATTATGACATTGTGAAATACTAAAGAGGATTCTTCAAGGAAAAACAGCAATATATTCCCTAAGAGGTTAGGTGAACACTTATTTCTCTACCCCCTCTTCTCTCTCCCCACCCCAGTGAAAGTTTTTTGATCACCAGATTAGATTAAACTGAAATGCTTACTGACACTGCTACTATACTGGAATGTCTATTATCACAGCATGGCTATCCAACACCCCCAGTTCATGTCCTTTGACAGAATGTATGGTGCCAATGAAATTCTGTTAACCAAATTTTCCTTTATACAAATTTCCCATAGGAACACATTGAAACCAGAGTAATCCCTAATCGCTCTCATTTTTATGTTGTACGGATTCGCCCCACAGGTGATTCTGTTAAGCAAATTTCCCCTATCTCTGGGGACAGATTTTATGTTATACAAAATTTTATGTACAGATTTTATGTTATACAAAATGTTTGTTATATGAGGGTCCATTGTACTCTTAAAGCTGGAAATCCATCTTACATTCTCACAAGTCCAGATGTCCAAAATGTCTGCTTATATGTATGTGGAGGCCTGTGAATCATCAGTAAGTGAGACCAATTTTAATCATCTCTCAGATACTCTTTGTTCTGTCAAACCAAGCTAAACAGGCAAAAAAAAAAACCCTCTCAAAATAATTCAGGCCACTACTATATTTGCAGTTAATCCTGTCACATGTGGATATTCAGAGTACTGACTCGTGGATTACGAAGTGTGTGCCCTAGGTAAAAGATGAAAGGGTGTGTTTTGAAGTAGAAATATGGCTTGAAAGTTAAGAAATCTAACTAAGGTTTCTCAGTCCCATCCCACCCTAGGTGTAGCCTCAACTCCAGGGGGCTACAGTTAGTTCTCCAGAAGTGTTTGCAGAGTGAGAGTAATAGGAACATCAAGTTTGAGCCTAAAGAGTCAAGCATCCTTGCTCAAGTGTCACCACCACACAGGGACAACTTGTGGGATGGAGGAGCAGACACAGAATCAGCGTTCTGATCAGGACTCTGTGTTAGTACCGTATTCTTTGTTGTACAAACTGCTTTTTAAAAGAAACAATGCGCAGGCAGGAACTGATGGACCTCCAGCACTACTACCTGCTAAAGGTAAACAGCGGGACCAAAATGCTCCTCTACTCAAAGAACTAAGTTAAGAATACAGGAACCTGCCTCATATGAAGCCAGCCTATTGCTCCATCCATTTTCGTGCTACCTCCCATCAATTCTCCTAAACCTAGCTTCCACCAACCAAGTCAAACTACTACTTCATCATCCCCAGCTACCAGCAGCACTGCTTGGAAATGCGGGGAGTTGAAGTCCAACATATTCAGAAATTACCATTTTGGGGGTGCTCATTTTATACTGGGTAGCTCACTGAAATGGAGCACCTGGTCATGGAGGCAGAAGTTAGGAGTCTGATGCTCCACGGTGCCTCTGGGGACTAAAGCTGGCCTGTGTGGCCTTGGGTAAGTGGTACAGTCCCAGATCACCCTGCCAGAAAAAGAACAGCAAACCAATCCTCAGTATTCTGCATCTAGGAAACCAAGGAAAGGGTTGACATACATCGGATTTGACTTTACGGCACATATTTACTATTATCCATCTAAAAGACTGGAAACTACCCTGGTTCCCCGAAAATAAGAAATCCCCCGAAAATAAGACCTACATACAGTTTTGCCTCTCGCTTAAATATAAGGCATCCCCCGAAAAATAAGGCCTCCCCGATAATAAGATAACAATAAATGTGTACCGTATTCTTCTTCATGGAAAAATAAGACACCCCCTGAAAATAAGACCTAGTGTATCTTTGGGAGCAAAAATTAATATAAGACACTGTCTTATTTTCGGGGAAACAGGGTGGGTGCCCCTGGTTTGAGGCAGGGACTCTTAACCACTGCTACTTGTATTGGGATTCCAACCAAGGATCTTTATTCAGTTAAAGCATCTGCTCCACAACACCACTCTGGGGGCCCCAAAATCACAAAAACTGTGATTTTGCCCTGCAATATTTGTCGCATTTCACTTTTTAGAACAGCACAATTTAGCAAAGATGTCAAGATGATTTTTGTCTCCTTGGGATATCTAGTCCTTTCTGCAGTACTGTACCACCAAATATTTTCTACTCTGTTATTGTTCTAGTTGTTGCTGCTGCTGCCATTATGTACCACTAGGTTGCTTCCAACTTAGGATGACCCCATGAATCAGAGATCCCCACTTTCTATTACACCATCGGAGAATTCCTTGTGTCGGGAGACGGATACAAGCCAGAATGAAACACCCTTTGTTAAGTTTTGTAAGTACTTTGTGTTCAGAGTGGAACAGGAAATGCTGATAAATGCATCTCCTTTTTTTAAAATTGTGCATTTTTTTGCCATCCTATCATGGTGAGGAAACCGTCCTTCTGTTGATTGTAAGGAAAACATTTCTAAGCTAAAAAAAATATCAACATTAAGGGACATGGAATCTAAACTCTGAAATTACAGAACTAGTTGGAAAGAACTGGCAACTTTTCAAAAATGTGTTTAAAGACCAGCTTAATATCTAAAACTCTCCATTAAAAAAAAAACAACTTGTTTGGTGTATTTTTCCTCCTGTGGACTGCCAAAAATAGTAATCCCAATTCTATTTTAGCATCATGATATTTGCACAGTCTTATAATACCATCTCATGTTGCCGATATAGCACCCTAGCCACATCCCAGTGATGACACCAGTTCTTGCCACATTGGCTGTTTGAGTATTGCTTTAATCATATGGCCAGTTTCAGAACTTATAAAAGTTACTTTGTTTGAACTGCAAGCATCTTCCAGTCAACAAGGTCACGACTGCAAAAAAAAAAGTGTTTTGCAGACTCTTTTCTGTGTTCATACTAGTCAGGTCCCATCCACAGATGAAGCGTATAATTCTACCTTTAATGATCTGTCACCTGGAATAAAAAATCTAGTTAAAAGGCCCAAAACTATTTGGAAACGTCCCCTTCATAATGTGAGGTGATCATTTGTGTGGCCGTGGATAATGAAAACCATGGATAAGAGGGAATGCAAACCCCCAATGTTGTGTGATACTTGCTTGCTTTATAGCTGCAGGTGTATGACAGTACCTTGCTTTACAGCTGCTGTTTGTGACAGTAGCTTGCTTTACAGCTGCTGAATTATTCAATTAATTTTTTCCTTTGGCAGCCGTGGATAAGTGAATCTGTGGATAATGAATCAGATGGGGCCCTACTGTATAGAGGTAATGTGTTATATTAGGTCTGGAGAGACGCTGGTTCAAATTCCCAATGATCTGACCATTGCTGTTCATCCTCAGTGAGTTGTTCTGAGAATAAAATGGACTGGAGAACAGGATGCAAGCCAGCCTGGACCCTTTTCCTAAGGAAGATTAATAGATAGTGGAAGTTAGGAAAGAAGGATGGCAATGGGCAGGAATCCAATGTAAGGAAAGAATAGGTGGAGAGGATGCAGTGCGGAAGGACATGGACTGAGAAAAGCCAGTCGAGGGTAGACTACTGCAACACTCTCTACATGGGGCTCCCCTTGAATCTTGTTCGGCAACTGCAGTGGGTGCAGAATGAGGCGGCCCGGTTGGTGGTTGGTGCGGGTAGGTTTGACCGCATCACCCCCATTCTGGCCCACCTGCATTGGTTACCCGTTGCCTCCCGAATAAGATTCAAGGTGTTTGTTTTGGTTTACAAAACCCTCCATGGCCTGGGTCCTGATTATCTGGCAGAGCGTATCTCCCCACAATCAGAGCTGGCCCACCCGTTCTTCAATGGCTGTCTCTCTCCGGGTGGTCACCCCTAGAGAAGCCTGTAAAGTAGTAACTCGGAAACAGGCCTTCTCGGTGGCAGGTCCATCTCTTTGGAACAAGCTACCCGGTGAGATACGCCAGGCTCCCACACTGGCATCTTTCAGGAAAGCCCGCAAAACCTGGCTGTTCAGAGATGCCTTTGGCGATTGCTAATGCGGCACCAGGCTCTCTTCTTCTGTTTTTTTTTCCCTTCCCATTCATGGTCGTCCAGTTTTTGCCTCTTGCCCGTGCAATTTTATATTGTTTTACTGATGTTTGTTTTTAACCTTTGTGTGAACCGCCCAGAGTTCCTTTGGGAAATGGGAGCAGTATATAAATGCAAAAATAAATAAATAAATAAATAAATAAATAAATAAATAAATAAATAAATAAATCCTGACCAGTGCTGTAGGAAGAACAGCTGGTCATTGTGACCGTTCCCATGGCTACTCCATCCCATATATGCAGGCTTCTAGACAGCAGCATATCAACAATTAAGGAAGAATTTGTTCATCAAATAATGCCTTAAATTGCACATTCAAGGCCAAACTACATTCAAACACTGTGCACTGCAGCAAAGCTCAAAGGGAACAGAGGAGTCTGATAGGAATGGTGAGTGATATCGTGGTCCCTGCTACTCAGAACGTCCCAGGAATCGCTTGCTCCACTACACCAATAACCTTATAGGATAATAATATCCTCTTTTGATATCACAGGATGTTCTGGCTAGAATAATTTCACACTAGACCCTGCACACTAGACCCTATAGAATGATGCTCCTGGATGGTAAGAATTGGAAGTGACACACAATTTCAGCTTCATGGCAGGACAATAATAATTAGGACAAATTTAAGCAGAATCCTGCATGGTAAGTGTAGTGAATATGTGCCTTTCCCGGCTGCAACATCAACCCACACAAATGGATATTCTGGGCCGACAGCATCTGGAGGGCTTGGTGGCACAATGGTTAAACTGCTGTGATGCAACCCAAACTGTGGTCCCGGCCCAGGGTTCAATCCAAGGTAGCCGTCTCTAGGTTAACTCAGCCTTCCATCCTTCTGAGAGTAGTTAAATGGGTACATGGCTTACTTCAGGGGGAGGGGTAGCAATGTGCAGTCTGCATTATTGTCTTGTACATCACCTGCAGAGTGTTTTAAGCACTTTGGAGTTATATGTAAGTAGCATACTTTGCATGTTCCTTATCCCTGCTATATATGAATGTTATTCAAAAGATAATTATGAATGGCATGGTACTGAGACAGCTCTGATGGCCCAGATGGAGGATCTCCTTTGCTATCTAGAAAAAGGGCAACCATCTTAGCTGATGCTGTTGGATCTTTCAGCATCCTTTGATTCAGTGGATCATGATATTTTGTTCCAGGGCTTTTCATCTTTCCTCTACCTATATAACCTCCCGCACCAACCCTAAAGTCATCTGGGATTACCCTTCCCATGCCAACCAAGGTCATCTATTTATTTATTTATTTATTTATTTATTTATTTATTTATTTATTCTTGTATTTATATCCCGCTTATCTACTACATGTAGTACTCTAAGCGGCTAACAAAAGCAATACATACCAAATCAACAACAATAGAATACATCAGATATAAAGCATAAACAACATAGAACTATTAAAACAACAAAACATATAAAAATCCTCCTGCGTCCCGGTATGCGGAGGAGCAAATTCTAGCAGAATTAAAAATAGATATGGCAAAACAGACTAATTTGGAAGTGGTGACGAAGGTGGGGAGGAAAAAAAAAAACCTTGGTTCTGTCTTCAGACCACATGAAGATTTCAGCCAAGAAATTTAGAGTCGATTAAGAATTGGAAGTGCAGCAAGGATGGAACGCTGTTGCTGCCGCCCGCCATCTTGCAATTCATCCGGTCTAAAAAGCCCTCCAAGGGGGCAGAAGCTGGAGGCTCTTCAAGGACCGGGCACACCTCTCAGCCGACACAAACCCCAGGTGGAACAAAGGGAGGGAGAGGGTCCTCAGTGAAGAGTCCAGCCGGTCTAAAAAGCCCTCCAAGGGAGCAGAAGCTGAAGGCTCTTCAAGGGCCAGGCACACCTCTCAGCCAACACAAACCCCAGGTGGAACAAAGGGAGGGAGAGGGTCCTCTGTGAAGAGTCCAGCCGGTCTAAAAAGCCCTCCAAGGGGGCAGAAGCTGAAGGCTCTTCAAGGGCCAGGCACACCTCTCAGCCAACACAAACCCCAGGTGGAACAAAGGGAGGGAGAGGGTCCTCAGTGAAGAGTCCAGCCGGTCTAAAAAGCCCTCCAAGGGAGCAGAAGCTGAAGGCTCTTCAAGGGCCAGGCACACCTCTCAGCCAACACAAACCCCAGGTGGAACAAAGGGAGGGAGAGGGTCCTCTGTGAAGAGTCCAGCCGGTCTAAAAAGCCCTCCAAGGGGGCAGAAGCTGAAGGCTCTTCAAGGGCCAGGCACACCTCTCAGCCGACACAAACCCCAGGTGGAACAAAGGGAGGGAGAGGGTCCTCTGTGAAGAGTCCAGCCGGGTCTAAAAAGCCCTCCAAGGGGGCAGAAGCTGAAGGCTCTTCAAGGGCCAGGCACACCTCTCAGCCAACACAAACCCCAGGTGGAACAAAGGGAGGGAGAGGGTCCTCTGTGAAGAGTCCAGCCGGTCTAAAAAAGCCCTCCAAGGGGGCAGAAGCTGAAGGCTCTTCAAGGGCCAGGCACACCTCTCAGCCGACACAAACCCCAGGTGGAACAAAGGGAGGGAGAGGGTCCTCTGTGAAGAGTCCAGCCGGTCTAAAAAGCCCTCCAAGGGGGCAGAAGCTGAAGGCTCTTCAAGGGCCAGGCACACCTCTCAGCCGACACAAACCCCAGGTGGAACAAAGGGAGGGAGAGGGTGAGACTATCCTTCTCAAGGTGCCAACTACCGAAGGATTATGGCTTGTATGTGTTTGAAAAAAGACCTTTCTGTTTTATCAACTCCCTGCTCTGGAACTCACTTTTTCAGCCCCTCTAACTTATAGTATCCCTGCAGAGATACAGAAAGCAATGGAAGGTAGATCTGTTTCATTGGACCTTGGAAGGCTAGGAACGAATAGCTTACCACATACATGGCATAATTTTATATGTTAACATTCACACTATTGCTATTGTACTTCATCATTTTCAGACATTGTTGTTACATGTATTTTGTGTGTGTCTCTTGTGTGTTCTGTTCTGGGTCTATTTGGAGATAAAAACGGTTTACAAATGAAACAAGCATACAAAGACATGTGGGTGGAATTTAAATTGAGCTGATTCAACTTATATTTTCTGCTAATGTTTGGGGCTTGTCCCTGTTGGCAAGAGGGCTGAAGAGCCTTCATACTGAATTGCCTCCGATATGGGATGGAGAAAGCGAATAGCAGAGATGCAGTTCTGCTATCCTGTGGTTGTGGTATCCATCTACGTGACTTCTCCCAATGTTTAAGAAGGCAAAAACCTATGACCTCCCACCTTCTTTCTTATAAGGGAAGATAAGAGAGATAGTTGACTGCAACCCCCGCTCCCCTCCCCTCCCATCAAGTAGCTGGAGAATGGAACAGATTCCTCCAAAGAATGTCTAGTGTTGAATTGAGAGAGAAAATATCTAATTATCTTTGTCCTGGAACATGAGAAAACCGTGTCCCTCTCAAGTCCTGGAAAGATTCCTAACTGGCTCTCTTTCATGAACCAGAGACTCCAAACATCCCCTCCCTTTCCTGTTCTCAGGGATAGGAAATGCCAGGAATATATCTTGTTGTTCATGTCTTTGTGACTGTGTAAGGGGATGGGATAATTATTGTATGCCATCAAGTTGATGTCCCTCTCCAAGGGTTTCTAGGTGGCGAGTACTCAGAAAACATTCACCAGGCACTTCCTCTGGAACTGCTCAGCTTTCCCAAGGCTACTGATTTCTGGAGCTGCCAAATGACCAGGATTCTTTTCTGGGGAGGCCTAGTGCCAAATTCGGTTCCTTGACCTTTGGCTTCACAGCCACGTACCCAATGTACTGAGCTATCTAGCCAGCGGTGGCGATGGCCAGTGTAGTACAGTCAACAGAATGACTGACTAGGACTTGGGAGATCTGGATTCAAATCCATATTCAGATGTGGAAGCTCACTGGAGGATGGCAATAGTAAAGCCACTCTTTAACTACCTCCACGCATGCCTTGAAAACACACTAGGGTTGCCTAACTTGGATGTGTATCCACAAAGGGAAGGGAAAGAGAGTCAAAACATTTTGGGATACCACTTTGAAATCCATCAATGACTGTTGTGAATGTTACTTAATTCATTTGCATTTTTGTGCCAACTGAGCGCAAGAGGCAGCAAATATTGCAAATCGCCGAGTCTCAGCCAAAAGACCTCAACTTTGAAAGACTTTGGGCGCTTTTACATGACCCCTAAGATCTGCTGGCAACTTAAATTCAGACCAGAGATCTTGGGGGTTTGCTGTTCTTGCTGTGTTCCCACCCCTCCGCACTTCCTTGCTCCTGTCTGCATGAGGGGAGGGAGAAAAAAAGGGAGAAAAGAATGCAGGCTCACCTCCGTTCTGCCTGGGAGCTGCCACGGGAAGCATTCCAGTCTCTTAAAGGGGTGGGGGGTGGGGGCAAAAAAAAAAAACCAAACAGAAGGCAGGAGAGCCCAGCACTCACTGCCTTGCAATCCACACAGAAATTTTTCACCTTCGGAGACCAAGTACTTGGAAAATGTGCTGGGATGCACTTAGGTGGTCGTGGTCGTACTTAATTTTTTTAATAGTCTGGAGCTGGTGGGAAAATAATTTTAAGCTCCGCATCTGGGAGCCCTTTGCCTCGGATTTTAGGGGTTATGTAAAAGCGCCCAAAGAAGGTTGAAAGTGTTGAAGTCTAAGTTCACTTCGCTTCTGCTGAGGATTGATGTATAGACCCACAGGCTGAAACCTTGTTGTATGGTAAGTCACACTAGAGTAGGCTCATTGTATCAGTGGGTATTTGATGAGTCAACTCTCCTGGAAGTTTCATTTATTCAAATAGGCCTAGTCCAGTTCTAACATACAAGGCCAAAATCCTAATTAGACTCACCTCCTCCATGGAACATATGGAGATGTTGACTCACCTCATTGATTCAATGGGCCTATCCTAGTGCAATTAACTGTATCTATCCCATCATTGTGGTGTCCATCTTGCTTATACTGTGCCATATTGCCAGATTGTTTTCAGACTGAAGGCACATTTCTGCCTGTCTCTTGCTTTGCATTTCAAGTGAAGAATTACAGAAATTATGCCTGGTTTTGTAATACACTAAGACACGAAGTCAAACAATTGCATATTTCAAAAGCGATAACCACAGAGTTCAGCTGCACTGCTACCTAATCGAGGCTTAATTTCCCATAGTACGTCTACCTATTTATTTTGATCGACTGCTACATCTTGTCATTCAGGATTTGAGGGGGAAAACAGAAAATAAGAAACAAACTCAGGAACAAAAACCCTATATGAAACATGTTTACTGCAGGCAAAGACCAGGAGGGTATGTAGACTATAAGTACTGTGCTCTTTAAATTACTGCCAGCTTCATGGAAATCCGCTTACCATTTGTCTCCTGTAGTTAAATGACCAAGGACAAGAGAGAGAAGAAATGAAAGGAATAGTCAAGTGGAAGTCAAACCAGATTCAGATGCAGAAATGATGAGGCTGGGTAGGGTTGGGGAACTCTTGCTGGAGAAGGAGGCCATGGATGACCAGGCATAGTTCAGGGATAGTTCAGGCATGTCTAAACTTTGGCCCTCCAGATGTTTTGGACCACAACTCCCACAGTCCTTTGTCATTGGCAATCTAAGCTTAGATTTCTGGGAGATGTGATCCAAAACAGAGGGAAATGTAGGGTGCTACATCTAGGTAAAAAGAATGAATTGCACAGATATAGGATGGGGGATACATGGCTGGAGAATAGTACCTGTGAAAGGGATTTGGGAGTCTTGGTGGACCACAAATTGAACATGAGTCAGCAGTGTGATGCGGCCGCCAGGAAAGCCAATGTGATTCTTGGTTGCATCAACAGAACCATAGTGTCTATGAAAACATCAGGAGGGCCAAAGTTTGGACATGCCTGGGCTAGTTTCTAGAAAGGACTTGAGGGGTAAAGCAGGGGGAGTATGGAGACTTCCTAGTGATACACTAATGAGTAATGTTTAAAAAATGTATTGGCCTCAATCATTTAGTATCAAAACAAAGGCCCAACTTACACATGAATACATGTTGTTTGACAAGGGCTGCCTGGCCCCACCATGCTATTCTGTATGAAACATATGACATGATTCCTCTTGCCCAACCCACACCGATGGGCATATATATTCTAAGCATTATCAAAAGCTTACTGTCACAATTGCAACAACAGAAGATGGGTAGAAGGCTTTCCCATAAAAGCTCTGCAAGCACAGCATTCAATATGTGCCAATGCCTCGCAAATCCAGCTGTTGTGCCCCTACTAACAGCACAAATCAAAACAAAACAAAAGATCTTGAGCAGGTACCGTTGGCACAAAATATCTCACCAGAACTGTACCGCTGTACTGTGTATCTGGGTGTGATTGCAGGTAACATATTCTCTGCAACTGCTCACTCACATAAAGAACGCAGGATATGGAGGGACTGCCCAGACTGAAGACAAGAACAAAATGCATAGAGACAGGCTTTGTTTTCAGGTATTTTGTCATGTTGCGTCACATTCCCCTACAAGAGAGATTGACAGCTGAACCTCTCATGCTTTGGGTACATCTGTAGCTTGAGTCTAGTTTCCTTTTCCAGTTACTTTCTTAATCATAATTTCCTTCTGGAAGGGAAAGGAGACACCATAATATCTCTGAAGATGTCTAAACTTGCATAATGAAGAAGCAACAAAAACTACATATTTTATACAACAATACCAATGGTTTCTAATTTGAAAAAAAAATCCAATAACTGACAGATCAAAACTGTGGCACCAACAACTCCATACCATTGTTTACCTAAGTCTATCCAATCCTTCCACCAAAGACTTCAGGCTGACTTAAAGTATCACCCTTTTAGCCAAACAACAACCCTGGGAGATAGCTGAGAGACATTAAATAGTCTTAGTCACACACTGCAAGTTCTGTGGCTAATAAGGAAGATGAACCCAGATTTTTGTAGTCTCTGTCCCACTATCTCACTACCACACCACACCAGCTTCCATTAACTGGCATCTAAATCTACTACAAGTCTCCACTTTCTGGAAGCCAGAAATCAGATCAACTGCACAGGTGACTGCTTCATGCAGACTTTCCTAAGTTCTTGCTGCAATTCAACACAGTAAGCAAATAGAAAACGGCGTATCTATAAGTGGGTTCATTCTGAGTCTCAGGTTCCTCCCCATCAGAACTGTTGGTTTAAGATCACACCACGGGAGAACCAGAGAGAGAGAGAGAGAGAGAGAGAGAGAGAGAGAGAGAGAGAGAGAGAGAGAGAGAGAGAGAGAGAGAGAGGCTGCTTCCATGAGTTGTGGTTTCTGTATATAAAGGATTTATTCTACCTTATGCCTGCCTGCCAAACAAGGAAGCTTTTCACAACTTGCAGCATTTCTTAGCAAACGTCAGCCTTAGTACACCTGGATGGGCAGAATGATATGTTCTGCCTCAAATTCTTATCCGGCTCTTGCATTCTCAGGATATTAAAAACAAGAGTTCACGGGTATTAGACAAACGGCAGAAAAACAGTGAAACCCTTTCTGCTCAGAAATATGCCTCAGGCAAGCACGCAGAGCACTGCAGCCGACATCTCCAGAATATAGGAAAGCTCAACTTGCCACTGTATCTCTAATACAGGTATCCAAAAGAACTGCTCCCTTTGGCTGTTCTTCCTAGGCATGTTATTGAGGTAGCCCAGATTAATTGATGTTACTTTGCAGCACTACACTTTTGAAGGCAGGGGCAAGGAATCTGTAGTTCTTCAACTACTTTGAACAATAAGTCCCACCATGCTTGACGTTACAGTGGATGGAACTAGTAAGAATTGAAATCCAATAAAATCTGGAGGGCTAAAAGCTTCCCAGCAGAGATGGTCACAAAAACAGAAAAACAGCATTTCATTTTGTTTCCTCTGCTGTTTCATTTTGTTTGGTTATTAATATTTTTTTAAAAAATCATAACAAAACAAAACAATACAAAACAATTTTAATACTATACAGGTCTGCTCCCCTGGATCCTAGACAGACCCAATTTTGTGTGTAGCTCAAGAGTTGGAGCAGCAGGTTACAAACTGCAATCTGTGCGCCGAGAGGAGGGGCCTAGGAATGGATAATGTACCCATAAGATACAGTGGTACCTTGTATAAAGGAATTAATTCATTCCAAATGAAATTATGTTAAGCAAATTTTCCTTTATAAAAATTCCCATAGGAGTGCATTGAAAATGGAGTGATCCCATTTTTATGTTGTACGGACTCTCCCCATAGGCGATTATGTTAAGCAAATTTCCCCTATCTCCGGAATTATTTATGTTGTACAAATTTTATGTTATACAAGCTGTTTGTTATACAAGGGTCCACTGTATAGTGAGTCATCTGGGAAGAGATGGGATGTCAGATAGATCAGTGTGGCGAAAGATTTTATGGTGATTTGGAAAAATACCATGCAAAAATCATATGAAATCAAAAGGATAGGGTAAGATCTGGCTTCTTTTACCCATAAACCTTTTATTTAAATTTAAAGAGAGAGGATTGGCTGGTGGCTACGTGCCACACAGACAGACAGACAGACAGACAGACAGACAGACAGACAGACAGACAGACAGACAGACAGACAGACAGACAGACAGACACACAGATTAATGGTGTTTCATTACTTGCTCGTTTTTCATTTTGTTTTGCAACATTCCATAACCTTACAAAACTTCCCAGCCCATTTAATGAGGAAACCGAATGGAGAAACTGAAGGACATCTATCTTTCCTATGTTAAAAAAAACTCAGATACAGCTATCATGTTCTTCTTTTCTCCTTGTTCTTCCACATTAGGTTTGTTTTTGTGGCAGGGTGCTGTTTGAGATTTATACATACCTTCCCTTTAGTGAGTGAATGATTCACACTTCCTTGGGGAACGATAGCCTACCACATTTCAGTAAGAAGTAACTGGGCTTAAGCGTTCAAAACATGGTGCTCAACAGCTTTAGACCTCTTGCCCTGTCATTTTACTGTCAATACCCGTGGAGTACCTGTCATCTCCTCAAGATTAAGATGATTTAAAACAGTGGTGACGTTCCCAACAGTCTTGCTTTAATCTTTTCCTTTTTCTTTTAAATAAACATTTGCTCTTCAAGGCCGCTGGTACCTACTGTGGTTGGTGAGGAGAAGGCACCGCATCTCCTGAAATAGGAGATGAGACTGTGTAACAGAACCAGAGACCCACCTGCATGAGGTGGGCCTGCATTTGCTCAAATGCAGTGTCCCCTGTTCCCCCACAGATCAATCCCACAATTCAGCTGATCAGATGAAAAACGATCCCAAATGGGGGGAAAATGTTCATACCTGGCTGCTGATTCCTTTCTTCTCCCTCCCCTCAATCAATATATACACAAACTGCATGCAATAAAGGCTAGAGGTTTGAAAGGGAGTGAACACAAGCAGAGGCCTGGTGAAAGTGTTTTAAGAGTTCAAAGAAAGAGGAGGCAAAGAAGAGAGAAAGGGGAGGATGGGAAGAGATGGTGATCAAGTGAGGGGTGGGGGGGGCAGAGGTTGCAAGTGTTGGGACGATCACATCCATCATCCCTAGCCGGCATAGAGCAAAGCTGAAGGATGGTGGAAGGTATCCAAACTGAATGGAACCTGAACTATCTGATTAGTTAATTCATCATATTGCCCATTGATTTATGTCTGAGCCCATAGAGACAGGATTGCTCTATTAGGAACTTGGAAGCTTCTTGCCCAACCCACATCAGAACAAACCACACAACCTGCGGGCAGTGAAAGCTGCAATCCTGACCACCTCTTCCTGATACAATAGTAAGTCCCGCTAAAATCAATGAGGCTCCCTTCCAAGTATTGTATAGGACTAAACCATGAAATGCCTTTTCTGGCCTCATTTATCAATTCAAGCACGCATTCACTCTGTGCACGGATTTGGAACCAAAAAGCAACAAAATCAGATACTCTGCGAAGACTGCTCTGGGTAAGGAGAGGATGAAAATGTTTCTGGAACCAGGGTGGGGATGGGGTGGGGAGGACAGAGGACACAAACTGAACTAAGCTGACTTTCCTATCCAACAAGATTACATTAAGTTATTCTCTTTGCTGATTAAAAAAAAAAAAACAGTGAGTAACTTAGTCAAAATGAAAGACAAATCAAATGTGTGTGTCCTTGAATTAAGCAAGATTTTAATGGCCAAAACTTAAACCTGTTTAATCAGAGGCACAGCTGGTTGATTTCAGCAGGACTTAGTTCCAGCTGAGAACCCTCAGGAACTGTGCAAATTTATGCTTGCTGTGGTTGGGTGAGGTTAACTCCCAGGGTGCGTGCGACCGCCGCCTCACATGACAACCTATGCATATTTGCCAAGATAAAAACTCATACAATGTTCAATGGGATTTAATCCCAAGGAAATCTGCATAGGACTGTTGTCTTCATCCTTTGGCGTTTTCAAAGGAATTCACTTCCAGCAACTCATCGCAGATCAGACAATTATCTGCTTGGAAGAAGTTAAGTTGCACTTCCCACCAAATATCAGCCCTTTTTTGCCGCTCATCCAAGGAATCAGCAGCCAGGAACTGGATGTACCCTCCTGGAGGAAAAACTACTGCTCCCAGCAAAAATATGCAATCTCTCTTTTTTTTCCCACGGAATGCTTCAGTTGCAATTTTGCATGCAATTGAGCTGTGAAATGGTATGACTATGAAGCCTGCATGCAATGAGAGTTTAAAGGAGCTGAGAAACTTGACACCTTGGAAGTGCAACATCCTAGAACTCTCCAGAAAGGTAACATTTCCCATGCTTTGGCTGTTTAGGTATCTACCTACTACAGGCAGGACCAAAGACTTGCCAGATTTATAACAAAAGCAGAAACATACATAGCATTGCTAGATTTCCTGACAAAAGAGCTCAAGACAGGCAGCAGAAAGAAACCTTTTAGCATATCACTTTGCAAAGAATTACACAGTTTGTATCTACTTGGAAAGAGCACAGTTGATTTCCTATTTGCCCAGCAAAATATCAGCAACAATAGGATCCACCCCTAGTACCCAAGTGGAATATGCTGAATAACTAGACAGGCCTGATCCCCCTGATACTAAGCACCTCCATTCATTGCTGACCAAGTGACCAAAGTATCTCCAAGTGCCTGCATACCTGCAATCAGGTGTTTAAGTGGTTAGTTTGGATCAATGTCATCTTCTAAACGAATGGTTCCAAACTTTGGACAAAGACATCCAGAAGCCTCCACCACAACTTCTGGGGAGCATGTACCAGCAATTTAAGGGTTTAATCTCTAAATTGTTGGTGTGCGCTCTACGCACACTTTAAATTAACTACCGGGACCCCCCTTGGAGCTTAATAACTCAGCCCCCTGATCCCTAAACCTCTCCAGATTTCAGGGGCTTACCTAGAATTGCATGAGGAAGCTACCCTGCCATTTCCATGCTGAAACATGGCTGTCATTCATATTTTTGAGTCCATAATTAAACAGCCTCGCTGTCTTTCCCCTTTTGTGCACACATCACAACAGAAGGTGGGATAACCCAAAGAGCCTTCTGTTGCAGCGGGCGCACGAAACACAGCAGGGCTTCCACGGCTGCAGCAACGCAAGGCTACCACCTTGTGTTGCAGCGGGCACAAAGGCACTGCTGGCATTCCCCCTTTTTTTTACAGGTCGGGGCGCATCGGGTTGTGAAGAGTGGGGGCCACCTCTTACTCACCACAGCCTGACTTGTCAAAAAAAAAAAGCAAAACTGGGAGGCAGGGTGACAAGGCAGAACGGCACAAGCAGTGCTCTGTTTGAATTTCCCACTACTTGCTCCATTCTGTCTTGCTGCGCCGCCTCCCAGCTGATTTTTTAAATAAACAGATTGGGCAGTGGGGAGTGGGGCACGAAAGCCCCGCTGCCTTTCCCCTTTGGTGCGCCTGCCACATCAGAAAGTGGGGTAACCCAAAGAGCCTTCTGCTGCAGTGGGAACACAGAATGCAGCCCACACACAGGCGCGTGAGCACACACACTCTCTCCTCCTGCCTCTGCAGTGTGTGTGTGTGTGTGTGTGTGTGTGTGTGTGTGTGTGTGTGTGTGTGTGTGTGTGTGTGCATGTGTGTGGGCTGAAAGATAATCATTGGAAGTGGAGGGTAATCATTGGAAATGGTCCCCATTTCCAATTATTTCCTTTTATAACTCGAGCTTTTCATAAGCAGAGTTGTTTGTAGGTCGAGGTACCACTGTATGTACATTTTCTTACTGCTCTTTATTGTATTAGATTTTAAGAAGCTATGCAGTACGAATTTATCAAATACACTCAGAAAACAGCAGCACGATTTTGGGCTAAACGCACTTCATAATCCCAAATAAAAAAGTGATCTACTGAACCAATGAAACAAAACATTGACTTAAATAAAAACCTATTGATTCAACAGACTGTCTCCAGTTGAGACTAACAATTGGATTTTTAGGCCTTTATATACAGATTAAAACTTTCTTAAGACAGCAAAATCTGTCAAAATATATGTTTGTTTGGTTTTTTTTGTTCTTACTGGCCAAATAACCAACAGCAGCATAACCATGGAAACTCATTGTGGAATGACAATGGTAAATCATTTCTTGAACATCTCACACACCTCAGAAGCCCTATTAGGGTCACATGGTCAGAAACGAGTGGATGGCACATAACAACATAACCAACAGTCATCTTGGTACCAAACAAAGCTCTTTGGGCAAGACACTGTCAGACCAAGCATCACTGCAGAAGGAGCCTTCTGGGTCCACCATATATAACTTCTACCTCTCATGGATTCAGGACACATAGGTTCAAATCCCCACCTGGCCACAGAAACCTACTGGGGAGGGCAGGGACAAACCACTTCTTGAACTTGTTCCATATTGTGAAAACCTATCTGGGTCGCTCAAAGTCAGAAGACACTTGACAGCACATAACAACATCACTGATTATGGTTGTAAGAATTACACTTTAATAAGGCATAGGAAGTGTTCTGAACCCTTGAATACACTATAAAGTGCTATATTAGTGCTGTATTAATTGTTCAAGCACTAGAACTCTAGGCAAGAGGTAATTCACAAGATGCTTTTACATCTTGCAAAGAAATACTAATCAACCTAACAGACAATTCAAGATTGGCTGGCCAGCCAGGCAGAGGGATTCTGAGCATTGTTATCCATGCAAATAACTTTCCCAAAACATAACATGTTATGCTCAATCACCCTTTAAGAACTAACACCACCAAAGAACATATTCAAAAGATTCTTTTCCAGAACAATTCAAAGTGCTGGTTTTGACTTGCAAAACCTTTACTAGCTTGGGCCCAAGCTATCTCTAAATGACCCCTAAACTCCATGGTACCAGCTTAAAATTATTTCCCTTTGAGCTTGCTCGGAGGGGAAATGGATCTGAATGTGGTGCTGGGAGCAAAGCGAGATGGCAGAACGGAGGTGAGCGGCATTCCATTCTTCCTTTTTTGTTGTCCTTCCATAAGTAGGCAAAGACCTTTCTTCTTTTTATCTACAGAATTCAAAGGGTGACCTTTCCGGGAGAATGACAATGGATCTTAATGAAGATCTTTCATTTGTTCTTATGGAACAGGCTCTGGTTTTGACTCTTAACAACAACAGATCGCCTGTAGGAATACTTGTATGGGAGGGTACCGCATTGCATGGAAAAGATCCTTAGCTCAAACCCCACCTTCTCCCGTTAGCTCTGGGAAAGGCTCCTGTCTCAGCTTTGGGCATCTGATGTCAATCAGTGCAGGTAGCACTGAGCGAAATGAAAGAATGGTTTGATTCATTCTAAGGCAGCTGCCTACAGTCTGCTCTACCTGGCTTAAGGAAGAAAAGTGATCACATTAAAAACCACACAAAAACCCCATAGGAGTTGGCTGCAAACCAGCAGACATGAAGGAAGTACTGTACGGAAATAGCAGCATGCTTCAACAGAAAACAACGGGGGGGGGGAAAGGAAATGATTCATGAACTTCAGGTGCTTTAAAAAAAAGAGTCATTTTTCCAATTCCATGTAAACTGGCAAGCAGCTCTCGGAATTTAGTATGTCTCTTGTTCCAAAATTGGATGTGTTGGTACAAAAGGTAAATTAAATAATGAATAAACAAACCTATTTTGTGTACTCTTAAGATATAGTAGATAAATAATATGTGTGGATTAGCAAGCCCTTCTGGCTACATATTCTGGAATTTTTAGCCCCAAAAGTAAATTTTCCAAGCTCTGGGAATTAATTATAAGAGCTTTTAATCAGTCTGCACATCTGGAGTGCTCTAGATAACTGGAAATGTCCAGCATACCATAATTCTTCTGGAACTCCCAACTTTCTGAAATATATTCTTTCCATGCTGGATGACTCAATGACATCATTATGTTGCTAAGGGTGTGGCTATCTATACACAGCTGACAAATCCACCATTCCTTGAGGAAGCATGTAATAAAGTCTATAAAACTTATAATGAGCAGCAGAACCAATCACATCTAATATGAAGTCCAAGAACAGGTAAGTTGATGCCCTCCTATGTTTTGAATAGTAGCAACTATTATTGTCCCACCCAGCATGATGAATATTTAGGGATGAGGGAAATAGTACTTTAAAATATCAGAAGGCCACCAAGTTGCCTATTTCTAGACGGTTTTCTAGAACTTTTCATTGCATTCTAACAGGCATGACGAATTAAGGATCCAAAGACAAATGCATCAAAAAGGACTACTATTCACAAGCAAATATATTTTACTGCAGCTTTACTACTTAGCTTGGGCTAAGCTCAAGTTAGTATTTAAGGTGCCACATGTTTTGTGTCTTTTGTTCTGTTTTGTTTTCCTTTGATTTTTGCCTGAAATTAAAGAAAGCTTAGTTTCCTTCTTCAGTTACAGGCAGTACAGAGAAATTGGTACACTCCACTGTCTCACATCACCAAGAAAGAGAAAATAAGGACAACCCATTAGACTTCCTGAAAACAAACTTTTATTTGTGCATGTTCAAAAGAGAAACCATTTTGAAAGAGGGCACAAATCAAACTTATGTGCCCCTAGGCCTTTGCTCCACTCCGTCATGTCCCACTATTCATTACAGTTTCATTTCCTCATGTACTGGTCAACCACATAAGCAAAACAATATCTTGCTACAGATATCTGAAAGATATTCTCTTTCAGATGTCCCAGTCCGCAATCAAGGCTAAGGAAAGTAAATATTTCAGAACTGAGGTTGGGTTGAAATCTATTCTGGCAATGCAACCTTACATCAGTCTCATCAAAAGTTAAGACCTGCTTCAAAAGAGGTAGCTGCGTTAAGTCCTCTGTAAGGAAACAAAACAACACAAAACAAGAAAGACAAAACCATGTGGCACCTTAAAGACTGTTATACAGAATATGAATGTAAGCTTTTGTGGGCAAGTCCACATGTCTGACGAAATGGATTTGACCATGAAAGCTTACAAATCTGGATGGTGGAACATGTTTTTGTCCTTCTTGTTTTGTTTCTTTGGATTTTGCCCAATCTGCTTACTTTAATAAACCTTACCCCCAGGTAAAAGTATACACGGTCTAAGACTGCTGAAGGGCTACCAAAGGACACAAAAGGCTCTCAGGGGAGGCCCACATGAGGTCTGCAGATTACATGTTGCTCACCCTTGGATTGTAGATCAGTTCAGAAAGCCTAAGTCGAAGGACAGCAGAGTGAAACAGCTGCACCCCCAAAGTCTACCAGCTCAGATTGGCCAGGATGGGAAAGTAAGGTCCACAACTGAATCTCTCTAGGAGTGACTTTGGTGGGTATGTCAGCTTTGGGGCCAGCAACTCCACTGGAGCCCCCAAACAGAGGGTTGAATATCAAAGCATCTAAAGCTGCAAAAAATCACTAAAGCAGCAGCACCTCATCTCTTAATAATATTACTCATGTGCCTTCAAGTCAATGTTTCCTTATGACAACCCTTCTTTGGGGTTTTCCAGGTAGAGAGTGCAGTACTCAGAAGCGGTTTATGATTCCCTTCTTCTGGGGATGTAGTTTGCCCAAGGCCACACAGGCTGGTTTCACTCCCAGGAGGCACCGTGGGGAACTGAACTTCCAGCTTCTGCCTCCATGCCTAAACCACTGAGCTATCCAGTCAGTGGCACCCACCTCTTGGCTCAATTTGAAGATGTTGGTCTTAATCCAGGCCCACCATCGTCCCGAAGCACTTCAACTGCCTCACCTCCTTCTGATAAATTCTGTATAGGACAGAAAACTCAGTATCACCATCACATCTTGCCCCTCATCAGGATTTGAAAACATTATTTTTTGGGGGGGTGCAATGTTCAGAACCCTCCAACCAGTATGTCCATGGTTGTGCAAGTTCGAGGACTCACAGAGTTGATAGTACAATGACTAAACTGAGGCTCTCATGCTTTGCACAAACGGTGAATCTCTGAAAACAACAATGTTAGGGAAAGTAGAAGGCCATAGTAAAAGAGGAAGACCTAAAAAGATATGAGTTGATCCAGTAGAAAAAGCCGCAGCATCTAGTTTGCAAAACTTGAGCACGGCTGTTGAACCTTTCGGAGTTCATTAAATCATAGGCAAACTCGATAGTACATAAAAACTGTTCAAAAAAGAAATGTTTCCAAGTTCTGAATCATCTATCTGAAAAACCTCGAGCAAGTTATGGTATAAATGTAAGAAAATTAAAATCGTTATTATTTAACACCATGGGATAAGGTAGGGCAGAAAATCCAGTAAGAACCCATATGATAAATATCACAACACTAAAGCTCCAAGCCTTCTTCTGGAACGAGGCTACAAAAGTGTATCCTCCAAAACGGGCTGGAGACCTTTTTATAATACTTACAAGCAAAAACATGCACTAGTATCCGTGGCCCTTCTGCATAACCTACAGTACATGCCTGTGACATATCAATTGCTTCCAAGAAATATAGACCTAGCACTTTCCCCCACAAAGCTCCAAGCTACTCACCTGGTAGCCTCTATAAGCATTTATTTATTTGCTACATATTGTTCCTACATGTCTCTCAAGAAGCTCTGGGCAGCACGCTTCAGGCATTTTATCCATACAACAACCCTGAGAGGTTGGTCTGGTAAAGAGGCAGCGAACAGGTCACATAGGGGGGTTTCATGCCTCAGCAGCAGGGAATGTGAATTGGGTTCTTCCTAAACCTCTCCCAAAACTCCAACCACTCCAACCAATCTCCCTGGCCAGGTGTAAATGAACAAGCAGTAGAATGCAAAATCATTGAACAAGCAGCCTGTGACCCTCCAGATGTTGCCAGACTGCAACTCCCATGGCCACCAGTTGTTTGCTGAGCCAGCCATCCTCCTGAGGTCAGTAAAATGAGTCCCCAAGTTGTTGGTGGCATGATTAAGTTGTAAACCACTCAGAGACCGCTCTGGCAATGAAGAACAACAACAATGGCCGGAAAACAAGAGTTTCATTCCCCGTGTGCTAATTTTTCCTTACCTCCCTTTGCCCCTTGTTCCTGGAAAGAGAGGGGACGCCTAGAAAACAGCACAATGCCTATCCCCAACAACAACAACAACAACAACAACAACAACAACAACAACAACAACGTGAGTGAGTGGCACCAGCTCCTGTGCAAGTCTTCACATAAGTTCCAATTTGGGCTTCGGGGGAGGAAGAAGGAACGTGGCAGGGCCACCACCGCGCAAACAGACCTTAAGTGCACTCAAAGCTGAAAATGTAACGGGTCTTTATTTATAACAAGACTGAAGTCATCCGTTAAGGGGCTATATCATCCTTCCCTCGTCGACATTTCCGCGTTTTGCCCCCCCCCATCGCCCCGCAACATCCCGTCTGTCTGTAGGGAGGGATATTATCTCCCCCCCCCCGGGAAGGGGGTCAGTCCTAAAACGGCTCCTTCTGCTCCTGTTTTCCGCTCGCTCTCCAGCCTCCCAAAGGGACCGAAGTTGCCTAAGCGGACAAGGTGGTGGTGGTGCTGGTGGGGGAAGCGCCTTGTCACGGGGTTTCCCCCAAACTTTTAGGAGAAAAGCCTGGCCATCCTTCGATCTCCGCGGCAGCACAACTTTTCAGTGGACGGGGCTGGAAAGTCCCGATCCCGACACTTGCTCCCGGCGAAGGCTACCGAGGGCTTCACAGGAAGCCAGCCCAGGACAAGGCAAGCAAGACGGGATGTTGGGGAGGGGGGTGAGGGGAGGTGAGAGGCATTTCGCCCTGGAAACGAGCGGCTCGCTAATTGTTCCCTTGCGCTCCCGGGAGACAAAAGGAGCTGCTAATTGCTCCGAACGGCTCGATTTCCCGCGCCCGAGAGGACCAAAAGGGGACGAGGGAGGAAATGAGAGAGAGAGAGCCACGTTTGGCCCAAGCCATCCGAAAGAGCCGGGGTCGATCCTCCACTACCCTTCTCCCCACCCCCCTTTCGCCCTCCCTCCTGTGCCCGAGAAGGGTGTGTGTGTGTGGGGGTTACAGCGACCAGATCCAATACGCGGGAGAAGATGAGGCGCAAAGGGGTGGGGGTGGGGGTGTTCAGACCTCCCATGCAGAGAGGCTGCATCCTTTCTTTGGGGGGGCTCAGCCTCCTCTCCTTCCATCCCGACCCCTCCCCACCCCACCCCACCCTGCAACCAAGCCTCCGCCGGGAGACCCTTCTCTCCCCCACCGCCCGCCCTCTTCCCCGGAGATCTCGTGTCGAGGGAAAGCGGAGGGCGGCAGCGGCATCCCCCCTCCTCCGCGAGCGCGCTCACCTCGCCGGGAAGAGAGTGGGGGGCGCGGCGCGGCGGCGGAGCTGGCGAGGGGTGGCGGGCGTTGGCGGCGGGAATCACGGGCGGCCGTAGCGGCCGCCAGGCGCGGATCTAGCAGAGGCGTCCTCGCCCATGGCCATAGGTGGCGGCCGTGGCCGACGCGCCCCGCCAAAACCCGCCCGGAGAGTGCGAGGCCCCGGTCCTCCCGCCTTCCTCCAGCAGCCGCGCTCTCCTCCTCCTCCTCCTCTGCCACCTCCGAGCCACTCCCTGCTCCGACGCGGACGCGCACGTGGCTTCCCGAGGCTGCCGGCCGCGGCGGAGGCAGCAGGGACGTGCGTGGCCGGGAGGTTTCCGCTCTGGGCGCCTGGCCTCGGCTCTTGGCCCCGGCGCCGAGGGCGGATGGAAAAGCGCGGAGAGTGGGGGCGTGGAGAGAGAGGGAGAGAGAGAGAGAGATGCCCCTCCGCCACGCCGCCTCGGCTGGGTCTCCCGCGCTCCGCCCCGCCGGGCCTGGTCAGAGCGCGCAAAGGCGCACTCGTTTGAAGGCTGCGCTTCCAGCGCAAACCCCTCCGTAGGTTTCTTCAGAGAGAAGCCCCATAGAGAACGGGGGTCGCTTCCTCCTAACGCACCCCGCTTCAGGGTCCACGTCGTGTCGTCTCCCCGAAACCCACCCCAGGTGTTTTGCGGCCTGAAGTGAAGAACCAGAGGGTGACCCAAGCCTAGAGCTTTTCTTTTCGTCCTGGTAGTGGAGCAGCTGTTCTTCAAGGCACCCACTGGCTTGGTTTGGGTTTAGGGGATTCCGCTTCAGTGATCCTAAAAGAAGTTCCTAACCATGCCATCACTTATTTCATTCACACTGAAATAAGTGATGGTATGGTTAGGGGCATTGATTAATTAATCCGCCCCCCCCCAAAAAAAAGAATAGTTGGCAGTTATGCTGTTGATCTAGGAGCAAAAAGAGCCAATTTGAGAGTTACATTCAGCGGTGCTTGGGCCCACTGTGTTTTGTCAGGCCAACCTACCTCACAGGGCTGCTCTCTGCTGAACAAACAAAAAAAGGCAGGGAGGAGATTATGCTCTAAGAAGGCTGAAACTTGTTGCCGTGTTAATTATAGGCGTGTGTATCCTTTCTTTGTTGTGCACATACTAGCAACCAGCCAAATAGATCAACTGCAACCAAATAAATTCCACCAAGCAACAAAATAAAGGGGTAGAACAATAAACAAAGAGGCAGGGTTCTCCTTGAATTTTAAAAGCTAGAAAGAATGATTGGTTACAGTTGGATAATCACAACAGTCCAGAAAAAGGCCCTCACAGTCACTTAAACTAGAGATAGCATGTAAGATTGCAAACAAAACTTCCAACACTGGTTCACATGCAAACACCCTCTTGAAGTCCCGTCTTGCTATACAAGTTCTAGAATTGGTTTCTTGGAAGAACTTGGTCAGAATGTTTGCTGTCATCTTTGTGGTGTTACAGTAGATTATCTCAATGATGCCTTTCTCAGTCAGAGCACATGCTGTATGATATCTCACACTGATGTGTATGGTGCCTGCCTTCATTTTTTCCCTATTGCGGTAGCTTGACACAGGTCTGGTTGCCTTCCATCGAGAGACCAAACTCATTTAGCAACTTTTCCAGCTATAGCAGTTCTCTGCACGCTTCAGCTAAAGAACTGAATTCAGACGTTCCTTGTTGAGCTCCTCTTCTCCATTTGCACCTTGTTTCAACTTGAATACCTCCTTGCTACAGGTGGCTTTCTTGCCCGGTGGTAGCTTACTTGGTGTCTGTGTCTCATTCTTGTGCGGTACCTTGGCAGCTTTTTCAACATCCAGTGGCTCCAGCTGTCAGCATCTGCTCAGTTACCTCCCAGATTATTAGCTTGTTTATCTGTGAGGACTAAGCAAGGTGTTGTTACTCTACTACATTTATGGTACAAGGGACAAAAGGCCTGTGGATATGCAAGATGAACTGGCCTACTGATGTATGGTCTAATGGGCTGATGTGTGGAATGGCCTGACTATGGAATGGCTTTGAGGAAATCTTTGCTTCATGCAAAGCACAATTGGCTGTTTCCTGTTGGCAAAATGGGCTGAGATGTCCTTCCAGCCCGGACTTTTGCATGATGGAACAAACAGGAAAAAGACTGATAAAGGATTGCTGTGGCAACAAGGCTGTGGCTGAGCTGGAAGACAATGACATAGTATGGACAGGCTACAAGGTCAAATACTTTTGAATGGCTCCAGGTCCAGCGTGTACCCTGATAAGGCTCTATGGTCACATCATGTGCTGTAGGACAAAGGGATGCTTTACTTTCTGGGAATAAAGAAAAGTTGATGCTATGCATTTTTCCTCAAGCTTGCCATCTACAGAAATGAGTTTGGGCTGCTCTGAATCTACAGAAACCTGTTCCTTGTGATAGATAGCTATATGTCTTTCTTTCTCAATCTTGAGTTCAAACAGTTAGAACACAGATTCAACTAAAGGGCTCGGGGAAGGTTAGGGGCAAATCGTGTTTTATAATGGCAAACTGGCTGATTTTACATAACTGTAATTTTCTCTGATATTTTAGTGTAAATTACAGTATTCTGCTTTGCATTTTCATTTCCTCATTGCATTATACTATATTAGAAAGTCATTGATTTTTCCTTTGTTTAATTTTATATTGTGACTTCATTTCATGAATCTTAGTCCCTGTTTTATCTGCTGTGGTTTAAATCAATCTTCAAATTAATTGCACCTGTGGATTGCCTACCAGTGGTGGCAAACCTGTGGCACTTTGGATGTTATGGACCACAGCTCCCAGAATTCCAAGCCTGTATTGCCGATAACAAAGGAGTGTGGGAGTTGTGGTCCAGAACATATGGAGCGCCGATGGTTCACCACCACTGGCTGGTTATGCCTTCCTGCCCACTGGGATAATATGGGGTAATAAAGGACCTCATTTTCAGGTAGGACATGTAAGGAGCTGGAATACCCTTGTTAGGTTACAATAAGTGTCTGATGACTGGTTTTGGAGCATCTTGTGGCATAGGTGCCTCTTTCAGATCAATAGCATCAGTATCTCCATCTGTGTCAATTTCTCCTGATATAGTCCTTTCAGTTTAAGTGTCACCACCTTCCTGTTTTATATCTCATGTAGGTTGTGAAGGAATTGGCATTCAGCAGAGAGGCAGGACTCTTCTAATTTCAAGAGCTGGAAGGAATGATGGGTTAGTACTGTATGGACAGACAATAAATGTACCCCCCCCCAAAAAAAGTACCAGCTAGTCATTCAAACTACAGACAGCATGTGAGATGACATCCTAGGACAATGGCCTAAGGTGCTGAAACCCATAAAGTACCAAAGCTATGGCCTTGGTGGTGGAGGTGTGAAGTAGTTTTGATTTGTTTGGGGATTGTTGAAATCACTGCCTAATAAGTGGCAGATAGATTTCGGTTGACAGAGGGGTTTTCGATACTATTTTCTCAGATGCTTGGATGGTATCTTTTCACAGGGTCATTGCCCTACTTGGGGAAACCTGCCCTACCCAACCCAAACTGGTCTGCAGTTCTAAGATGATGATGATATAAAAGGTTGTGCATCACTCAGAATGCACACACATTGCTTTCTACCAATCATACTGATTTCAGTGGAGTTTATCCTCAAATAAATTACATTAGGATTATAGCTCACAGAATGTCCATCCAGCAAGTCATTGGTAGCCCAAACAAAGTGATCTATGAACAGAATGCTCTCTCTCTCTCTCTCTCTCTCTCTCTCTCTCTCTCTCTCTCTCTCTCTCTCTCTCTCTCTCTCTCTCTCTCTGTGTGTGTGTGTGTGTGTGTGTGTGTGTGTGTGTGTGTGTGTGTGTGTGTGTGTGTGTGTTTAATGCAGGCAGGCCCACCTGTTCAGATCAGATGATCCCGCTGAACATATGAAATTTCAAAAAAGGTTATCTGCATTTACTTGTTCCCATCTTGTTACTTTATATCAATGGTTGGAACCACTCTTATCTTTTCATTTCTGTACCACATTTAGGGGAAAAATGGCTATGTATCAAGTGAAGGTGGTGAATATGATGCTGAAATACAGTATATCACAGAAGTGAGTACACCTCACATTTCATATTTATTTGTTATATTTTTTTATACCGCCCATCTTCCGGACGGAACTCTAAATATTTTCCTACATCGTTTCATGTGACAACACTGAAGAAATGACACTTGTCTACAATGTAAAGCAAGTTAGTATACAGCTTGTATAACAGTGTAAATATGCTGTCCTCACAAAATAACGCAACACAATCTCTTAATGTCTAAACTGCTGGCAACAAAAGTGAGTACACCCCTAAATGACAATGTCCAAATTGTAGCCAAGTGTCATTTCTTTAATGTCACATGAAAAGACATACTGAAATATTTACAAAATGTGAGGGGGTGTACTCCTGTGATATACCATACTGTAGTTGAGAAAGCAGTCCTTCCTCCAGCGCTTTTTCAAAAAACCAGGGAAGGGAGTGGGCCACTATCTTACACACAACCCGCTGCCCCCCCGCCACAAAAGCCTGACCAGTTCAACCGTGTGGCTTGATGTCAAGTCAGTCTAACTGAGAACATCAAATGCATTTTATGTATGTATTTAAAATATTTTCACCCTGCTCCCACCAAGGCAGCTTACAACAATGATATGACAATATTTAAAAACTAAAAGCAGCAAGTATAAAAACATCTTAAAAGGAAGTGAAACAAATATTATATCAGAAATGTTAAAATCAGCACTAAAAACATTTTTAAAAATGGCAAAGCACAACAGTCTGTTGGGGGGACACCCTCTCAGGCTGCCAGTCACTAAGGAAAAGCCTGCCTGAAGGGGAAGGTGTTTGCCTGCTTGGAGAAGGACAGCAGAGACGTCTTGTGCCTCTTAGAAGACTTAACAGGTTTTACTGGGGCATAAACATTCATGCAACTAAAGTTCACTTCATCACTGCATGAAGTGTTATTCTCATTTGGCAGGTATATGGCTGTAAAGAGAGTCAAGTGTAAACGCAGATGGGTGGGGGAGTCAAATGCTTATGATAACATATAAAAAGAACAGAACTAACCATTCATTTTAAGTGATCTTTCACAACACCAGTTGCAGGTGATAGTAAAATCCATCAATAATTTTTAATTTTGGGCCTGAGGACAGGTCATGTCAGATGTTAAGAGAAGTGTGCTTAAGCAGACTACTTTTATTTTAAAGAAAAATCAATGACAAGGCCCTAATGTGGAAACTGTGTGTGGAAACTCAGTTCAGGTTGAGTTTCACACTAGTTTTTCATTGGAAAATAATTTTCTTCCTGTCTGATATGTTAGACAGCTCCCCCCCCCCCCGATTACTGTTCTAGTAATTGGACTCATAGTTTGGGTTTCCCAATAAAATAAAATAAATAAAACCAGCCAGGGTAGGCAGACTTTAAACATACAAATAATTCCATAAAATAAAATAAAATAAAATAAAAACAGCCAAGGTAGGCAGACTTTAAATATATAGATAACGTCCATGCAGTTGGATTCTAAATTAACACATAACAGCCAAACATACCATGGCTTAGCTCTGTAAATTGCTCTAGAGTAGACCAATGGAACCAATGGGGATTTGGTGAGTCAATTGTTCCATGTTCCATTGATTCAAGTTGGCCTACTCTACCCGTGATTTACAGTGCTAATGTAAGTCATGGTTAGAGTAGGCTCATTTGAATCAATTGAATTTAAGGAGGAATTGGCTCACCAAATCCCCATTGATTCAGTGGGTCCTACTCTAGTGTAATTTAGTACACTAAGAAACCAGGATTTTAGTTGTGTTTTAGGTAAGGAAAGACAATCTCTTCGTGAATATTCAATTCAATAGCTTTCACTGTGGCAACGCCCTTTGAAATCTCTCTGTAAGAGAATGACAACTTTTAGGTCAGCTACAACAGTGGTCCCCAACCCCCGGTCCGCGGACCGGTGCCGGTCCGTGGACCGGTTGGCACTGGCCGCCTGGGGGAGGCCGGGAACGCCGCCCTCCTCCTCTTCTCTCCCGCGGGCAGCCGGAGGAATCGCCGCCGCCAGGCACAGCGCACGGGCGGGGTGGGGAGCCCGGGGCGGCTCCTGGGCGAGGCTCCGGTCGGCGGCCACGGCTGCCGCCCGGGTTCGGCCGGCGGTCCCGGTGGCGCCCTCGGGCCGGGAGACGCCACCCCCACCGGCCTCCCTTCCCGCTCGCCCGCCTGAAGGCCGCAGCCGGAGGCAAGCGGCGGCGCAGAGGTGCCCCACCGAGGCGGGCGGCGGCGGCGGCGGTCGGGGCGCCCCGCGCTGCCGGCCGCGGAGCCACAGCCGAAACCCGGGCGTTCCGGTTGGGGCACCTCTGCGCCGCCGCTTGCCTTCCAGGAGGAGGATTGATGCCCGCCGCCCCAGCAGGCAGGCGCGCGCCGCCGCCGCCGCCGCCGCTCCTGTGGCCCCCAAGGTACACACGCCAAGCCCCCGCACCTCCTCCTCCCTCCTTTCTCTCCGTGTGTGTCTGTCTATATGTGTGCAAAGGCGGGTTTTCTTTCCAGGCACATAGATATAATTTCAGTTTCCTGCTGAAAGAAAACACGCGTACACATACACACACACACACATACAAGACGCACACACGCACGCGCTTCTGCGAGGCGGCTCGCGCTCCCTCCGTCCCCCTCTCTCTTTTCCGCTAACACACGTATGTGTCTACAAAAAGCTCGCGCCGGGAAGTGTATTGAAGTGTGGCTTGTGTGCTTTGCATTTTATTTTTATTTTTAAAATATTGTTTTTTGAAAAAAAAAAAAGGTCAGTAGGAAATTTCCTCCCCCTCCCTCTCTCTCTCTCTCCTAATTTTCGGGGTGGGTGGGGGTGGGGGTGGATGAGGGTGGGAGGAAAGTTTCCCTGGGTTTTATTTATTTATTTATTTTTTTAATATTTTTGGTGTGGCTTAAAAATGTGTGTTTGCAAAGGAGCGGCGGGTGTGGGGGTAGGGAAGCAATGTGCTCAGGTTGGCGGCGGGTTGGGGAAGGGCCGGCCGCCGCCAATGCTGTTGCTGCTGCTGCTGCTGCTGCTGCTTAAAAGCTCAGCCAAGGCCACCTTCGCCTTCGGATATTGCTTCTCTTCCCCCACCCCAACGATTTCCAGAAGCCTTGCTTGCTTCTTCGTCTGCTGCTGGTGGCGGTTGTAAAAAAGAAAGAAAATTACAAATGTATATAGTGTTGTTTTTTTTGTGTGCTCGTCTGGTTCGACCTGCTTTTCCAAGCATTCAGGGTTGGAAACCCAGGCGCTAGTGGGGGAGGGGAAAGGCCAAAAAATAATAATAATTGGAAAGTGTCTTTGCAAAAGTAGCTCTTTTCTGGACTAGTTTTGCTACTTCCCCCTCCTCCCTCCCCCAACACCCCCCCTGCCCCCTGCCCCCCACACCCCCTCCCCACCCCCGGGCCACGGGAAAATAATCAAAAAAATACCGGTCCGTGGAGACAAAAAGGTTGGGGAGCACTGAGCTACAAAATATCTCGGGAGAGTGAAATGTTCTCATTTCAATGTTCTGCAGAGAAACATGCCATATAATCTGTAGAGGCATTTCATTTATAGCCTCCCATTTCAGCTTCTGTAATTCATCAACCCCAAAAATGGTGTTTGAGAATTGATAAATGGTGGAGATTCACCACTAAGCAGAGAAAAGTTAATCCTCATAATCTTCAACAGATCTCAGGCTTGGAAAGAAGTAATCTCCCTTTACAGAACAAAACCCATATTTCAAAGTCACATGTAAACATTACTTTAGCAGGGTTTTTTTCCCTCCCCGTCAAAGCTCTGTGTATTTCTTCCATTTCCCTGTTCAACTAGATCAGTGATGGCGAACCTTTTAGAGACCGAGTGCCCAAACTGCAATACAAAACCCACTAATTTTTTTGCAAAGTGCCAATACAGTAATTTAACATGTATACAGGTGGCTATGAACGGGCAATGCTGGCTGCCCACAGAAAGGACTCCGAGTGCCACCTCTGGCATCCGTGCCATAGGTTCGCCATCTTTGAACTAGATTATGGCCACAGCTATCCCTCCTTTGGTCTCTTATATATAGCATTATGAATATTCTCAAATTGCAAGTTAGCACTAACCTAGAGAAATGACAGTTTCTTCAATGATGTGGACCCCGTTGGTCAAGTGATTTTTAATTCGGGGACAGGGAGGGAAAAAGTCCTATGCAGAGTCTCTGTTAATTAAGCAGGACAGTTCTACTTGATGAAGAAGTCATGGGAGGGAATTGCCAAAACCCAATCCCTGACAAGCAGAGTAGAGGGCAGGGGCAGTATCAATTAAAGTCATCAATACTTTGGGCTTTTTAAATGGCCTTTTTAAATAGAACCAGTTACTTACCTGTAAAGGTGGTTCTTCGAGTGGACCTTCGTGAAGCCACACAGATGGGTTTCCTGGCGCTCACACGCAGAGGTCAGACTTCCTTAGCAATAGGAAAGTTCGTTAGTCTCCTCCCCCCTTGCCCCATGCATGAGCAAGAGGCTTCCCGCCCAAACACCTCAGTTAGGTCTACTCAGTTAGGTCTACTCAGTGTTAGACTGAAAAGTGGCCCTATCAAGTCAGTGGTGTTTCACCTGCCTTTTTTTTTAAGGGAAAGAAGTTAAAGGGGAGGGCAGATAGAGGGGAAGAGTGAATGAAAGGAACAGAGGAAAGGATGATGTGGGAATAGGGCGAGAGTCTGTGATGTAAATTAAAATTGTAGTGACTGGAAGGTTTGATATGAAGTTTTGAAGTGGGATAATTCAATATTCCTTTGTGAACAGCAACAAATATTTCAATAGTGGAAACTGCCAGGGGTGTGATATAGGAAACTTCAAATCAACTTAAATCAACCTAGGATAAATCTTTTTGTGTAGTTGATTCCTTAGCCTCAGGGTAAACTATGACAACTTCAGCTTCAAACTATGCTGGCAATGCCTTGAAGTTGGCATAGTTTACTTTCTGGGAGGAAGAATGTTGTCAAAAGTCTGGTTCTCCTTCTTGGCCTTCATGAAGCCACACAGATGGGTTTCCCGGTGTGCACACACCGAGGTTGGACTTCCCTAGCAATAGGAAAGTTCGTTAGTCTCCTTCGCCCCTTGCCCTGCGCTTGAGCAAGTGGCTTCCCACCCAAATGCCTCAGTTCCCTTGCAAACTGCCAGCGTGACAGGTAAGTACCGGCCACGGCGTGATGACTCGAGGGGAGGCGGGTGGGTGGGTGTGGTTTCATGAAGGTCCACTTGAAGAACCACTTTTACAGCCTTCGTGAAGCCACACAGATGGATGATTGCAAGCAGTGCTCACAGGAAGGCGACAAGTCACACTGTCACAACGAAAGAACAGCAATCCTGAACGTCTTAGCAGACTTCATCCAGGCATCCATCCTGTAGTGCTTCCTGAAGGTGGTAGATCTTGACCATGTGTTGGCATTACAGATGTCCTCTAATGGGACTCCTTTAAGAAAAGCCACTGAGGAGGCAACCACTCTAGTGGAGTGGGCACAAACAGTGCATGACAACGGTCATTTTGCCAACTCATAAGCAAGTTTGATGCTAAAAACTATCCAGCGGGAAAATCACTGGGGAGAAACAGAAGACCCTCTAGAACTAGGGTCATAACAGATAAACAACTTTTGAGGTGTCCGAAGAGATGCAGTCCTGGATGTATAGAAGGCAAGGGCCTGATGAACAACCAGCGAGTGGAGGTCCTTTTTTAGAGTTGATGGACTCAGGAAGAAAGTAGGTAGGGTAATGGGCTGGGAGAGATGAAAAGAGGAGACCACCTTTGGGAGAAATGTCTGGATATGCCAAGGCCTTGTCTTTATACAATTGTAGATAAGGAGGATTGCAGCGGAGTGTGCACAGCTTGCTAAATCTCTCAATCAGGATAATAGCAAGTATGTGGACCCTGTCAAAATTTTCACACTAGTTCTGAGTTGTAGCTCTCTCTCTCTCTCTCTCTCTCTGTGTGTGTGTATGTGAGAGAGTTCTATAACAAGCACACTCAAGGTTTCACAGCTGTCCTGAGTGGCCATCTGATATGATGCTTGCCCTTTATTCCAACAACATGCCTAAACAAACTCATAAGGTCTCCCTAAGCTGAGCATCTGTAAAGTCAAGATCACTATATTTATGCAGCTTCTTGGTTAAAACAACTCCCCCTCCGCCATTTTCAGGATAAACTAAAGAACGTTAATGATGTAGCTTGAAACACATGAAGGAACACGGAAGTCCCAGTTCAGCCAAAGTTCAGGGAAATGGGAACTTTAAAAAAATAATAATCCATTTATGGAGTTTTTTTAGTGTTTGCTAGACAGGGCACTTCTCTGTTGCCATTCCACATACAAGCTGTTCTTTTTTCTGTACCGTGCATTGTTTTATTGGACTAGAGCACATGGGTCCTGCTTCAGGGTCAGTATCACTGGGTGCTTGCCAAGGACAACTTGCCAAAGGGGGTGTTGCCATTGGTTATTTAGCCCTGCTCATCTCCCTTCTTGACAACTCTGTCAGTTCACCTGCTCTCTTGAAAACTCTGAGAAGTGGCAGGGGCAAGTAAAATGGGAAACAGCACCCATTTCAGAACTGCCAGGTTGAGTGGGCACCAAGATCAGCTGGAGCGAGACACCCAACAGAAACCGTATTGTGAGCCTAGAACTGGAGCAGGAGAACCCTGAAAGCAGAGCAAAGAGGTACCGTAGTAGCTCTTTTGAGACTCCCCCCCCCCCAATACATATAGCTGGGGAAAAGTCTTGGTTTAGCGGGGCCTGTTATACCGCTGTGTTTTGCAGTCCTCCCCAGGCCATGGAGTTGTTAACAAAGCAGTACTGTATGAGGATAGGAAATGCTTACCCTGACTTCTTAGCTTGCAACAATTTACCACTTGCAATACAGCAGCAGAAATACATAGGAACATTCTGCCCAATGGATTACACAAGTGATCAGGTTTGGTGCTTAAAACATTTAAAGATTTGCCTTGCAAACTCTGTTTCATTATTAACTAGGGGCGGGGGGGAAGCTGTTGACACACAACTGGGATTAAACACGGACAGGTTAACTTTATTTTATTCTGATACTTTCAAGAGAAGTTGCCAGTAGATGCAAGACTATATTTAAAACACTACCTCCCTCCACCCATACCACGGCATCATTACAGTAGTGAAAGAAGCTGACAAGTCATTGTGTACAAAATGAGGGCTATATACAAATATACAAATACGATTTGACATTATCATAATCATTCCTCTAGATGGGGTGGTTTTAGCAATTAAGTTGCTCAAAATCTTTTCCTTCTGATAAAAAACATTTCATGTGAAGAAGGGAAAAAGCGGTTTCCAGAAAGAAATACAGTTTAGCTCCGCCAATTTAAGGGTGAGGTCAAGATACAGAAAGAAAACTAAAAAGGCACATAGTGGCATGCATTAAGGTCCTAACGGCCAGCCTTTAAGACTTTGATTTCCTCATTTGAAAGGGAAAATTCGTAGGCTTTAAAATAATTAACTCACTGTTCAGCCATAACCAAGCAAACTGTCATGCACTTGTGCTTATGTATCGCAGCTACAGGCTTTAAAATAGATCTTCACCATCACAAATCTACATTTATGCCTACTTTCTTTAAAAACACATTAGTGAACCCACAGTTCATTTCTGAAGGCAACACAGAAGCCTGCTGCTACTTTTCCTACTTCTGTGCATGTTGGGCGGTAGAATTTTTGATAGAAGGAATGTTTAAGAAATCAAAGTCATTCCTAGGCTATGTCAATATACACATACCACCACCCCCAAAGTCACACTACAATAAATTTAAAATTGTTTAAAAGCAAATGTCAGATTTCATAGAAACATTTACCTGAAGTCTGCCATCTCAAAAGGAATCACAACTGTTATTTTTCCTCTTCCTTGCGATTTACAGTATTTTAAATGTTTCCATTTTTCTTAAGAAAGGTGTCTATCGCTTTATGAAGCCCAATATTAATGACATTCTCACATGAACAAGTCAGAAAAAGAGGAAGGCAAAAATCAAAGCTGGGGGGGCAGGGAAATAAAAGAGTCAAAGCTGAGGAATTTCAGTTAATCCTGTGATGTATGAAAAGTGGTAAGATGGGTCACGTCCTTAATTTTTTCATGAACGTCAGAGTTACTCTAGATTGCCATGTTTTTGCAGGTCTTTTGCTTTTGCATGACAAAACACAACTCCAAAGTTCTCTTATCCAGAGTAAACTCTAAAATATGCACTGTCCTTTCTCAATGCAGCCCAATGCAATAAGCACATGATAGTTGTGAGTTTTCCGGGCTGTTTGGCCGTGTTCTGGAAGTTTATCTGAGCTCCTTTCCCTCTGAAGATGCCGGCCACAAAGTCTGGTGAAACATCAGGAAGAAAAACTTCCAGAACACAGCCAAACAGCCTGAAAAAAATCACAACAACTATCAGATCCTGGGTGTGAAAGCCTTCAAGAATACAATAAGCACATGCCCATTAGGATAATGACCAGAGATATTGCTTGATGTGAGGTGCTTCAACAAAAATTTTAAGCTGTGTTCTCCCCTCCCCCTGCCAAATGAAATCTAATAAAACACATTTTCTGTTCCCTGAGAGCTATTTAAAAGATCTTTGGAATGTAATTATTACAATGGACAGATATTACAAATGTGAGATTTCTCTCTCCTTTCTTTTGACATAACTGGTTCTGTGGTATAATGAAATTAAGTGAGCTATTTCTAAAGAATATTAATTGAAAAGGGTTTTTTTTTTGTAAAAAGCATAAATCAATATAAACTTGTCACAAACATGTCTACTACTTCATTCAACCCAGCCTCACAAAATAGGCATAAAATTAGTAAGCAGAACACCTGAATACATCTGACAGAAATATACTGTACACTTTCTTTGCATGCATGTGACCAAGTTCTCATATTTTTATGTCAAGATTCAAAAACCACAAAGATGTCTCAGAGCAGCGCTGAAATAGATATGATACACTGAAGAACCTCCAACTTTAAGGAATATTTCAGAGAGGGGAGGGAGTACAAGAGGTTGTTGGGTGGTGTCAAAAGTCACCTCCCAATTTCTCCTCTAAAAGGATCATAGTTTTATGGCAATTTCACTGAGGAGAGTTTCCCAAAGTTTTTGTTAGGATCAAAGCCTGAATTTGCAAATTATGTTTTATCAGCATTAGTGACTATTCAAAACGATGTAACGTGAATTTTTAACAGCAGTTTTCCATTCCCTCTGATGATGAAGGGACAAGTACATCCAGCCACACATTTCCAGCTCTTAAGAGTAACTATTTTTTTCTTTTTGTCAAGATAATCTGCAGTAATCTCTATATGCTTGAATTGTACCTTTCCCCTTTAGAACCTGCTACATGTTTTTGAAAACTTCTCCCAGAAGCGCATGAGTACACAAACCAGGGAAGGGTAAGGAAACTAGGAAACACAAAAGAGCCATTGGTATGGTACCCACACAGACCCTCTATATCACACTGAAGTTGTGCTGCTGTCTCTGGGTTAGAGACAAGGGCATTCTAAGGTTACATTTATACACACTGAGCACAGCACAAAACAAAAGACGTATCTCATGTTGAACTTAACAGCTTGCATAGTTCTCAAAGACTTGATTTCGCCTTTAAACTGGGTTCATTTATGTCCCTCTATGTACACATTGTTCATCACATTATCACATTTTCAAGCCATGTAAAACGAACGGGAGTCCAGATGGCATGACATTTAGTGGGATATTCTAGACAACGCCATGAACTTCTCGGGGGAATTTGAATTATGTTTGAGTCCCAAAAATCATGATCAAGTGACACACATCACTTATCAAAGATATGAAACCATAACTTTGTATCTATTTCTCAGTGCACTAAACATAACTTCCACTCCATACCAGAAATGGTGCCAGTGGTGAACATATCAGGAAAGCTTTATTTGTTGGTCCTTACAGGAAAATATATAAAGAATTACTGCTGAAATAATGTTGGCATGGGAAATAGCTCTCGCTAGATTGAAATCGTAATTTTCTATCTCAGCCACTCAAAAATAATTAAAAGACTATTCCCTTAGCTCTGTGCTCATTCAATCACAGCTCAGATTTTTCATTAGATGCATGCATATACATGCCAAATCTGCATACTTGTTTAAACTTCAATGAAAAATTGTTTGTAAGAAAGATTTGAGTCCATGGAAAGCTGCAGATCTGAAGCAACACATACATAGCTGCAACCCTCTATTTCCTTTCTTCCCACCCATACGTTTCTTCTGAGCTGGGTCTTAAACACCCCACAGAGTTTTTGCTTGTACACACAAGGCAGTTCTCTTAAACTCAGGCTTTGTCCAAGATTGGCACAGGCTCTGTCACACGAAGGGGAAGTGTTTTTAACAAGCATTCTTCGACAATCAGACAACTCCGTTTCAGAGAGATACATTCCTCTAGCTCAGCAGGTAGTGTCTCCAGATAGTTTCCTTTGAGTTCCAAATGAAGAAGATTGGAGAGTTCACCAATTTGAGGGGACAAGTGTGTCAGGCTGTTATATCCCAGGAGGAGGTACTGCAGCTTCTTGCACTGAAACAACTCGTCTGGAAGTGCTTCAATCTAAGCAAAACAAAAACAAAACAGAAAATGACATTGAATTGGAAAGTATTGACAAATGGAAAAGCAAACAATAAGTTTCATTCCTTCACAGGCATTTTTGCTGACTCCACATGTGTCGCTTTAAAAACCACCTACTTCATATATCATAGAAATCCCATGTTAGCCAATGAGTTAGAACAATTAATGGATCCATCTGATGGCATGCTTCCAAATACAGTGGACCCTTGTATAACAAAGGGTTTGTATGACATAAAACCTGTACAACATAAAAAAAATTCTGGAGATAGGGGAAATTTGCTTAACAGAATTGCCTATGGGGCAAATCTGTACAACATAAAAATGGGATTACTCTGTTTTCAATGCATTCCTATGGGAAATTTGTATAAAGGAAAAATTGTTTAACATAATTTCATTTGGAACGAATTAATCCCTTTATACAAAGTACCACTGTAAATGACTGTCATGCCTTGAGTCGATCCTACAAATAATTTGATACAAGCCAAGTGAAAGAACAGGTTGCTTACCTGTAACCGTGGTTCTTCGAGTGTCCTCCGTGAAGCCACACTATGGGTACTCTGGCGCGCCCGCACGGTCGGAACCAGTTGCAAAGCAAAGATTAAACAGCATGCTCCTGCGGGTTCCGCAAAACCTCAGTTCCCTGGTCCAAGGTCTAAATTAGACGTGACGTGACAAGAGGGGAGGTGGGCGGTTAGTGTGGCCCGGAGGACATTCGAAGAACCACGGTTACAGGTAAGCAACCTGTTCTTCTTCGTGGCCTCCGTGAAACATATGGGTGAGTACAAGCTAGCTTACCGGAGGAGGGTGTCACGGCAAAGCTTGAGAGAGAACAGCTCTACCAAAGGAGGCGGAAGCTTTGGCTCTGGTGTCCAATCGGTAATGTTTGACGAATGTGGACGGTTGGGACCAGGTAGCCGCCCGGCAAACTTCATCCAAGGGAACTCCACAAAGGAAGGCTGTCGAAGATGAGACGGCCCGCGTAGAATGAGCCCGGACCTGAGAAGGTAGGAGCTTATGGCAGAGCTCGTAGCAAAGCTTAATGGTCGATACAATCCAGCTGAGAGACGCTGAGGGGAAATGTTGGCACCTTTCAACCAATGGGAGATGAACAGTCGGTCAGAACCTCGGAAGGAAGCTGTTCTGGAGGTGTAAAATGCCAGGGCTCTGCGCACATCCAGGGAGTGTAAGGTGCGCTCTAGGGAAGACGAAGGGTTAGGAAAAAAGGTTGGGAAAACCAACGGCTGCGAGGTGTGAAAAGGGGAAACCACCTTTGGAAGGAAGGAAATGTCCAAGTGCGCAACCACCTTGTCAAGGTAAAACTGAAGAAAGGGGGATTGCGAAAGAGCACATAGTTCGAGGCCCGTCTGGCAGAGGTGACGGCGACCAAGAAGGCTGTCTTAAGAGATAGCAGACGGAGGGAACAAGTCGCCAGAGGTTCAAAGGGCGGACCCGACAGGGCCTTCAGGACCAAAGGAAGAGACCACTGGGGGGGAAACGGGCGACGGTCTGGAAACGTGTTCTTTAAACCCCTGAGGAATAACTTCAGACGGGGGTGGCGGAAAAAGGATGCTGCCGGAGAGTCCAAAGGTTGATGGGCTATGATGGCCGATAGAAAAACTCTTAAAGAGGACATGGACAGGCCAACCCGCTTCAGGTGGAGCAGAAAAAGAAGAACTACTTGTAGAGGCGGATTTATATGAGGGAAAGTGGGAAGCGGTGTAATGAAGGAAGACGCCATTTGGAGGTGTATGATCGTGGACGGCTTCCTGGCTGCCACATAGATGGAAGAGATCCGAGATCCTCCAAGCCGTCAGTTGGAGATGGTTGATGTCGGGTGGAGAAGTCCCTGGAGAGAAGGGAGGCGAAGAGGGGCAGTCGGACATGCTCCGTTGACAGCCGAAGAAGATGAGCAAACCACGCTTGTCGAGGCCACCAGGGAGTGATAAGGATGATGTTCGCCCTGTCCCGGCAGATCTTGACAATCACCCGCTGGATCAAGGGGATAGGCGGGAAGGCATAGAGGAGGTGACGGCTTCCCCCAGAGAGGCAGGTCCGATGCCCGCCCTGGAGCAGAATGCACACTTGGCATTGGTAGAGGAAGCAAAGAGGTCGATCGAGGGGGATCCCCATCGGCGAGCTAGGAGGCGGAAGGCCGAGGCGTGGATTGGGATACCAGAGGGGACCTGCTGAGATGGTCGGCCAACTGGTTGTCCTCCCTGACAAGTGAATGGCGATGGGAGTAATCGGTGGGCAATGCACCAATCCCAGAACTGAAGAGTCAGAGTTAGCAATGTTGAGTGAGTGCCCCCTTGCTTGTTCACATAGAACATTGCGGTGGTATTGTCTGTCACCAGTTGGGTGACTTGGCCTGCGATCAGGGGTAGGAAGGCTCGGCAGGCCTTGAACATGGCGAGAAGCTCCAGCTCGTTGATGTGCCTCAAGGTCTCGGCTGGAGTCCATAGCCCGTGAACTTGATGGGGGCCGGAGAAAGCCCCCCAACCCGAAAGGCTGGCATCCGAAGTGATCTGTACCGAGGGCGCCGGGGAGTGGAAAGGGCGTCCCTTCAGAAGATTTCGGGGGATGGACCACCAGTGGAGGGCCTGGGACACGTGTGATGGTACTCGTAGGACCTTCGACTGAGGGTCGGTCTCGGATCGAAATTGAGCAGGAACCAGGCTTGTAAGGGGCGCATTCAGCGAGTGGCACCACGGAGGTGGTGGAAGCCATAAGCCCGAGAAGGCGCTGGACCAAGTGTGATGGGACTAGGGCTCCTGGATGGAGACGAGGCAAGATGTCGAAGATGTCTTGTATTCGTGAGGGGGGAGGGAAGGCTTTCCCTCTCCGAGAGTCCAGGATGGCCCCAATGTATTGGATTCTTTGGGTGGGGACTAACTTGGATTTGTCGTGATTGACCTGTAGGCCAAGACTCTGAAGAGTGTTGAGAGCAAAGCGTAGGTGGGCCGAGGCTTGAGAGGAGGACTCCGCGACCAGAAGCCAGTCGTCTATGTATGGGAACACCATAATGCCGTGAGATTGGAGAAAGGCCGACTGGCGCCATACATTGCGTAAAAACCCTGGGCGCTGTGGACAGGCCAAAGGGAAGGGCGGAGAACTGTAAGCCTGGGGTCCGATGGCGAAACGGAGGAAACACTGGTGGTCTGGGTGGATGGTGACGTGGAAATAGGGTCCTTCAAATCTATGAACTAACCAGTCCCCAGATTGGAGGAGGGGGATAACGGACTCCAAAGAGACCATTTTGAATTTTGTGGTATGAATGAAACTGTTCAAGAAACGGAGGTCCAGGATATCTTACACCGTGAAATAACAGAAAAAACCGAAGGGAATGGAACTTGGAGAAACTGGGTGAATTGCCCCCTTTTGTAAAAGAGTGAGGACCTCTTCCCAGAGTTCCCGGGAAGGGGGCTGGAGATGAAGGAACCCACGGGTGGGGACGCCATAAAGACGGTAACCCGAAGACAGGATAGAAAGCACCCACTTGTCCGTAGTAATCCTGCGCCAAGCTGGAAGAAAGGGCGCCAAGCGAGTGGAGTCAGAAGTCCTTCCTGGAGCGCTTGTCCTGTTGTTTGGAAGAACGACGGAACTTGGGTTTGGACTGTTTGTCCCCTCCTAACGGAGGGGACTGTTGGGTGTGGACAGACCTCTGCTGCTTCTGGAAGGTACCGTGAGGACTTCTTCCATGAAGAACGAAAAGGACGAGAGGGCTTGTTAGGAATAACGTTAAGACGTTTGGCTGTGTTGTGGCTCTTGTGCATGTCATTCATGAGCTCATCCGTCTTTTCATGGAACAGACCCTCACCCTCAAAGGGAAGACATTCAATCTTGGACTTGGTATCATCTCCTAGGCCAGTGGATCTGAGCCAGGCATGCCTCCTAAAGGCGATGGCGAAGCCAAGAGACTTGGTGGCAGAGTTGGAAGCGTGGCGACCGGAGCGCATCTGTTGTGCTGCGAGTGAGAGATTGTCCATGAGGGGCTGGGCCGTGGCTCTGGAAGTATCAGGAAGAGCCTCCAGGAGGGGTTGCAGCTTGTTGAGCAAAGCTCGTTGGTAGGCTCCCATAGCCGCCTGATAGTTGGCGATCTTGAACGAGAGGGCAACAGATGAATAGAGCTGGCGAGCCATGGAGTCCATCTTCCTTCCCTCCTTGGAGGGAGGTACATTGAGCACCTTAGACTTGGAATTCACCTGAGAGGCAGAAATGACCAAGGAGTTCGGAGAAGGGTGCTTAGCAAGAAAAGGGGCTGCCTCATCAAAGACCCGGTAGAGGGATTCAAGCCTCCTGGATTTAGATGAAGGGATCTTTTTGAGGGAGTCCTTTGCCATGTCGAGAATGGAAGGTAAAACACCCAGGTGAGGTGGTGATGATGAGTCCGAGGAGATCTGGTCGAAAAGGTGATCCGAATATTGAGGATCTGGATAGTGCACCGGAATATTTAAGGTGGAGGCCATTCGCTTCACAAACTCTGGGTAGTTAGGTATCGCATCCGAGGAAGCCGGAGGACTGGATTGCAACGGGGTGAATCCTGGCTGGAGGCAGTATCATCGTCCGAATCCCGTTGCTGCCCTCCGAATCCGGCGCGGACGGTGCCGGGCGCTCCGATTCGGAAGAGGGTGGAGACCGTAGATGCTTGGTTTTCTGAGTGGCCTTGCGAGGTGGATCCGAACCTCGGTCCCGAGATCGGTTATCCTCATAAAGCCTCGGGTCCGGAGGAGGAGGAGGCATCGCGGGAGGACGGAGGCCAATACGGACCAGTGTTGTGGTGGGGAGGCACAAATGGAGGCGGGACTGGGTATCCGGGATAAGGTGGGTAGCCCGGTACCGGAAAGGGATGGTAGGGTGATCTCGGTACCATCCAAGGATCCGACGAAGATGGAAGCAGTCCGCCCGAATGACAAGGGCGGCTGCTCTGAGCAGAGTGGTCCCCCAGATTTTAGATATCATGGCGGCTCCGTTCAAGAGGGCAGGTCACCTTTTGGAGAGACGCTGCACCTTCGTTTGTCAGTGCTTCCGGGCAGAAGGCCCGGATTGCACTCGAGTCCTGTGCCACCCCAGGCATGGACTGCCCACGGAGCAGAGACATGGTGGTACGACTGGAAGGTCTGCGATTCTACCCTCTGTGCATCGGTGAGAACTGGAACAAGGTCTCTGTAAAGGGAAGCCAGATCTTCCGGCTGCCATGGATGGATACCGGTTCGGACGATCGAGACCGGGACTCGCTCGACGGTTTGGCGAAAGCGTCGGGTTCGAAGGTTGAGACCGCTGGGGCGAAGATGGTGGGTGCTTGTCGGTCCTGGGTTTCTTAGGGACCGAAGCGTCCGCGGAGGATTTCTTTACCTTTTTCGAAGGTTTCGAAGCCTTGGCGGTTTCGGTGGAGGCATGGCGTTGAGGCTCCGACGACATGTCCTGTGGTGTTAGGGACCTTTCTAAGAGGAAGGTGTTGAGCCTGTGCCTGCGGTTTCTCAAGGCCTGGGTGGTGAACTTCTGGCAATGGACACAGGAGGAGGTCGAGTGGGTATCCCCTAGGCAGTAAAGGCACAAAGAGTGACCGTCCGTTAAGGGAACCTTTCCGCCGCAGCGCGAACACTTTTTGAAGAGAGGACGCTGGGCCATGCAAAAAAGAGTGGAAAAAAAGACCGAAGAAAAATCTAAAGTCTCTTATCTTTCTTGTGTTTTGTAGAGTACGACGGAGAGTGGAAGATTCCGATCCAACCGACGCGGTGGTTAGAGGGAACTGAGGTTTTGGCGGGAACCCGCGGGAGCATGCGCGGGGGCGGGGAGACGACGGAAGTGTTTAATCTTTGCTTTGCAACTGGTTCCGGTTCACCGCGCGGGCGCGCCAGAGTACCCATAGTGTGGCTTCACGGAGGCCACGAAGAAGAATCATTTATGGGCGTGCATCAAGAATCAGATAAGCTCCTGTTCAGCACACAGATTGGAAGCAGGTTGTGGCAGAGTCAAAAGCCCTATTCAGGAGTTATATGTCAATTTACCGCCACCATGAAAATAACACATTCTAGCACCTTCCCCGATTATCACTAATCTGAAAATCTTCTGCTATCTGTGAGGATCTCTCCACATGAATTAGGATCCTGGTTTTCTACAGCCGCAGTGGACAGCAAAGGTTCTAATTCTTTATACATAGTACCAACACCCACTGCAACAATGGGAAAAGAATAGACAGGACATGGCATTCCCCTCTATCTGTAGTGTCTGCATAGATCTTTAATAGCCAGAATCCTATTTATAATTTATGTCAGTATAAAAGAAATTGTTTTAAGCCTTGGTGACATTTTTTCATTGCTCAAGCAAGGCTGAGGTCAACCAAGTGTGAAAACAAGAGATAGAAGAAAATAAGACAGAACAAATTAATACAGTGGAACCTTGACTTACGTCATTAATCCGTTCCGGAGGTCTAGACATAAGTCAAACGAACTTTTCCCATAGAAAGTAATGGGAAGGTGGATTAATCCATTCCAAATGATGAAAAAGACCCCCGAAAACAGCAATTTAACACAAATTTGACTGGGATAGGAGATTCCTTCCGGGGATGTAAATGAAATGTCTCTTCAAAGAGAGGAGGTGGCAGTGGAATTATAGTCCACAAGTTATACACCTCCACTTTTTAATGTTCATAACAACAATGTCTAACATTTAAGTTTTACTGATTTTTAACCTGACGTTCCAAGTTCTGAACAACTCTATGCTTACCATTAGAGTCCCACAACTGTGGAGCTCCCCAACTAAAATGCTTCCATTGTGGACCAGACTTCTGCAGCCAGATTTTTTACAAGACTGAGCTGACTGCCTAACCAGCGAGGCCAGCCCCGAGCTCCCGGCCCTTCTTCTCCTCTGGCAGCAGCGGCAGCTTCAGCGAGGCCGAGGACCAGCTCCAGGTGCTCGGAGCTGGTCTTGTCAAAGCCACTGCTGCCGGAGGAGAAGAAGGCAGGAGCAGTTTGGAGGCGGCAGCCGCGATGCTGGGTAGTGGCTGCCGCCCGATTCCGGGGCCTTGCGCCGGGGCTCCGAGCTGTAAGTCAGAGCCTGCGGCACAAGTCAAACAGGCCCCTTCTTGCTGCAAGTCAAATATACTGCAAGTGAAGCAGTATGTAAGTCAAGGTTCCACTGTTATTGGATGAACCCATTTGAGGATACTGGCTATGTTACTGTTCTATAACAGCGGAGGATTTCTTACTGGTGATACAGAAATTCACATTACAGTACTCCCCCATTTATTGTGGGAGTTTGGTGCCTGATCGACCCAGGATAAAGGAAAAACCATGAAATGCAGACGCCTCCGCAAACTGACCTTGGGCTGCTCCTGCCTGCTGTGTTTCCAAAGAGAGGTTTTCAACCCCCTCCTAACACCTCAGCAGACCTTGCTGCCAGGAGCTCTATTTGCTGAAGTGTCAGGAGGGGGTTAAAAACATCTCTTTGGACACAGCAGACGAGCAGCCCAAGGTCAGTTTGATGAGATGTTAGGGGTTGGCTAAAAACCTCTCTTTGCAAACGCAGCTGGCAGGAGAACCCCCAGGTCTGTTTGCTGAGGTGTCAGGAAGGGGTTAAAAACCTCATTTTAGAAGCAACAGATGCCTCAGCAAGGGCTGCTCCTGCTCAAAGAGAGGTTTTAACCCCCTCCTGACACCTCAGCAGACCTGGCTGCCAGGAGCTCAAAGTCTGTCTGCTGGTCAGGAGGGGGTTAAAAAACCTCTCTTTGCAAGTGCAGCTGACAGGAGCAGCCCCAGCCTTTTGGAATTCCATCCCTCCTTTGCTGGGAGTCCCTGCTGGCCTTGCAAGCAAGGGAGTTAAAAACCTCTTTGGAAGCCTGCTTTCTCTCAGGAAAAAACGCGCGATTACGGAGATTTTTTTTTTATATGAACCACGTCGCCATGTGGTGGGGGACTATGATGAGTAGCCTCTAATAGATTTTTATACGAAAATAGATTTCCCTTACCACAGCAAAAGCAGAGAACATGGCACACAATACTTTTTAAAAAACTATTCAGATTTTAGCCATTTTTAAAAGGTTCCCTTTTATATTTTGCATTTTAAAAAAATGAAAGTACCCATGGCTTCTCTGTCCTAGCATCTTTAAAAACTTCAAACATTTTGAATTGGGTGTAAACAATAACTAACTTCGATCAGGAACATGCTGCTCTAAATCCAAGGATATACAAGGGAAGACCTAGTGAACCAGTAGTCCCCATATGTTCTTGGACTACAACTCCTGCTTAGCACAGCTAGTGGTAAAGGCTTCTGGGAGTTTTAGTTCATGAACATCTGAAGATCCAAGTTTGGGAAGCACTGCACTGATGTGATGGTGGGCAACATCTGAGGGTGCAAGGACCATTTTTGCCCCTATCCTTGGCCTCTGTAGAGCCCTCCTTTAACTCTGAAAATTTGAGTCCTCAAAAATCAGATCGCCCCCACAAAGCCTCCAAAACAATGTGATTTGTCCTCTAATCATTATATTGCCTTCTTTGGGCCTATTTTAGCACTGACAGGACAATCGCTTCCAATTCATTAGGGGAAAAAAGTTTTGAGGCTCAAAAGATATTTAGAGAAAACATTTAGTTCTTTACAGGCCTCTCAGGGCATGATTTGCTATTTTCATGATACAACATAAGATGTGTGTGGGAGGGAGGATAGACTCCATTAGTGACTGGGTTGGAGGGGGGGTCTGGGAAACTGCACTATTAAGCATGGAAGGCTGTGTACAGCTCACTGCTTGCTCTTTTCCCATCCCTGCCCTAGCAAAAGGGGTATTTTTCCTTTTGACCTATGCAGCCTTCTGCTCTGCCTGAGAACTTGCTCTGAGGGTTTCCCAGCCTTCTGGAAAAAGTTTTGAGGGTACAAAGGGATGGGTCGTTCCTAGTTTGGTGATGGAAAGAGTTTTGCCAGCAACTCTGATAGATTCTTCTATCCAATGACTGTGATATACAGTATTACTAGATGGGGTTTTTGGTACATTATGAACTGTCCAGGGAGCAGCAATACTAATGAAGAGGTATAGAAATGGAACAATAAATAAATAAATAAATAAATAAATAGTTATTTAAATCATTAACTGACCGCTTTAGGCCCTTTCAGTTAAAAACTGAGGTGTGAATGAATTAATAAGACTGAATACAGATCAACCTTCTTAGCTCTGTCTACAGTAACACAGAACAGGTATCAGGCAAAAGCTAATACTTTAGAAGGAAAGAAATAAAGAAATAGAAACAGAAGGCTTCATCTAAAATCCATATACTTACATGGTTCTTCGTTACAGCAAAATACTGCAGATTTGTTAAATACTGGATTTCATCAGGAATCGAGGTTAGCTTGTTATAACTAAGATCCAAATAGTGTAGCTTTTTGCAGAGAAAGAGCTGTGGTGGGATTTTTTTAATGTTATTGTGATTTAAAAAGAGCTGCTCCAGATTTGCCAAAGTCCCAATCTGCACTGGGATGTAGGAGATGTTGTTGTGCCACAGTTTCAGAGAAGAAAGGTTCTCCAGGTGTTGAAAGCTAATGATTTCTTCCACTGTTCTGAGATTATTTTCTTTCAGGTCTATTTCATGCAAATAATTCAGGCTGAAGATGGAATGCGGAATGCGTTCCAGGTCACAGCTGATCAACTCCAAAGTTCTCAGGTTCAGCAGCTTCTTCAAGTTGGTCAACACTAGCAACTTCCTCCCCTCGTTATCGATAGACAATTTTTGTAGCGAAGGCAGCTGGTCCGTAACCACCTGAGGGATGCGCGAAAGGCTACTCTTCAAGTGAATTGTTTTCAGATTCACAAGTTCCTGAAAGCCTTCATTGTAGAGGCCGTTCTGGGGCTCTAGCATGTAACATCCTGTCAAATACAATTCCTGCAGATTCCGTAGATAGAAGACCCAGCGTGGGATTTTGCTGAGGTCAGCTGATTTCAGACGGAGGATTCTCAGATTCTCTTCCAGGAAACTCAGGGCCGGGAATTCCACAGTTAATGATGAATGATAAAGGTTTAATTCCTTGAGATTGGGCAACTGGTTGACTGACGAAGGAAGCTTAACCTCGGGAATAAGTTCTAGGGTGAGGACCTCGATCTCTGTGAGTTCAAAGACATCGTCCGGAAGACCGCTAAGCATAAAAAGATGAAGTTCCGTCTTGTCCTGGGAATTTCGTACCAGTTTGCTTTTCAGCCTCTCTAAAGACCACTCGTTATTCAGACTGATTTGCTTCAACTTATTCTCGCTCACCTCGGAGAGGAAAATGGAGAACCGCTTAGAATACAGGGGGTCGTACTGGTCCGCCAGGTGAAGAATAAAGGCAAAATCATTTTTTACATCAGGGATATCACTATAATTACTCTGCTCCCTCAGCTTCTCAAAGGAGTATTGTTTCAGTGAGCTTCTCACCATCCATAACAGACTGTAAGTGCACGTCAGGCCGTATAAAATCACCAGGATAATATAAAATGAAGCAAGCACTTTAAAAATTTCTGCCAAAGAGTAAACACACTGGTATCTCTTGTAGCCAGTAAAGACTTGAATATCAACTATGCAGTCAAATTCGAGTGTAACAAAGGTTAAATAATAGGGAACATAAATCATTATCAATATAAATACAATGACTTTGACCACAATCTGTTTTAGATACACTCGATAAATTATATCTTTCTGCTCAACATGCACCCTAAACCTCTTCACTTTTTCAAATATTGATTTTGCTTGTTCCCCTTCTTTTCTGTCCAGGACATTTGAAGAACTTTCCCTTCCAGCTGTTTCTAGTCCACTTTGTGAGTAGGACACAGACTGGCGCTTGCTGTCCAATTCTGCAAAGTTGCTTGGTGAGGAAATATTTTTTTTGGATTTGGAGAGAGGCAGAGTCCTCACAGACTGTTCAGCCACCGTCTCTGACAGGGCACGTGTTGTCCAGGGAGAATCAAAACATTTATGAAGGATGGCTACAAAATGCTCCAGCCTTGAACTTGTACTGGGATAATAAAGCCAAAAATTACTGCAAGCTGCAAAAATGAAAGTATGGAGAAGCACTAAGTAAGGAAAAAATTTGGCAAACCAGTGAAGCTCTCTCTCGTAACACACGGCATCAATGTAAGAGTACTGCTGGCGGTGAAGGTAGTTCTGTATTCTCAGAGGGCGAATTATCGGTGTCGCAGAGCTGAAGGACACACTAAGGTTGCTTTTAATCAGATCCCAAGGCACTGTACAATGATTGTCAAACTCAAGCTTGCAAGGAAGACAACATAACAATCTAGTTTGAGTAAGCTGGAGTGCCCCAGCGATGACAGCAACAAGCAGCATTATCATGGTGAGGTAATAGCAGAAGACATCCCACCAGGGTTTCAAGATTTGGTATGAAGACTGGGCATCTGCTAAACATCTGAGTTCAGTTAATGTAATCATGACTTTCTTATGGAACAGTGGCAACTGGAAGAGAAAATATAAGAAGAATGGACAGAAATGCTTAGCTGGTCACTCACCATCATCACCTGATCAGAAGGTACAATTTATATTCCATGGAATAATAAAAATGCAAATATATATCTTTGCTAAGACTGCAGACGTAACAGAAACATTTTAAACATTGGCGCTCCATGCAATATACTGTATGCACTTAACAATATACCAACTACATTAGGATTTAATAGTCAGGACTTAAGCCTGTGCCCAAACTGAACTTCATACACTGTACATCTGAGGACTAGATGAGCGCAGAGAATAAATTATTTTTGCCTGATACAGTCAGATATGTGCGCTACACTGCATTATTTTCTTTTGACTACATGGAAAAGGAATTGGCAAGTCTCCTAAACTGTAAAATATCCCCACCTTGGGTCCTTTTGAGGAGGAAGGTGGGATAGAAATAATTTAAATAAATAATGTTTCTTGGCAACACTTGGCCCCAATTAGAGGGCGTTTCAAAACTGATTTCCATATACCAAAGCCCTTCTCCATCAGTTTATACAAGGGCCCATAAGAGGTCTTTATGGATTAATGTTATGTCTGCCTCCCTGAAGAAATCCTGATGCTGCTTACTGAAAATATATGTGTGTTCATACAGTATTAACTTGCTGGTACGGATACCCATGCTTGCAATTATGACTGAACCCTCTAAATTCAATATTTATTACCAGTCTTCTGCTGGAAATATGCACCTTCAATGTTGGAAATAACAACTTATACTTACTTTACTAATTAAATGGGGTAAAACACAGAACCACCGTCTTCAATCAGGTGGTCTGCATCTTTTGAAATTCCTTGGGCAAGCCATTTTCGCAACCGTCTTCATCCTGGACAAAAAAATACAAAGATTCAGGTCGAAGCTGTATGCATTATACATGACTAGCGCTGCATATGAAAAGCCCAGCAATGTGATATGAACAGCTCTCCACAAAAAAGCCTTCTATTTTTAAAGATGTAGTTCTGCATAAAATATATTGGTAACATAAGGAATGACTATAATACCAAACACACTTGATAGCTTCAATGTGCAAAAAGTGAGTTGCAAGCATCTAAGAAAGCATGTTAGCACAAACAACTTCTAAAAGCATTCCCCTCCATCAATTCCTTTTGTAAAGGGAGAAGAATGAAGTCCACGTCTACTGAATTAAATCCTAGTTTAAAAGAGTGCCAGCTTTTCCATTCAAAAGCCCAGGAAATGCCCCGTAATTGGCCCAAATGTTTTTCTAGTTACTGCCTGATGTTACAATAGTTTTGTGTGTGATTTAAACACATATTCAGTTGTTTAATTGTAAGTGGTGGTGGGTATTAATTTTGACCTATGGATCCCAGGAGGAAACAACATGAACTAAGTTTGATACTGTTTCCTTACACAAAGACCTGTAGTTTAAAGATTAAATAACTGTACTGTATAAGGAATGCAGCCCCCAAACCAAGCCCACTGGGGAAAGAGATAACATAAGTGGAGAGTCTTAGCCTAGCGATGAACAACCTCACACTAATTTGATTCAGAAATGGATCATCAGTTAATTAGCAGTACAGTGGAACCTCGACTTACGTCATTAATCTGTTCCAGTGGTCTAGACTTAAGTCAAACATGACTTAAGTAAAACGAATGTTTCCCATAGAAAGTAATGGGAAAGCGGATTAATCCGTTCCAGATGATGAAAAAGACCCCCGAAAACAGCAATTTAACACAAATTTGACTGGGATAGGAGATTTCTTCTGGGGATGTAAATGAAATGTCTCTTCAAAGAGAGGAGGAGGCAGTGGAATTATAGTCCACAAGTTATACGCCTCCACTTTTGAATGTTCATAGCAACAATGTCTAACATTTAAGTTTTACTGATTTTTAACCTGATGTTCCAAGTTCTGAACAACTCTATGCTTACCATTAGAGTCCCACAACTGTACAGCTCCCCAACTAAAATGCTTCCATTGTGGACCAGACTTCTGCAGCCAGATTTTTTACAAGACTGAGCCGAGGCCAGCCCCGAGCTCCCGGCCCTTCTTCTCCTCCGGCAGCAGTGGTGGCTTCGGTGAGGCCGAGGACCAGCTCCAGGTGCTCTGAGCTGGCCTCGCCGAAGCCGCCACTGCCGGAGGAGGGGAAGAAGGCAGGAGCAGTTTGGAGGCGGCAGCCACGATGCTGGGTTGTGGCTGCCGCCCAATTCCGGTTCCTTGCGCCTGGGCTCCGAGATGTAAGTCAAAGCCTGCAACTCAAGTCAAACAGGCCCCTTCTTGCTGCAAGTCAAATATGATGCAAGTCAAGCAGTATGTAAGTCAAGGTTCCACTGTACTACTAGAAAACTAAATCACCACCGCCCAGCTACTCCCAACAGCTTGTAATTTTGACTGTATAGTATTAAGTTCTCCTGCCAACCTAGCAGTTCGAAAGCATGTAAATGCAAGTAAATAAACAGGTACCACTATAAAAAGTGGGAAGGTAAAACAGTGTTTCCTTGCACCCATGCTGGCCACGTGGCCATGGACTTGCACAACATTGGCTCTTCAGCTTGAATATGGAGATGAACACTGTCCCTAGAGTTGGACACGACTAGTACGCATGCGCGGGGGGAACATTTAATATCAAGACCTCATTTCTTTGTTCCTAGTCCAGGGCTCTCATTTCAGCTCTAAAAAGACATAAAGCCAAAGATTTTAGCTTAATAATTCTCCTCCACCCTTAACAGGAACAAAACAGCCACTGGCACCATCCATTACTTTTACTGGAGGGAGAAAAAAAGGGTACCATGTTGCAAATATTCCAATGAGCTGAGCTTTCAGCAACTAGCTCTCTACGGACTCTGTCATATTAGTTCAGGCCACGGTCAGGCTATATTGAATAAACGTAAACACTAAAGAATGTTGGTTGGTTTCAGTCTTCAGCATTAATATGGAAATGTCAGAAGAACAAATGTAACTGAAACAAAAAATACTGTATATGCAAACTTTAACTAGGTCTTTATGGAAAGTTTTACCTACAGAGTAAGCACAAATGATTCTGCTTATCCATACTGGAAGGTTTCATATCTAACATGCACAGAATGAGCCTGGAGATTAGTAGGAAAACAGCAACATTGCTCGAGGCTAAAATGTATTACATGGGATCCTTAATTCCACATAGCAATCAAATAATAGGGCATATAGCTTGTTACCTCTGTGAACACAGAGCATTTGCTTGCTCCTCAGTCTCATTCTCACCCTTCCCACTGCTGCCATCTAAAGTCTAACACAGGAAAGGCAAACGGATGATGCTCGGTGAAAGATACCCGAGTTGAAGAGGACCTGGAAGCACAAGTTGTTTCCTAGATGTTGTGCTACGTAATTTCCCACTGGTTCTTCTGACACTGCGGAACCACTACGGGATTTAGGGATGTGGCTAGACAGTACATGGCTATCTACAGTTTCTCCCTTAGTGATATAATTGAGAGAGTATCATCTTACAAATACTTGGGATGCTTTGTCAAATATAACTAGGATCCTTCATGTGAAATTTGTTGTAGAATTGAACAAACTAGAAATTCCTTCCAGAAAATCAGGAAAGTCTTGACAAACCAGGACTTATCTATCAGACTTCATACTCGAATACTTTGATCCTTTGTGTTCAGTACACTTCTCTACGGTGTTGAAACTTGGACACTTATATACACATTATATAAGAAAGCAGGAAGCATTAGAAATGTGGACATACATGCGAATTCTGAAGATACCTTGGACAGACAAGATACTAATTTGGCTATATTAAAATGCATAAAAAACTGGAAATCCTCAATACTAAAAAGAGAAGAAAACTGCAGTATGTTGGACACAATGCGCAGTGAGAAATACCATCTGTTGCAGGTTATTCTTCAAGGAAAAATAGATGGGAAGTGTGGCCCAGGGTGCAGAAGAACATTCTGGTTTAAGAACTTAAGCCAATGGTCCACAGTTGCTCTGTATAGAATAGCTTTAGATTGAAACCAGTTCAGGCTACTGATTGCCAACGTTTTATGAGGACATGGCACTTGAAGAAGAAGAAGTAGGAATTGAAGCATCCACCAGCAGTGTGGAAAAAAGAGCACTGTGGTGTTTCCAAGACCAGAGACATCCTGAATATTGGTTTCCTATGTGCCAAGATTTAATCAAGTATCTACCTCTTAGGACTGTTTTAGGATTTTACCTCACATATAAATGCTCCTGCTCATACACCAAGAATCCAATAGCTTAGCATCAAGAGCCAAGGCGTACTACACAGTCCACAATCCTTTTCTTTCACAAAAGAAATTTGTATTTACTGCTACCTAGAAAACAAAAAGAAACCCATCTACAAGAAGGGAATCCTGTCAAACAATGCACAGAGGCAGATAATCACATTCCATTACTTAAATGACAGGATGAAGGCTACCGAAAAAAATGTTAAAGCTGGCATTTACTAGTAAATATGTATTCCTTTAGCTAAAAGCAGTTTCATGCATATTAAAAACTGTGCTTACTCTCTTTTTACTTAGAATGCCCAAAGCTGAGCTAATATATTAAGCCCACCTCAGGATATAATACAAAAAGGCCTTGATGTTCCAATGAAGGTGATAGTAATTTCAAAATACACTTAGGCTGAAATGTCAGTGTCTGAATCTCATCCCCTGAAGTCCGTATTAAAAATTTCAAAGGCATCACAAGACTGTGTCAATTTAATATGTAATGCATTTGATCATTCAGAACTTATTTAAAACAGATTTTAGCTCATGAGGGTCATAAAAGCTTTTAAAAGTATTCTAATTCAGTTGTCAGCATGAGGTAAAATAGACTTCAGAGTACCTACCATGAGGCCAGCCTATTTATACTTGGTGATTTTAGATAGCATTCTATACAGGTTTCCCTACATGTTTGTATTTCCTTTTGAGCTCACTGCAACTTCTGAGCAGACGTATAGAATTTCATTGCTAATTTCCAAGATTAGCTAATTTCCAAGATTAGCTAATTTCCAAGATGTGAAAGCCAGCTTCAGCAGTACTAAATTCACTTTGTACCATGCTACATTAAATGTAAAGTGTGGTACCTGAGTATTCCTTTCTTTTCAATCACAAGTAAATACGCAGGAACACACAGGGCCAATATAGAATGGATCCACTGCACCTGAAGTAGAAGTTTAAATTACTTTCTTCACCAGTTCCCCCTAAGTTATCTGCCACCATGTGGAGGCTAAGAAAGTAAAAGGAAATGTTATTTGGGTTCACTCAAGAATCTTCCCTCCTTTTAAGGTAAGGAACAAATTTAGTAGGTGAGTGACAAATTTAGCAGGGAGAGGTTTAGGCATACCGTGCCAGTATCCTGTCCTATCACAGGCCCTTATATGCGTATGTGCAAGTTTGTTTGTTTTTTAAGGTCTTGGATCATTCTCCCAGAGACCAAAAGATATAGAAAGGAAAAAGTGCATCAGCAACAGAGAGTGATTTGTTACTTGGGGGTGGAAAGAGGAAAGAAGTAGCAAAGTCCAGCAAGATAGGCAGGGAATTCTCAGAGTGGCAGTGCCTCTGTGTATGTACTTACCCTGGAGTAAATTTACTAAATTCAAAAATTACATTAAGGCTTGCATTGAAGTAGGCAATTTAATGTTGTAGGCAAATGTAAAACTGTACTGTAAATGTTGAGGTTTTATGCTGACCTGGAAAAAAGTTCTATGAAATACAAGCAGCATATTAGGTCTTACTTCTTCGTACACAATATGGATGAAATTCATTTACATCAGCTGGATTGAGCCAAATGTGTTCCTGGGGCTACCTACAGAATCCAGTACCATCCATTCTAAGGAATGAACTGCTGCTCGTGGGAACCTCCAGGAGTGATCTGGGAATGGAGTCATGGCAACTGGACTTCTTCAGTCTACTTGGACGAATAGTGAAACATTTTGATCCCACAAGAAAAACAGTCCGGTTGCCATGACTCAACTCCCAGATAAGCACACCTGGATGACTGAGAATCTCCACAGACCAGGAGTGATGATTCACCTTCTGAATAGGTTGTCTCCTCTCCGGGTATCATTTAACATCCCAGGATACCCATGTTCTCTAAAAACAAAACAAAACAAAACAAAACAAAACAAAACAAAACACCACTGAAGCAGACTTTTAGCTATTTTTGTTCTCAATGTTTAACAATACATGCAGCTCCCAATGTGGGGAAATGAAAACTGGCCACTGTCTGCTTTAAGAGAGCTTTTACTGTCAAATCAGCCTACAATATTAAATTAAATTGCTTTAGATAGATTGGTAACTCCTATTAATAAATTTTAAACAGTATGCTAACTTTTGTTGATAAGGAAGTAAAAAAAAATTAGGCTTGAGAAGAGAATATGCATATATTCCAGTTTCTTCCTCCCAGCGTGTTCTTTCCATGAAAACCTGGGAGCAAACAATTCCTCCCCTCCCATGTCTTTGAAATATCTGGAAATGTTAAACCTCTGCTCATTCCAATGTACAAGTCTGTTTTCAAGTAAACCAGTTCTGCAGCTTCATTGAGATTTTTTCTGGAACTTATTATTTGGGTCTAGGTGGCAGGACGATCCAAAAATGCCATCATACAATAAGCACGGATGCGCTAATTGCATATGTTTCTTGGCACACTGCAACTAGGCACAGGGATGCAATGCCTTTATTCAGTTTCTTTTGGGTAGCTGCTGCTTGTCCTGTTTGGTTGCCTCTGAAAAATATTCAGAAGTCTCAGCATGTGGCAGTCAGGCTTCTCCTCTAAGCCTGTAGCATCTTTAGTGGCTTCCATTTTGTGTAAAGGCAGAAATCAAAATGGCAAGTCGTGACATCTGAAGCCCTAAAAGTCTTAAGACCACAGTATGTGAAGCATTATCACCTTTCATAGGAATCCACCCAATCTGGCAGGCAAAGAACTTTTTATTTAGATATCCTATTCAAGGGAGAAATGCTTTGCAGTTCCTTATGGCTGTTTTAACTGACGATTGCTATGTTTTCATGTAATATTTTATAGGATTGGGCTCACCAGACTTCTCTTATGCATCATTTTTACTGTCTATAGACATGCATGTTATGTATTATTATTGCAGAAATATATACAGCTGTAAACTACCTCGGACTAAATATGAAAACACAGGATATACATTTAAGAATAAAGACTGTGTATTTACTTGATGCTGGTATAAAGGGGATTAAGGTCCATCTTTTTATAGTTTTTTTCCCTAGTAAAAGGTTTCTGTCTTGCCTCTTTGAATAAGTATGGAGACAACTAAGTAAAACAGAAACCTACTGAGTTTTCAGCAGCCTCATCCTATGTTTCTATAAATAAAGCAGAAAGGACTGTGTACTTCATGTGTGTGTGTTGTGTCGTTACAGTCGTAACCGACTCTTCATGACCCCATGTCCATGGAGTTTTCTTGGCAGGAGTACTGGAGACCAGAGGCCTATTGTTTTTGCAGAGGCTAAGGAGCTAGGCAACAGGAGAAACAGCTGAATATATAATCAGCAACTAATGTTAAATCAAAGCAAGCATACATTTTGATTTGCTTCTTTGTGTAATGACTGTGTAAGGAAGTTTAAAATTGTCAGAGATTGAACAGTTCTAAGACAGAACCAATGCTACAGAAAACAGGCTTCTACATGCACTTAAAAACTCTTCTACATCAGCCCCATATTTATTGAAGATTTTATCAATATTCATGCTAAGCCCGATCCATTCAAATAGATCAATGCCTTGTTTCCAGATCAAGCAGACTGCCATTCCATAAATTTCTGAGTATGTGCATGTGTGTGCATGAGGAGAGGGGGTACGTAGAAATGCCTCACTGCTAAGATGGCTTTATCTCACATAGAAGGGAATACTGGGCCATCCATACACATTAACAGTGTTGTTGCAATTAGGACAATAACAAGATTATTAACATTCTCACTTGGAGATCAATAAAAGTAAGTTTTGCAAAAATCTTCACAACTGGACTTGTATTTTAAAAAACAAGAATCTACATTATAGAAAACAATGGACCCTCACAAGAAGGAACACAGTTCTTGAGGCAAGTGCTTGGGTAAGTGGCTAAAAGTCATTTTAAACATCGCATGGTGCTTCTCCTGAACCCCCTCTGCATCATGGGGGAGCATTGTGTGATGTTTAAAATGCTTGCCTCGGTGGCTAAAAGTCATTTTAAACATCACACACCGCTCCCCCAGCTCACAAAGGAGGAGCTGCCAGGCCCTGCTGCATTTCCCACCCTAGACTTATACTCGAGTCAATATGTTTCCCCAGTTTTTTGGTCTTAAATTAGGGGCCTCGACTTATACTCGCATCGACTTATACTCAAGTATATACGGTATGTGATGGCCAGCCTGTTTCTGCTATATTTTTGGCACTTCTTTTCAGTGCTTTGCAGTTCACTGAAACATGACACACAACCTACAAAAAGACTGGTCATCCATACACAGCAATATCTCCCATGGACAAACTATTAATATAATCAGGAACCTTATAACCCAGCTCTGTAGCGACATCTACAGACTTGTAGCACATTCATGTGTGCATATGCTAGCTAATGAACACAAACTAAAATTTAACAACTACCGTTGAGAACTAAACACCCTGTGAATCTAACGCAGATAGAATGAAATGGATTAAATAATCAAATAAGGATATTTGATCTTCTAAGATAATCTTACTAGCACAAACACCATTCAATGTCAGCACAAATAGTAACTAATTATTCAGGAGAAAATGTGTGTTCTCAGTATACTGCAAAGCAATAGGTACAATACTGTACTAGAGAGAATAAGAAAGAACGTGGTAATTAATATCATATCAGTTGGTGGCATATGATAAAAAAAGCAATTTATTTTACTAAGGGTTCATTCAGATGGGCCTTTGCCCCGCTGTGTGGTGTGCTGCAAGGGTGGACTGGTTCTCCCCCCCCCCCCGTGACCGTATGATGTAATCACTAGAATGGATCAATTTGCATCCATCCCCAATACTGAAAGTGATCTTTTACCCTCTAGAATGTTTTTTAATATCTACTTTCGCTGATGTCAGAGAGAGAGAGAGAGAGAGAGAGAGAGAGAGAGAGAGAAGCTCCAAAACCTTTGCCCAGGAGCTGAATTTTCTGCCTATGTTATGAACTCAGTTTGGGATACAATTTTCCCTTGCAATGCCATCAAGTAGTCAAGTAAATGGGAGGGATTACACTCTATCCTAATACCCTAGCATAGGAGATTACAGAGATAATTGAGAATTTATCATAGCATGGATCAACATTATGTTCCTGAAATAGTCAGAAAGGTTGCAATTAAATAATTTCCCACCCTCCTAAAATCCTTAAGACATGTGAAAGCAGCAGTTATACTAAAAGGAATATTGATTCTCCTGAACAGCACAAGCAACAACTTACTTTCTAAGACCCTCGGAGAGTAAAATTTTCTGTTGAGATATCGCCTTCACCCTCTCTTGAATATTCCTAACAGCTTCATGATTTTAGAAAGCAGCCAATACCTTGTCCAGGCTTATATAACACTCCTCAGCTGATCTGGCTGGATTTCCATCAACAACACATTTAACAAGGTCAGAACATCTTGGACATATTTTTATACTCATTACCGAAATCAGCAGAAACACATCTGGCTTTGATAAAACACTTCCAGTCAAGTGATACTGACATTTGGTTCCCTGTATCTGGGACGTTAAAAGGAATGGGAAAGTCAGATTTTTTTTTTGGGGGGCTCATTTCAGAGGCTAGGGCTGCCCTACCTCTGCTGTCTTTCCGGGAACAGGCAAAGACCTTTCTTTGCAGACAAGCTTTCCCTGAATGATGGACTACCTATTAAGTGTCTTTATGAATCTATCATACATGATTACATAGACGTTGTGTTTATAACCACTTATAACTTTGTGTTTATCTCCTTTGTGTGATTTCATTGACACTATGTTTTCAATGTTAGTCTCCTCCACCCACCCACCCCCATAACTTTTGGATGGTCTACTGTGCATGATTACATGGAATGTTTACTTTCTAGTTAACTGCTCGCATTCTCTTGTAGCTTTAATGTTGTCTTTTAATGCAGTAAGATATCTCTCAACTCCCTGTTCTCAAACTTGAGTATGTCTTAATTGGACTGTACATTGTCCCTCATTACTGTAATCCACCTTGGGTCCTTTTTTTTCAAGGAGAAAGGCAGGGCAAAATATTCTAAATAAATAAATAAATAAATAAATAAATAAATAAATAAATAAATAAATAAATTTTTAACCTAACACATTGTGTTCATCATCCATAGAAAGCTTGCTATAAAAAAATGCCTGCTGCAAACATTAAGGGATTAAGGCCACTGTTCACCCCAACTAGAACAGATTAGTTGAATAAATATAACAACGATGAGCCATATATTGCACAGTATTGTGTTCTGTACACTAATTCTTATTTATGCACATATATTTTTTCCTAAAACCTCCTTGTTTCTCCTTCAACACTTCTTTCATATCTTTCCTGACTAACTAGAAGCTATATGACCCCATGATCAGTTTTCTTTGCTTAATACCTTTTTCAAGTAATTCCATTTTTAAAAAATAGGCTCCTAAAATCCTTTCTTTGCCTGTCTTAGCTTATGTTTCCCCATTTTCTTCATTTTGAATAGCAACCCCCATTTTACAGGGAATCTTCTCAACTTTGAAGTTATCCTTACGGGCTCCCTTATCTCCTTTTTAACGTTCAGCCTGTGGTTCCTTTAAGCTTTTGTTACAATGGTTTTAAATAAGCTCATTTCCTGGACAGTCCTGATCTCCTTAGAACTAACCCTTCCTTTTCAAGCAACCACTTACTCTCCCTAAGAAACCATCTCTTCTGTACCTGAATGCAAATGTACTGAACTTTTATAGATAATTTTCCAGCCATAGTAAGACTAACAGGAAAATTGCATTGGCTGGGATCAAGTTAAATAGCATTGGTTTGACATGTGATGTGTCTGTAATCTGGAATGATCTTTTCATCCACATGCAAAGATCAGGTGGGTTCAAGGAGGTAAAACACACCACACCTCACATAGTTCTTCTTTCCTTTAAAAGCAAAGGGGAGAAATGATGGGGGAAATGCCCACATCCTTGTCCATTCCTACTTTCCCCCTGCACAGGGGAGCAGAGAAAGATGCATATTGATGATTAGCAAAGCCCTTAATTGTCCATCAATTGTCCATCACTGGATAGAAAGGATTCAAAGAAAAAAAGGGTTTCATCCCTCTCTGCCCTCCCTCTCCATGGGGGAGTTGGGAGAAGCTTTCGGTTTCCTAAAAACTCATTCAATCCTGAAGCAGCTCAAGCAAAATGACAGCCAGCCATCCTCTTGTGTTCAATCTCAGTGATCAATATATGCTGGACAAAATGAAGCAATTCTACTCATCATCAGTTCTACACACACACACATACATACATACACACACAAACCCAGGGACCCAAAAAGATATGGATAGGCAATAGGTAAGGGATGGACTGTTTTGCAATTGTTCATATGTCAATGTGGTTGCCAGAAAAAGGAGCAAACCTGGCAGACCTCAAAACAGACAAAACTGTGGGACAATGGCATCCTAATACGGATGTTGTTCCTGTTTTTACATAGTTCAGCTATACATCCTTGTCCAACAACCTCAGCATAGTTTGTTTGTAATAGCACTACTAAAAGACCTCATACTTTTTCCTTTTTCCTACTGCATCACTTCCCCCCACCCCAACCTTGTCTGTTCTGAGCCAGATAGTCTTGTTTCTATTATTATACACCAGCTGCTTTAGGGACAATTTGGGGTTTAGGAATGGGACAGGAAGGTAAAGGGTTTCCATGTTTCATGCCTTCCATGTTGTTAGTTTCCCAAATAATTACTCCAAGGTACAAGACAAAACACAGAAATAATGCACTTTGTGCAAACTACACAATGCTTGCATGACTCTATTTGCTGTTTATATATTTTAGATGGATATATGTGGGGGTGGGGGTGGGGGTAAAATATACAAAAATATGGTTACCTGTTAAATGCCAGTCAGTTGTAACCTCTTCTGGAGCTTGACAATTCCTGCAGAGACATTGTTCAACTAGTTACCACAGGTTCCCAACAAAACAGTTACAGAATAGCCCATGCTTACAAATAGCCCCATAATCTGAAGTCTCTGATTGCAATTAATAAGATTTCTCAAATCTCAACTCAGCTCTTCCTTAAAATAATTAAAGCTCAGGCACCGCCTAGTGGCATGCTTTATCTACAAGACTTCCTTCTATGTAGAATGAAAGAACAGCTACAGCCTTTCATTTAAGTCACAAAACATTTTTAACTATATTAAATTAAACTTTTATGTACAAAATACTTGAGTAAGATTTCATATCATATACTGAACAATGTAGTTCCATCCTACATGCTGTTCACAACATATAACAGCCTTCAGCCAAAACACAGGCAAATTGGTCTTTGCAGAAAGAACCCTCAAGGGATGGTAACTTACTGGGCAAACCTTGGTGCAACTGATGCATAAAGGAGCATGTATGAAAACCCAGTTGCTTACTCCCAACCATTTTCCACTTTCATTACCGATAAAGGCTACTGCTTATAATCTCTATGCCCGTAGCACTTTCCTACTCCCAAATGACCTTACATGTTCTAACTTTTCAAATACCTCATATATAGCAGTATTAGGAAGATACACCTTACATTCATTGTTACACTAGTGTACATCTGCTAGTGCAAACAGGTCTCCCTCCTGCCCTAAATTCCCAGCTCTCCAAAGATTTTAAGGGTGGTACAAGGAGGCTGCAGAAGGGAGAAAAAATTGCTTCCTGTCCAGTTGCACTGATGAGAACTGCTCTATCTGTAAGAAAAGAATTGGATACTTGCTCATATACTAGATTTGGTGTTATTTAAATATACATTGGAACAACATGGAACAACTGACTGGTTTAGAATTGGGAAAGGAGTACGACAAGGCTGTATACTGTCACCTTGCCTATTTAACTTATATGCAGAGTACATCATGAGAAAGGCCGGTCTGGATGAATCACAAGCCGGAATTAAGATTGCCGGACGAAATATCAACAACCTCAGATACGCAGATGATACTACTCTAATAGCAGAGAGTGAGGAAGAATTAAAGAACCTCTTAATGAGGGTGAAAGAGGAGAGTGGAAAAAATGGGCTGAAGCTCAACATCAAAAAAACTAAGATCATGGCCACTGGTCCCATCACCTCCTGCAAATAGAAGGGGAAGAAATGGAGGCAGTGACAGAGTTTATTTTCTTGGGCTCCTTGATCACTTCAGATGACTGCAGCAATGAAATAAAAAGACGCCTGCTTCTTGGGAGGAAAGCAATGGCAAACCTAGATAGCATACTAAAGAGCAGAGACATCACTTTGCCAACTAAGGTCAGGATGGTTAAAGCTATGGTTTTCCAGTAGTGATGTATGGAAGTGAGAGCTGGACTATAAAGAAGGCTGATCGCCGCAGAATTGATGCTTTTGAGCTGTGGTGCTGGAGGAGAGTCTTGAGAGTCCCCTGGACTGCAAAGAGATCAAACCTATCCATTCTGAAAGAAATCAACCCCGAATGTTCACTGGAAGGACAGATTTTGAAGCTGAGGCTCCAGTACTTTGGCCACCTCATGAGAAGAGAGGACTCCCTGGAAAAGTCCCTGATGCTGGGAAAAATCGAAGGCAAAAGGAAAAGAGGACGACAGAGAATGAGATGGTTGGACAGTGTCATCGATGCAACCAAAATGAATTTGACAAAACTCCGGGAGGCAGTGGAGGATAGGAAGGCCTGGCGAGCTCTGGTCCATGGGGTCACGAAGAGTCGGACACGACTGAACGACTGAACAACAACAAATATACATTGCTTTTAATGGGTTTTTTATGTTAATAAAACAAATTTTCTGATGCGGTCTGATCTGTAATCCCCCTTCATTGGAGATCCCATCCTCTGACAACCCCACCTCCTTTCATGGGTCACTGTGAAGCTGCTTAAACAACAATATGATCCCTTTCTCAAATTGCACCCATTGTTTCAAAAGAGGCTGATAGCACTTGAAACCGAGAGAAAAGGGTGCAACTCTCCTATGAAACATTGTACATTTTAAAATGAAGTTACACTCCTCAAAATAACTAGCCTAGTATTTAAAGTTACAATTTGTGTTGGGATGCAAACAGATGACCTCTAGATATGAAAAGACACCTTTTTCTGGGCAGGCACTTACTGTGAACGCTATATTTTCATCTGTTATTGATTTCAGATATTATTAGCCTCTTCCATTCTGCTGGAAGCATAACTGTCCTGAAGTCATGCAATTTCTTAGCTTGGGAAGGCATTTATCTTCTCTCTAAGAAAGGAGTATAGGAAGCAGCCTTGTTCCAAGTAACATTCAGTAAACAATCTAGTACTCACTAACAGGTTTTGACTTCTTGAACACAGGATTCTCAGGCCGGAGAGAGAAACCCTTCCCAGCTGTAGTCTGGGAGTGTCCTTTGCTACTACCTTACTCAGAGCAGCGTCAAAAGCAGATTCTACCCAGACCTGAAAACTCAGGAGGTGACTATTACCTTGCCAAATGATATGGGAGTTGCTTCAGGACCACAATGGTGGGATTTGTTTCATTTTGTATTGACTACATTAAGTACAAGTCAATGTGAATCAGCGCCCTAATCTGATTTTTTTCTTCCACTACTGGGGCTTCTATATCCTCATCCTCATCGTTGTTGTTGTTGTTGTTGTAGCAGCAGCAGCAGCAGCAAATGCATTCCCATCAGCCCAGCCAGTGGGCTCACATGTGCCAATGTATACAATTTCATATCCTTCAATAAAGAGGTTAGTGGCTCTTCTTTTTCAAGCCATTTCAGCTGCCCACAGCAGCAGTAAGGCCAATTCAGATGAGAAACTGGTGGCCATTTGAACCCTCTTCACCCCAAACCAGGTATCTGGGGTCTGCTGGCTTTCTCTTCCCTTCCCTTCCCCTCATCCCCACTAGACCCGGTGCCACTGTGCTAGAGCACCAAGGAGACCAAAGAAAAATAAGAAGAGGGAGGAGTCAGCAGAGAGCAAGGAGGAAACTGTTAATCAACCTTTACAACTGGTTAAGGCAGCTGCTGTCGCCATATCTCCTGCAAACCTATATGACCATAGCACAGCTACCTTTGGACTTGATCGCATGTGCCAAAAGAACTCTAGTTATACTGACTCTTTTCATCCCTTTCTCAAATAAAGACATTTTACATGCATTCATGAGGTGGGTGCATTCACATTGTGTTCATTGGAATCATTACATCTATTGCTATTTGAACCAATTCCGTAGGCTACACAGGCCATCTGACATAAATAAATTCATTTGCCAACCTGTTTCTAGGGGTCTCTGCTGTGATAACATTTTCTTTTTCTTTTAAACAATTCATAAGCGATATATTGCTAATTCACTGTCACTTCTGTTAGTCAATATGCAACTTGGTGGTATATATCACCTGCACCTTCCTTCCTTTCCTTTTAAATTTTCACTTTCTGATTCCATTCTCCACTTCCTGGTTTTCTCCCCATCTTTTCCTTCTCTCCTCATTTGCCCTATTTCCTTCCCTACTTTAAGAATTCATCCCCCTTTCCTTATTTTCCTCTGTCTCTCTCCATCTCAGTGCTTGGGTTTCCTTTTCCTTTTCCTTTTTGAAAAGCATCAAGAGGAAGGGCTTTTTAAAAGACTTGCAAAGTACTGTGAAGAGCAGGGTTAAAAACAGAGGCGATGTTAACATAATGCCCGTTTCTTTCTCTTCTCAAACAATTCAAAGTAGGAAATGTCTCTTGCTCTGCTCAAGCCCTCTTTCCCCTTTCCTACCTTACATTTACAAATGGGGGGGGGAGGCTGTCTCCTTCTAAGCAATGTATTCATGTTGTTTTTGCAGCTACTGCTCTTGCTGCTACAAGTGATTTATCAATATTTTTAAGGTACAGGTGCAGTGACTATGAAATGGTCAAAGCACCCCCAAACCAGACCACTTTGCAAGTAAATAAATCAACAGAAACATTCACAGCTACTGAAACAATAAGGAAAGAAGTGATATACAATCAGCATATTTTAAAACAACCCTGCTGGCAAAGGCAGGGGGTGGGGAAAGCCTGGTTAGCCAATTTACTCAATCTTACTTCATGCTGTAGGCGCCTGGAGTAGGAACTGGCAAACCACTCCAGTGTTCTTGCCAAGAAAACTCCATGGACATGGAGTCACAAAGAGTCAGTCACGACTGTAATGATGCAACACACACACACTTCATGTGAACAAAAACTTATAAAATTATTTAAATGACATCAGAATCAATATAACTTGGTTTCTTCTCCCATGTAAGATTGAACTCTCAAAAAACACAGCTGATTTCCATTTTGTTCCCCTGCTATTGGACATCACACCTCAGGACAAATCTATTTACCCCAATAGCATGCTATTTTACTCCTATATACACTATTATGACATGAAGGTGTCATTTACATTTACTCAGACTGTTTGCCAGGATTCTGCATGCAGTCAGAAAGTCTTGGTTCATCACAAGTAATACCCTTCACTCTGACAACTTTTAGAACAGGATTATAGAAAGTATACCAGTAATCGGAGGTTGGGGAAGGTTAGCAGTATTAAAAGGTCTTTAAAAATTTCCACTGTTTACCTATCCTTATCAGCAATAATAGGAGGATTAACCCATGCCCTATGTAGTTTTCTGAAGACACATGAAAGCCTCACTCTCTTGGCAAATACCTACAACTGTTTCTGAAAAATGCAATGGAGGTTTAATCTTTTGGTTTATTCTTCCAGGTGTCTTGAAATACAATGCCAAAAACTTACTACACTTGGCAATACTGGCTGGAACTTCTGCAAGCAGATTCCCAAGGCATCTGGAGGCCAAGGGCTCCTCACCACTACTGTAATATATGTGCTTACTGGGTTTACCCAGCTTTAGCAAGAGTATGTCTTCTTTAAGCAGACAGACAACAAACAATTTTATAAGAGAACAGGGCAATTTCCAGAACTACATACCATTAAAAGGAAAATCAAGATAAGCCAGGGTAAGTCAAATTTCAGGACAGATACTCAATTTTGCTTCACACATTGATTATGCAAATTTAAAAAAATATGCATCTGCTTTCCTTTTACACATAATTTATTCTACCTCTATTACTTGGGCAGAAAGGACAATGGAGCAAAACCTAAGAGTAATTTCTTATTGAAATATTAGCATATGATCATTAGAGAGACTGTAGTAATATTTTTAGTTGCTGACTCTGCTTTATGTTCCTTTGTTGGGAAATAGGTGGGCTATAAATAAAGTAAATAAATAAGTACCTGGCATTGACAATGCTGTCCCTCCATTCTTTAAAAATTTGTTCTTGCGTCTATTTGCCTCCATGCTGTTTTTTTTTTTTTTTTTTTTTTTGCTGTTGCTAAGGTCAAAGGATTTTTTTAAGCTGGCAGAGAGATCACGCTTTGATTTTCTTAAAAATATACTATTTATTTTTTATCTTGCTTCACTGTGAACCACTCTGAACAAGGTTGTTTGTGGAAAGATGGTGAATAAATGAAATGGTTTATTAATTTATAATGTCACCCATAGATTTCTTTTTATCATGGTTTATTAAAAAAGCAAGTTTAAGTCCTGGAGATAAACAAAATAAATCATTACTAATTTGGAAAATTCTTGCTTTACCTCCCATCTACTTTATGAACCAACATTTATATATTTATATTATTTGTATGCTGCCATTCTTCCCATATGGGACCCAAGGCAACTCATAACAAATAAAATATAAAACAATCAACAGTTTTAAAATACAACATAAATATATTTAAAATAATAAAAATACAGCATATCAAGATTATAAACAATTTTAAGACACTGAATATTTTTTTAATCTGCAAGTTAATAAACAAACAATTCTTAATATTTTTATTGCTTTAAAAAGCCTGTTGGCACTTTGAATTCGGCTCTGATACAGACTCGACAGTGAAGCTGTTGTAATACGGGAGTTACGAGCTCCCTGTAACTTGCCTCAAGTAGAAAATATTGCAGTAATTGAAAGTGGGATGTAACCGAGGCATGTGTCCCTGTGGCCAAGTTGGACATCTCAAGGAATGGACATAGCTGGAGCATTCCTGGCCACCAATGAAATCTGTGCATGAAAGCTCAAGGATCAGTCCAGAAGCACAGCCAAGCGGTGAACCCCATCCAGTACTGGCTGGATCTGTGTCCCCCGATATACCTTGTGACTGACTAGGGGCATCTCTGTCTTGCCTAGACTATGGCGGTTACTTCACGTACCTCGCTGACCTCAGTGCTGCCCCACTGCGGAACAGTTAGGCTTCGATCGAACTTCACGTACCAGCGAATTCAAGGCGAGGTCACCCCGACCACGCCCCCTAAACTGCGCTCCAAGCAGGCTGACAGATTCCCTTCCTGGACCTCGGGAATCTGCTCAATCGGCTTTTTGATGCGAAGCGAAGAGACGTGTGTTTCTTGTTGATTCGAAGTGCATAACCACTCCCTCCCTTTAGTCGTACCTGCTTTCGTTTGCTGCCTTCAGAAAACCGGAAAATCGAAATCTTCTCGTGGGTACTCTCATTCCGTGATTTAAAACAGGAACACTGCTGCCCCTTCTGTTTTGCAAATTGACTCTCTGACCTCTTCAAGGACCAAAGAGGAAAAACAACAATTACTCTGATCTTAGCTAGCTCACCCCGCCCGGCATGACATGCTGGCTGCTGTAAAAGGAAATTGCCTCCTAAATATCCTCCCTTCCTCTTCTAACCATCTCTGCTTTTCCTCACCCCCGGGAGAACCACAAACTACCACTCCTCCATCGAAAGACCTAAAAACGAAAGCAAGAAAAAGCATACTGAACCGGTGGAAAGCAAAGGAAACCATCGGTTCAATGCGCATCAAAGACGTGAGGCTGGAATGCGTTCGCGTTCACCCAGCATGCACGTGAGTACACAGAAAAGAGGGCCGACCCGGTATTAGACCATGTGACTGCATCCGAATTCAGATCGGAGCCAAGCTCAACGCAGCCCGTGGAGGTACGTGAAGTAACCGTCTTAGTTTCAGTGTGTTAGCCCTCATCTGGTCCATTGCTGACAACAGACACTAAAACAGAACAGCTTCCTTGGAACCAGACGGGAAGGAGAGATAGAAATACAGTATAAGATGAGAGATACGTGGGTGGCAACTCAAAAGCGCTAGCAGTAGTGTACAGTGTATCACCTCAATAAGAGGTGATATACTTTACATTGTTTTGCACTGTGAAAGGGTCACTTCTTGGTTAGTCATCCCACTCCTCCTCAGAGCCAAGGAAATGCTTCAACAACCAAATACTGCTTCTAAAAGATCCTGCACAGAAAAAATTTCTACAACATCTAATGTTCTTCTCACCCCTATTTCTTTATTATGCTAACCTAAATGTTGCCTCAAAACTTACTGTATTTATTTATTTATTTATTTTTAAAAGCTTGCATGCATTTTTCATTAGGTTTACTATAGTACAAGGAGCTATCCAGGGTAGTGAAATCCTTCTCTGAGATTTCTGGAAAATCTTATGCAAATACAGCACTAGATATAAGGGGCCTCCACTGTAATGCAGCACCCCTGTCTTTCTACCATACATATGCATTCACGGCAAGACTTTTACAGAATACCAAGGCTATGCCCCATATTAGGAATGGGAGAGCCAGTCGTTGTTGGATTACAAACCCCATCAGACCAAGCTGGCACAGCTGATCCTCACCGTCTGCAAGGACAGAGAGACATTCCACTCTCAGTTCTACACCAATAGTAAATTAGGTCAATACAGATCAGCATAATCTCTCCTAGTTATATCAATGTAATAGACACACCGAGCTTGTAAACTCTACGGTGCCATTTTTAAAAATCCAGACACTGGGACAAATGAAATGGGTCGCAGCCCCTCCCAGAGACCGCTCCGAGGAATTGAAGGGTATAGCACCCTTGCTCATTACTAAAAGAAGAGGACTATCAAGCCAAGTCAATTATTTGTGGTACCCTGCAGCTTTATTGAAATAAGACTGCACAAAAGGAGCAAGCACAAAACATCACTCACAAATGTTATTGCCACAAATGTCCAGACCAAACCACCCCAAGATTATTTCAATCATCCTTTGAACATTATAGTGCAGCCAATGCCTCCAGTAAGACTGTTTACAAAGGTACTTTTCCTAGAGATCACAAACTCATACAACACACTACTGCTCATGGAAAATGCCTATACAAAGTTATTATATTATTCAACTGTGTTACCTGGTCCCCACTCTCAGATTAATTATTATTTTATAAAAACCACCACAAAAGTGAAAATCCAAAATTTCCTACTTTCACTCTGGTTGAATTCAAGGCTTTAGATTGCTTAAAGTGTTGCTGAAGTATGGTTGAGGTCATGGTAACCAGTATTTAAACATAACCTTTAATGTTTACTATGAAAACATGAATATTGGCACGTCTCTGGCATTTGATTCCATTATCACGCTATCAATGCAACAGCCAAACAAAAATTCTCAAGTATGCCTGTTTATTTTAAACTTTGCTCAGCTTGCCCTAATCATTTTCAAATCAAATGTAAATTGCGGATTACATATTTCAGTTGCCTTTATGGTTATATAACAGGGGCAGAAGTGTCAATCTGTAGTCTTTTATGTCAACAAAATAAGTGGTTAGAATTTCAAACAATAACTGAGCTGGCATTCTGTCACAAAAATGTACTTTGCTCGCATAACAAGCAGACCAGAGTTCCTGCACTAGCATAACAAGAGGAACAGTATCAGCCAGAAGCAGGCTTGGACCTTGATGGAAAGCTAGTATAAGGCACAAAATGGAGAGAAGATGAGCAGGGGAGGTGCGGGGGAAGATTTCAGTTGCCCATGTTCTACCCTAAAGGCATGCTGTGATTTATAAAATTGATCCTGATTTTTTTTGGGGAAAGCCTATATGATGCAAGAGGTAATCATTTTATCATGATACTGAGACATTTAAAAGCAACTACAACCACCACAAAGGGATTCAATTTTACATAACAAGTTCACTATCTTAAGAGGAAAATATATACCTTTCAAAATTAACACACTTTTTTTATTCACCTGTTTTAATAGTGTGTTAGGAATTTAACAACAACAACAACAACAACAACAACAACAACAACAAACCAGCTGTTCTAAGAACACAGGTGTAAGTGCAATGGCTGGCAGGTATTACGTTGAAAACATAACATTTTCAACGAAGGCCAAACATACAGAGCCACCCTCTGCAAGCTCATGCAGAAGAAAGCCTGAAAAGTCACTGCTAGCCTTTTGAAGTATAGTGCCAAAGAAGTGGGATGTGGGCTGAGTCTGCGACCAAGAAATCATGATGTCCCAAGCCTTGCTGTTGGTCTTGCAGCATAAGGTCAGAGTGCAAGAGTCTGTTTTAGCCTTTTTGTTGTCCCCCCATCCCCTGTACCACAGCTGGCCTAAGGCCTATCTTTGTAAGCCCGTTCAGATGACATGTCTAACAAGGAGGTGGATTTAGAGTCAGTATATCTAAGGCTAGTCTTGACTCATCACTGGATGCCAGTGATGAGTCTGCTTTTCTTGGTTACTACTTCTCACTTGGCCGCTATAGGGAAGGAACTCTCCACTGACAATCACAGCAGGCCACCTACACACAACTGGACGCTTGGGATCCCGTCCTATAGATCCTTATTCCTTTTCGGATCACCAAAGCTTTTCTGGTTTAAGTGCTGTTTTATATTTTCAAGAACCATTAAAAATCCCCAGTTAATTCACGACTGACTTCAAATGCTTAATAGCTCATCTCCTCCTACAACACTAATGGACAAAGACTTCTTTGTGTTTGTCCCGCAACTGGGATGTTTTCCTGATACAGTATATGAATCCTTGTTCTATTCCTATTTGTCTGAACGTGTAGTATCTTCCTGTTTCTGCTGCATTCATGTTACTGGCTTTTGTTTTTGTTATTGTTCATGGATATTGTTGTGCCACCCCTAGAGTTGGAAACGACTAGCACATATGTGTAGGAGGAACCTTTATCTTTTTACTAGTCAACCTATTAATGTTTTATATGTATGGTGAAATAATACATATATTGCTCTGGGTACTTGCAGCAGAAAAGCAAGAGGGCAGCAACAATATAATCATCTTTGTACTGTATCTTCGTGTTTAACATTTGCTAATCAGACACCACAAGCCAACAGTTGACCTATGGCAGACATTTTAAAGTCTCAGATACATATACAGTGGACCCTTGTATAACAAAGAGCTTGTATAACATAAAATCTGTACAACATAAAAAATTCCGGAGATAGGGGAAATTTGCTTAACATAATTGCCTATGGGGAGAATCCGTACAACATAAAAATGGGATTACTCCGTTTTCAATGCATTCCTATGGGAATTTGTATAAAGGAAAATTTGCTTAACATAATTTCATTTGGAACAAATTAATTCCTTTATACAAGGTACCACTGTAACAGGAAAAGAGAAGCCATGCTTTACCAGCTCACATACAAGTGTCACTCAACATGTTCAAATGAGGCACTCAGTAGTTACCAAAATACCCACTTAGGGATATGATAATAATATAATAATTTTCAATCCCTTTTATTTTCTTCTGATGAATGTAAACAGATACTAATCTAAGATGAGTTTCCACTTAATGACAGGATAATACAGTCATTTTCAGCATCTTTCATTTTCTTCGGATGGACCTAAACAGACACTTAACCACAATGAGTCCTGTCCGCTAGGTTTTGCTTTGTGGATCAAACAAAAGCAAAGCATAATAAGGCACGCAAACATGCAGGTTTCATTTTTAATTGTTGGTGTTGAGAAGCTTATTGTGTTTGTGCCACAATCAAGCCATAAAGAAAAGGCATTAAACGAAATGGAACCAGAGCTTTTAAGCATGTCAATTGATTACAGTCAATCTTATCTCTCACTATGAGGGAACAAGTGATTGCAAGATAGCACTCAATATATCTCTAGGTTCGGGCTAAACTTTTTGCAGGGTTCTTTTTAAGCAAATAGTGAGCAGATTTGCAAACTCTACAAATCAAAGGGGCTTATTTGATTTAGGATGCTAAATCCATTTCACACCAAAAAGTGGAAACACACACAAATATTTTATTCTAACAACTGTGACACATAATCTGGTATTTTGTTGTCAAGCCTGGGAAAATAAGAGCACTATCCTTTGGTCTGCCACCCAGAATGGAGAGCAGATTTCCCTTAAAAGAATGCACCACCCACCCAAAGGAGTTAATTGTACCAGCTGAAGGACTTGCATATTTTAGGGAGTTTTTGACTGGGCTTTGAATCCAATTCCATTCCTGACCTACCTACCTACCTGCCTGCCTGCCTGCCTGCCTACAATATATTTTTACCTCACCTTTCTCTGTGGAAAGGACCCAAGGTGGCTTACAGCATTTAAGGACATTAAACAACCGAGAAACATTAAAGACAATATTCAAGTTAAGAACAATGAATTTGAAGAAGCATCTTGCACCAGTAAAATGTGATGTTAAAGCTAAGGACAATAGGCCAACCATTTTTAAGGGGAAAAAATCCACCATGAGAGATGGAAAACTAAAAATGGAAAACACAAGTAGCACTATAAATAAATTCAGTCCAAGCGATAACATGTGACAGATCATCCAGATGCCACATAATAGACAGTTAAGTCATCCAGGGAATGTTTGCCTGAAGAGGATGGTCTTGATCTACTTGTGAAAGGACAACAAAGATGGGGCAGTCCTGGCCTCTGGAGAGAGGGAGTTCCAAGGGACTCTGGTGGCAGCTACATGCCCACAGAACATCCTTTGGGGCCTTTCTACTGGTAGGAAATGTTCTTGTGATATATTTCTCCAGGCCACAAGCGATATGAATACTGTATAGCTTACGAATGCTATATTAAGGAGGACATTCCACTGTTTTCAATAGAGCTTCCTCACAGCTGTGTGTGTACGTAGCCAGATATTCTCTAGACGCTTTGGACTACAGGTTCCAAAATCCTTAACCATTCTTTCACAACACTGCATGGCTTAGACCAGGGGTCCTCAACCTAAGGCCCCAGGGCCGGATGCGGCCCCCCAAGGTCCTGAATCCGGCCCCTGGGACCAATTGCAACCCCCACCTACCCCCTGTTTTGTGAGCAAGCCAGCCTCCGCAGCTGCTTTTGGACTGTGATCCGGCCCCCAGCAGTGTCTGGGTAGTGGTGGACCGGCCCGCTGTTTGAAAACTTTGAGGACCCCTGGCTTAGACTGATGGGTACTGTACTTCATAGTACTGCATCTGTAGAAATCCTGTTGGGGAACTGAATCTGTTTATAAGCCTATTTCATTTTCTTGACTCTCTAGTAAAAGATTTCCTAATTATTTTGTTACTTAGGACAGTTCTTTGGTTTTTGTACCTATTTTATTTAAAGATGATTTAATCACAAAATGACTTGAGCACATTGTGCATCAGATAAAAAAAAAACACTTTAAAAACTTCATTGCAAAAATCTCAGCAGCTCCGTATCAGCCTCTACCTGTCAAAAAGTAATTTTATATTAGATAAAAGCTCATATTTAGTCTTGTACTCCTATTCTTCTGAAGTTCATGTGTGTGTTTAGTTTAGCAATTTATTTAGGTGCAACCTAGATTCCATGGAAAAGGCTTAAAACAAAAACAGACAAACAAAGTAAAATAATCAAAGAATCTACTTTCATTTATGCACACAGTCATAGTCCAAGATCAATTTGGATCAATTTCTTTAGAATTTTCTGTCGGCTCTAGATTATATTTCTATGGTAAATTTTAGAATTTGTGCAAAATTGTCTCTTTCTGGGACTATATTTTACCTAGTAAAACAATATTTTACCTAGTAAAGCTCATATTTAGAATCTAACTAACCTTCCTTCCAGCTGGAGAGACGGCAATCAAACCCTGTCCATACTTGTTATTCCCACTACTCCAGTACAGCAGGAAGCACAAGAAACAGCTGCTGCTTATCTTTAAAACTAGATCAAGTAGCTTCAGGCAAGCTAGGATCTACTGGCATGAATGTAGACTCTGGGAACATAACCAATAACCAACTCCATCAAAGATTTCATAAGCCGGCTGCACATTACAGCGCATGGACTGCTGTTTCACATAAAATGTCATGAGCGAGTAAAGTATAAAAAACACATTTTTACAATAAGAAATAGCAAAGCTCTTCTTCCAGTTATTTCTTAGGATAACTACAGGAAAGATCAAGATCTGATGATAAAAAAATCCTCACTTCCAAAGATGTACCCATACTAGTCTATCCCAGTAATTTAGCAAAACTAAAGGACAAAAATCTGGCAGTGCTTCAAAGCCATTAAAAAAACTTTCAGTGTGAGTTGTAATGGCTCACTATCTCTCAATTAGCTGTTTTTGAGCCATAAAAATTGACACTGCAACGGATTTTCTAGACCTGAAAGCACCACAACATTCTCTTCTTGTTATTTTTCTTCTTTTATGTTCCCACAACTCTGACTTCAACCATGTACTGTACAAGTAAACAAATTCAGTGTCACCTGAGAACTACGGACCTTGACGGTTCAAGGAATTTCACTGGAATTTGCAGGAGGCCTGCTTCTCAATGGACCGGCCGGGAAAGTACAAGGTGAACTATTAACTCCTAACGACAAGTGTTCTGCTTATATATCGCCCCATATTGCTTCAAGTAGTCTCCGGGTGGCTTACAGTTTAATTAATTACAGTATGCAGGCTACACATTGCCCCTCCAGCAAGCTGGGTACTCATTTTACCGACCTCGGAAGGATGTAAGGGTGAGTCAACCATGAGCCGGCTACCTGGGATTGAACCCCAGGTCCTGAGCACAGTTTTAGCTGCAGTAAAGGCATTTAACTGCTGCACCATACCATTCTAAATAAGTCAGACCTTGCACAGACTTGTGGTTTGACCTGTATGGACAAGAGCACTTGATTTGCCAAAGAGTGTGAAGATAGAATGATATTATAAAACGTGTTCAGTGTGCTTTCAACACACATTCACATCACAGAGAAAGATTTGTCTTTTTGCTTAGCGGGAGACAAATTGCTTCCACCATAAATTGAATGCCCCTCCCTCTTCACCCTGAAATTGCTATGTCTCACACTCAACTAGATACTAGGCGTCCTTTTTTTGCTGATCTCTCCTTCCTTAAAATCTGGTGGCAGGTAGCAGCTTCTTGGTGCTGAAGCAGGAATCAAGCCAGAGCCATGTGGCACCCTAAGCACTAACAAATACAGTGGTGCCCAGACTTGAGAGCAATTTGACTTAAGAGCGGGAAACTGTTGGCATTTTAACTGCTGCTTTACAAATTTTAGATATGGTCTGCTCAACTTACAAATATATATTTTATTTTAACTTATTTTTTCAATTTTTTTTTAGATAGGTACTCCGACTTAAGAGTAGTTCGACTTAAGAGCATGCATTTGGAAGGGATTAAATTCATAAGTTGAGGTGCCACTGTACATCTATCCCCAGCAAAGTGCCTTTTGTGCTATCAAGTCCATCCCTATTCAAACTGTGTGTGCGTGTTGGGGGGGGGGAGGTCTTGCATAAGGTCCTGCCAGAACGACTGTCAACCTCCCTAAGACTTGTTTCTGCTGCCCCTCGCCAACGGGGGTTGCTGGTCAGGAGGCAGCACTCGGCACATGTCCCGAGGCATGCTTCCTTGAGCCTCGCCCATTAGCGTTATGGGGTGTGTGTGGGTGTGGGTGTGTGTGGGGGGGGGCGAAAGAAATCGGGCGCTGACCCTCCAGCGCTGGTCCTAGATGGCCAAGGGGAGAAGCGGGAACAGGTAGCTCGCTTGCGCCACCGACGCAGGCCAGGCCGTCGTTTGCCCTCTCCATCTGGGGAAAGGAAAGAAAGGCCACGAAGGGAAACCGGGGAAAGGCCAACCTGGCGGACAGGTGCGCGCGGTCCCCCCCCCACCTTGCCTTCGCCCTGCCCCGCCGCATCTCTCCATCTCCCGGCCCTCGGCTTACCTCCTGCTCCAGAGTCCAGCCGGCTCCCCCCCCCTTCGGACTCCCGGGTGGCCAGCCGGCCCTCTCTCGCCTGCCCCGCGCCCACGCGCGCGCCCGCTCGCCCCCCGGCCACCACCAGCTCCGACGCCGCCACGCCGCGCGCGCGCGCGGGGAGGACACGAGCGGCCGGCCGGGGTGGGGAGGACCCCAAGGGCAGCTGGCGAACAGGAATAATAATAATAATAATAATTAAAAAGGAGGGGGGGGGAAGGCGGTTCCAGTACCGGCTTCGACCGGCGCTTCTCCGGCTGAGGCTCCGCCCGGCAGGCTCCTCGGGGCGCGTCACCGGCCGCCTCTGCCAATGGAGGCGCGGATGGCCGAACCGCTGACTGGCTCTGGTCTTCGGGGGGGGGGAGAAGAAGGCGCAAAGAGCGCGCGGAGGAGGAGGAGGAGGAGGAGGCGGGGGGGCTGCGGAGGCGGGGAGGGCGGCCGGCGCGCGTTAGCAAGAGCGGCGGAGCAATAAATAAAAAAGCCCCCCCCCACCCCTGAAGCGGTGTGTGCGCGTGCATGGGTGTGTGTGTTAAAGGGTGGGTGGGTGGGGGAACAAAAGCAGCCTCCCAGGCTTCCCGCCCCTCTTTCTCTCCTGCCAACGTGAGGCCATGCGGGGTGGGGGGGAGTAGAGAGGAGAGACTCGCCTGAGCCCGCCTCGTTGGTGGCTTGGCTGGGCGAGAAGGGTGGCATGAAGAAGCGCACGCGGAGGCCATCGAGTAACCTCAGGCGACCCCGCAGGAAAAAAAAACGCCTGGGAGCTCCCCCGTGGGCAGGCACGTTTCCTCCGCTGCAGAGAGACTCGAATTCGGCCCCACCGGGCGCCTTTCCCTTGCAGCCTCCGCCGGGGCTTCTGAGCGCATCGTCCTGCGAAGGCAAAAATAAAAATAAGAAAGAAAGAAAGAAAGAAAGAAAGAAAGAAAGAAAGAAAGAAAGAAAGAAAGAAAGAAAGAAAAAGCTGCCTTGGAGGACGCTTTTACCATAGCCCGTCGCTTCTCTTTTTACATCTCGTAGGGGGGCCATGGCTATCAGCGCAGGGTCGATCTGTCACTCGCGGCTTTCCCCTGCAACTACGGCTTTCTCCCGGGTGCGTGGACGAGGAGAAAGCAAGCCATCGCCGTCTCGTCCGGACGCATCAGAGACGATTCCTCTGCGTGCACTGTACAGTTTCATGTACACACCGTAGTAGTACGCAGTCATGGGTTTAACTGGGGGGGGGAGTGGTGTCCGCCGCTGGGGGGATTGAGAATGGGGTTGTAGGGACGTTTCCACAATCACGCCTATCGCTAAATAAAGTATTGTTCTCATGGTGAGAAAGCCAGAATTCTCTTGCCATTCGGGATGCTGAGACAAGGCTCCGTGTGAACCCAGAGACATTCTGACGAAATTAATATGAGGAACAACTTGCTAAAGTGGGCATTTTGTAGCAAGCCCAGTCAAGCAAGGAAAAGAAGGCTTTATTTAAAAAAAGTATGAAGGAGGAGGAAGAGAGCTTTGTGGGTGCCACCAGAGGGCTCTATAAATGTGAGTTCCCCTGAGCACCAAAGGAGAGTGTGTGTTGTACTGCACTCTTAATCTGGACTGCACTCTTAATCTGGATATGTGCTATGTATGTTCAGACTGCACCCTACAATTATGGCTTGAGCACTGATGAGTCTCTTTCCACCCCTGCAAGAACAATGCCTCTGTTGAAAATTATGGGCCCTTGGTACACCCAGTGTTTCTGACAACAGTCCAGTGGTTGCAAGCTGTAACTCCATTAGGTAGAGAATTTGAGCTGCTAGAACACTTTGCCACCTGATTTCTGCCTGGATTTAGTAAGTACCTAGAACATACAGTACGTTCATTACTTCCCCAATCAACATTATAAACTGGTTGAATTTCAAACATAATTTAAGGTGTTGACTGATCTTTATAGTCATCAGTGGCTAGAAACTGGGGTTCCTTAAAAATAATCGCCTTTCTATCCAGATGTTTCTGTCCACGAGCTTCATCTAACATCGGAGGCATTACTGAATGCATCAGAATTCATTAAACAACTGAATGCAGCAGTGTCTTTTCAATAGCTGTAACTATTGTGTGGATTGTCCTCCTCTGGGCAAGGTTTGGAAAAGTTTCCTGTCCAAGTGGCCATGTTGGCTGGAAGAATGTAAGGGTTTCCTCCAAAAAGCAACTTTTTCCAAACTCTCTCTGGAGCTTTATTCTCTTAGAATTGTGGGCAAAATCTGGCTGTTCTAGAAGGCTCATTTTAATGTTCTCTTGGATTTGTTATTCTATTGGTGTATCTGTGACAGATGCTTCCGGTGGCTTCTGTTCTATATTAAGACATGTATGACAACATAGCGCAAGCTGCTATGAATCCATCATATTAAAAATAAATAGCCCTCTGGTATCTTAAGGTAATGTTTGTTGTAACAGAATAGCATGGCAATATCCTTGGGGTGGGGAGGCAGCCTTATTTTAAAATATAAATAAATATGAACGATCAAAGTAAAGGGAGTCTTTACATTAGAAAATTAAGAATTAATTTTGAGTGTTACATTAGATGGAAAGAGCTAATTAAAACTGAATTTGGTAACACTATCATGTGCTTAGAGACATTGTAGCCAAAGATTCTCCTAAGAGGAAGTATTTAATTAAATGTAAAAGAGTTATATAAAAAAGTTAATAGCAATCTGCCTACAAGTTAGATCAATCCTGCAGTTGTGTTTAACCAACTTGGGGGCATAACCCAGGTGATATCTAGATGCCCCATAAATATGGATAATAATTCCGGAGGAAAGCGATAGCATGGGGAAAGCCACTGGGGAGTAGATACCTTGTACTTAAAAGGGCTTGCATTGAATTGACATTCATGGGTTGCAGTTCTAACTTCTTTTTCCACAAGCACAAGTAGTGCAGAGAAGGATTTATACAGTCCTCACCTCATTAAATCTGAGGAATCAGTCTGGATGTTACATGTAATATGACACCATAAATATTTGGGGGAAGCTATTTACTGGATGTAGGTGCATGATTAATGCTTTCTTCAAACATGTAAAGGTTCACACAAAGGGAATGGTGATTAATACAGTGGTACCTTGTATAAAGGAATTAATTTGTTGCAAATGAAATTATGTTAAGTAAATTTTCCTTTATACAAAATTCCCATAGGAATGCATTGAAAATGGAGTACTCCCTAATCGCGACCATTTTTATGTTGTATGGATTCGCCCCATAGGCGGTGCTGTTAAGCAAATTTCCCCTATCTCTGGAGTTTTTTATGTTGTACAGATTTTATGTTATACAAACCGTTTGTTATCCGAGGGTCCACTGTACCTGTCTCATGATGGCATCCTGTCGGAGAACACCCCCTCCAACATATAAATATAAGGATATAAATGTAGAGTATAGACTGCAGTCCTGTGATCACTTACTTATCAAATAACAACTGGAATAGAATTCAGTGAGATAACTGCTGAGTAAACATCAGCAAGCTTGTGGTGTACTAGCACTATTTAGGCCCCTTTGAACGTACTCCTTGTGAAACGAATGAACCAAAGTTATGTGATCCAAGTGGAAAAATTTTAATAAACAGAATTGGGTAATATTTTTATTGTTCTTGTAAAATATTTTTTGAAAATAAAGATGAATGAAAAGTATATATATGTTTGGATGTTTGGAACATCAGCCTGAGTACATTATGGTAAACCTCAAGAGATTTAGAACCGATCAGCTGTTTCTGTCTCTGTAATTTACAGGAATCACAAGCACACAACAAAATATTCTCCTCCTTTTAGTGGAAGCACACTGACCCTTATATTGGAATGGAGCATAAAGAGCAAGTAAAAGCGAAGTGTGCATCACAAACCCCATTAAAAACAGGTTGGTAATACAGGTACAGCAATTCCTCTGTCAGCCAAGATGATTAAATGTAGGTGGTGCCCTAGGCCAAAAGAGCTAACTGAAGACAAATTATGATTATTATCTAGTGCCTGAAGGAAGAAGATGGTGTTAGGGTGCATCTGCTGGTTGAGTCCTCAGCAGGCCCTCTTCAGCTGAGGCAAAATACAGTACTGTACTCTTTTCTGTTGCAGATTGTCTATCAGTAGTAAAAGAAGAAATGTATTAGACCTGAGATCTATGCCTAAAAAACAAGAAAAAATATGTGGTACATTCATTGGACCTTGAAAATACTCAAGAAGAAGAAAGAAAATAGATGTGTGGGCACCTTCACAGTCGTCTCTCAGAAGAACACATGAAAGGGCCTTCTCGGCTGCTGCTCCCAGACTTTGGAACTCCCTCCCGCTGGAGGCCAGGACTGCCCCATCTCTGCTGTCTTTCTGGAAGCAGGCAAAGACCTTCCTCTTCAGGCAAGCTTTCCCTGAATGAGGGACTACCTACTATGTGCCTTTTATATGGATTACCATGCATGATTACATTGACTGATTTCATAAGAACACCAGTATTTTCTATGTTAGTTTCCACCCCTCATAATAGTTTTTTTCTCTTTTTGCACGCTCTTTGTAGCTTTAATGTTACTTTTTAATGTTCTAAGATGCCTCTTTTAATTCCTTGTTCTTAACTTGAATATGTCTTAAATGTTCCAGGCTGTATATTGTTCCTCGTTATTATAAGCCACCTTGGGTCCTTTTCCAAAGGTGGGGTAAAAAATATTGAAAATAAATAAATATTCAAGTCCATCAAAACACTTCATCAGCTTGGGTAATACAGTACCAAAACATTTATGCATTCCCCTTCTGATTCATGTTATCCTTATAAATAAAATCAGTCTGTTGCACATTTGTTATTTGCTGTTTATTGTAGGAATTAATTTGTTTTAACTGGGTCAACAGGAAGAGCCTATGGCACCATCTTCTGTGTAGTTATAGCTTCATTTGGTATTAACCCAGTTAAGCACCTTTCAGAGCACAAGCCTCTTTTTCTTACACATGTAGACTCAGACCTGTATTGCTCCTTCCTGAAGTGGCCTACAACATGGTTATGTTGATGAAAATGCAATCCCCCCCCCAAAAGGTTTTTTAAATTCATTTATTTAAAATACTTTTTTATCCCACTTTTCCCTTTTGAAAAGTCCCCAAAGTGGCATACGTCATTAAAAGATAACATTTAAAAAACAAAAATAGTAACTTGCTTTTCTCTGTGCTCCAAATCACCTCCCCTGTGTGGCCAGAATTTATTATTATTATTGATATTTTTTATTATAAAATTAACAAACATACAAACATACAATAAACAATAATACCATCAAACACTACAAAGTGCACCCCCCCGGGACCATCCAGTGTTCTTGAATCTTCTCTTCCTTCTTCTTTTTTTCTAGTTGGCTTCTTAAGGTCCTTTTCTGCAGAACTGTGTTGGATTATACGTCGGTCGTATCCCTTTCCCTTTTAGTAGTACATAATCTATAAATTTCCCCCAAATATCATAAAAATATCCTTTCTCATTTCCCCTCGCAAAACTTTTATATTGCAGGACAATTTTTCATTTAAAGCTATATCCCACAGTTCCTTATACTAGTCAGCAATTTTAAAGTCTAATTTCAGTTTCCAATTTTTAGCTATAATCAGTCTTGCTGCTGTCATAAGATTTGCAATTAATTCTTTTGTTTTCATATCATATTCATTAATAGGTGGTAATGATAACAATGCAATTTCCGGTTCACATTTAATATCAGTTTGTAGTATTTCTCTTGTATCACCGAAAATCTGTTGCCAAAACTTTTGAACTATTTCACATTCCCACCAAAGATGAATATAGGTGCCTATCTTTTTTTTTTCACATTTCCAGCAGAGCTTAGACTATCTTGGGTTTATTCTATTCAGTCTGACTGGTGTCATATACCATCTTAAAACTAGTTTAAAGTAATTTTCTTTTATTCTGACTGATAATGATCGTAAAATCCTCAAATTCCAAATTCTTTTCCATTCGTCTTTATTTATTTCTTTATCTATGTCTTGTTTCCAAACCTCTCTTATTGTGCCTAGCTCCCTTTCCTCAAGTGAATCCTGGATTATTTTATATATTTTACCTACTGCTCCTTTCCCTGTATTTCCTTTCTCTGGTTCATATGTTAACAAGAATTGCTCAAACTTTGTATATTCTCTGAGTTGTGTATTTCTCCTGTGTGGCCAGAATTTAAAGGACTGGGACAATAAAAGCACCACCCTTACTTCAGAGGCAGCTTCAGCTCCGGCCCTCAACTAAGCAACGACCTGGCATTTTTTTTTCATCTTACCAAAAGAAACTTTACATCTAAGAACTAACTCCTGACATTTCCATCTTTGTCATGTTTGAACTTTTGGTACAGCTCTGAGGAAGAGGGAGTTGCCGTCGAAATATTAGCAAATGTTTTGTTATTTTACTAGTAGCCTAAAAGGTATATCGCCTGGTCTGTTTTTGTATTTGGTTTTTGTGATGGCTACACGGCTTCCAAACTTGTCCTGCCTATCTGGCAACCGTCTGCTTCCCTTGTCCTGCTGCAATTATTTCTGTAGATGGAAAGGAGATAATGAGCCTGAATGTAACCTACTTTTTTTTCTTTTATCAGGAGGAAAAACAGCTGAGAGAGGGTAGCTGAACTACTTCCCCTCTGTTCTTGGCCAAGCAAGGATGATATATTCTGCAACCAGTTCCTGGTTTTCTCATCATGACAGAAAGCAGGTGGCGAGAGGACGGCCACTGTCTTGTTTTAGTTTTCTTTGTCTTTTAAAGGCAGAGCTGCACAAGAGGCAGAAATTCAAATCTTGTCCTCCCAGAATTTGAGTGGTCTCTACGTCTCAGCTGAATCTCTCATGACTGTGTATGTTGTGAATTTCTTTCTTGATTGAAGAGGACGCAGGGATGTTTCAGCCCCGTCTCCTAGCAGCTATCCCCTTTTATTGGGCGTCGCCAGTGCAGTCCTGCAGTCTAAAAGCAGCAGCTCCTCTCATTTGCTTGAGCATTCACTAAAAAAATATGAGCCCCTGAGGTTTGCAAATCCTCCTTTAAGTAGTTTATTGATGGTACAAAAAGAATCATCCACCTACTCAATAATAATTCTCAAAGTAAGATCTGCTTTCATTTCATCCCTGTTTTAAATATAGAAATTCAAGCTAACATTTGTCAAAGAGAATCAAGATGCATCAAATCAGACTCTGCAAATGCATTATGTCAGTGTTTTGACTTTCCCCTTGGTAATTCCTAAATAATTTCAGCAGGAGGCTGAGCTATAAGAGGGGAAACATTGGACTATGTATGAGACAAGTGCTGTTATTTTTAAAAAGCTTATCAAGTGAAAGAACACTTTAAAAGGTCGTGTGGTGTAGTGATTCCAGTCCTGAAACATGAATGGGACAACATGGATTTGAATCTATGCTTGACCATTGTGAGGGAAACTTCTCAGAAGGGAAGAGAAGGACCCCTGCATGCCCAGACGAATGGCTGGAGAAGCAAGGGCGAAAAGGGGAGCCTGAGAAATAACCAACATTGTCACCTGTGGAGAGGGTTATGTTATGGAAGGGATATTATAACACCCTCAAAATAATTGAGCAACAGAAGGAAAGGGAGAAGGAAGAGAACCTGGGTTCAACAGGAAGTGAAGGACATGGCGGGAAAGTCTGACCAATCCGCTCCCGTGGAAGTGGGGTTCGGGACTTGTAAAAAGGGCAACAAACGGGTGCTTCCAGAAGGATGGGAGTGGGTGTGGATGGAGGATCCCTGGACAGGGAATTGGGAGCAAATGATGATGCCCCATAAGGAGTTTGAGAGTTATAGATGCCGGGCCCACAAACAAGGGTGCTCCTATTGGGGAGAAAAGGAGTACTGGGAATACAACAGAAAATGCAGAGAGATCCGCAAAGAGATTGAGCTGGAAGAATGGCTGGCAAAGATCCAGATGGAAGCCGAGACCAGGAAACTGGACCCCCGAGAGGACTTGACCCAGAGACCCGACTATCCTTTACGTACACCCCAGCGGAGACGCCCTGGTCCCAGGTCCACTTCGGAAGTTGGGGTACAAGTGGGAAAACCCCAACCCTCCGCGAAGGAGATTGGGATACAAGTGGAGGGGCTGAGGCTCTCAGAGAGGGAGGAGGAGATCAATGGTGGAGCCGGCTGTCCTCAGGTGATGGTGGGGAACTTGATCACATTCTAGAGACCCCAACCTATGGAGGGAAAAATAACCCATTCATGTCTGATGTTAAAGATGTTGAAACTGTAGTTAGAAGAAAAACTTCGTTTATTGTTGATGAACCCAATAAAAGTTCTGTTTGTTTGTTCCGAGAAATGCCTTCTTTAAAGTTTGAAGGGCGGGAAGCCTGGGCAAAGACAGAACCCTCACAACCATGAAACCTACTGAATAACTTTGGTTCTGCCATTCTTTCTCAGCCTTATTTACTTCACAGGGTTGTTGCAATGATAGCAATGAATAACAGGATGACATATATCTGCTTAAGCAGCCTGGTAGAAAAGTGGGGTACAAATGTAACAAAATACAGTGGTACCCCGTCTTAAGAGCAGCTCGACTTAAGAGCAGAAAACTGTTGGCATTTTAACTGCTGCCTTACAAATTTTAGATATGATATATATATATATAATTTTTCTAACTTATTTTAATTTTTAGATAGTTACCCTGATTTAAGAGTAGTTCGACTTAAGAGCATGCATTCGTAACAGATTAAATTTGTAAGTCGAGGTACCACTGGATAAGCATAAATAAATATGACCCAATAAAAACATTCTCTTTTGTTAGCCACAACTGCCTTTTGTCCATAATTAGATGAGTCTGATAATTATAAAAACATAATAAAAATGCTTCTGAGAAGTAATGAAGAGGATGAAGTGGGAAGAAAATGACATTCAATCTGAGTCAGCCAGAGTTTAAAACTATAGGTGACCCAGTAAAATAATCAGATAGAGAAATGCCAAGAGTGGATAAAGTCACAGTATAATGTAAGGAGCCAGTCATTTGGGGACCTAAACCAGCCCAGTATTACAGTAATGCTGAATTCCCAGGGAACAGCCATTGTTGCATCATCTTTCCTTGTCCAATCAAACTGATCTGCTTGTATTGGAATGAAGTCTCACTATGATTAGTGGACTTAAGTCCTACATTAAGCAGAGGGTTCCTCTCCCTGAAAGAGTGAGTGATGAAAAAACAATTGTTCTTTTAATCTGGACCATTCTCATGCTATTAGCGCTAGGGGAAAACAAAAGTGTGTTCTTAAACAATTGTTCTCCTATATGGGTAACAGTTTCCCATAAGATGAGTAGGCAACCTTCATTGTTGTACTACTCAGTGGTGAAGTGTGGATGCCCAGAAGTATGTGATCAATTATTGAACATTCTTATATTCAAGATTTGTGCTCTACTTCCCTGTTTATTGAGAAGGTTCACATGCTTCATGTACATTATCAAAATGTACATGAAGCATGTGAAAAGGCCAATCTTATTGTATTTCCTGTAACACTGTTTTTAAAAAATACGAAAGTTTAGGTATCAATGCACAGTATTTTACAAACGGTGTTTTCTTTTCAGTCTAAAATTTTTAGACAACAATCTTAATGAAATGCTGACCTCTAGCGTCTAAAACAGAAAAAAACCCTTGAATGTGAAGTACTGTAATTCTCTATATATCAACATATGAAAATAAAGTACTGTATCAGACCTATAGTTGATCCAGCTCAGTCTTGTCAGTATTTGTAGTAGCCCTCTGGTACTGGCAAAGGTGAACATTTCATTGGAAATACTCTCAGATATATATACAGTATTTTGATTTGAATCCCCGCATTGAGCAGGGGATTGCATTTAATGGCCTTATAGGCCTTTTCCAAGTTCATTATTATCTGATCATATGAAATCGAGGATACAGTAAGATCCCACTTCTTTTTCCCATAAATCTCTTTTATTTAAATTTAAAGAGAGCTGTTTGGCTAGTCTCTTTAAATTTGAATAAAAGGGGTTTATGGTAAAAGAAGCCAGATCTTACTGTATCCTCTTGATTTCATATGATTTTTGCATGGGATCTTTCCCAATCAACATAAAATCATCCTCTACACTGATATATCTGACAGCCCATCTCTTCCCAGATGGACCACTATATCTTACTGGTACATAATCCATTCCTAGGTCCCACCTCTCTGCACACAGATTGTAACTTCCAACCTGCTATTTGGACTCCCTAGGGTGTTATTGGTATGATATGACAAGGAAAGATTGAATGGTTCATTTCTGAAATACAAAATAGTATTTCATTGCCTGGCTAAATGCACATTTATACCTTGTTTTGTTTTATAATATTTTATAATCTCATGAAACAGCATGTTATTTTTTATTTTGTGTCCACTTCTAAGTTGACTTAAAAGTGGCTGGTATTTATTATTATTATTATTATTATTATTATTATTATTATTATTATTATTATTATTATTATTATTATTATTATTATTATTATTATTATTATTATTATTAGTTTTCCCTGCCTTTTTCGTTGGAAAAGGACCCAAGGCAGCATGTATTACAAGGGATGGATGCAAGGGAATCCATATAAAAGTCACATAGTACGTAGTCCCTCATTCAGAGAAAGCTTGCCTGAAGAGGAAGGTCTTGGCCTGCTTCCGGGGGCAGTCCTGGCCTCCAGTGGGAGAGAGTTCCAAAGTCTGGGAGGAGCAACAGAGAAGGCCCTTTCATGTGTTCTTATGAGAGGCACCAGTGAAGGTGGCAGGATGGAGAGAAAGGCCTCTCCTGATGACCTTAACACCAGAGCTGGTTCATACTGCAAGATTCGATCTTTGAGGTAGCTTAGACCAGTGTTTTTCAACCACTGTTCCGCGGCACACTAGTGTGCCGCAAGATGTTGCCTGGTGTGCCGTGGGAAAAATTGAAAAATTACTTTTTATATAGTCAATATAGGCACAGAGTTAAATTTTTTAACATTTTCTAATGGTGGTGTGCCTCGTGATTTTTTTCATGAAACAAGTGTGCCTTTGCCCAAAAAAGGTTGAAAAACACTGGCTTAGACCCAGGCCATGTAGTGTGTTGTAGGTTGGTGGCCAGTAGAGTTGCTTTACTAGAGGTGTAATGTGATCTCTGTAACCTGCCCATCAGCAATCTGGCTGCTGCATTTTTGGACCTGTTGAAGTTTCCTGAGACTGTCCATCGGAAGTCCCACATTGAGTGCATTACAGTAGTCCAGCTGGGATGTCACTAGGACATGTGTCACAGTGGTCAGAGTCCAGGAGCACCTCCAAGCTACGCACCTCTTTTTCAATGGGGGGGTTAATCCCATCCAGTACAGGTTGCATCCCTATCCTTTGATCCCCCTTTCGACTGACCAGAAACACCTCTGTCTTTTCTGGGTTTACCGTACATACTCGAGTATAAGTCGACCCGAGTATAAGTCGAGGCCCCTAATTTAACCCCCCAAAACTGGGGAAACGTATTGTCTCGAGTATAAGTCTAGGGTGGGAAATGCAGCAGGACCTGGCAGCTCTTCCTTTGTGAGCTGGGGGAGTGGTGTGTGATGTTTAAAATAACTTTTAGCCACTGATGCTTGGGTCAGTGGCTATAAGTCATTTTAAACACTGTGTGCCGCTCCCCTGTGATGCAGAGGGGGGTCATGAGAAGCGGCATGAAATGTTTAAAATGACTTTTAGCCACAGATGACTTGCCTCAGTGGCTAAAAGTATTGACCCCAAATATAAGCCGAGGGCCCCTTTTTTTCAGCCCAAAATTAGGGCTGAAAAACTAGGCTTATATTCGAGTATATACAGTAATTTCAGTTTGTTCCTCCTCATCCATTTCATTACCGAAGTGAAGCACTAATCTAAAGTCGAAATAGCTTCCTTGGAATCCAATGGTGACAAGAGGTAGAGCTGGGTGTCATTGGCATACTAATGACACCTACCCCCCAAAATCCAGATAATTTCCCCCAATGGTTTCATATAAATGTTAAATAACATAGGAGACAGCAATAACATAATAATACAGCTGTGAGTTTATTGGATCCCCAAATGTTCTTGGATGAAACGTCCTCAAAACCTTCACCAGGAGCTTTGCTGGCCAGGATTTCTGGGAGTTGTAGTCCAAGAACATTTGGGAACCCAAGGCTGGGAAACACTGGAATAGAGGGATTCCAGGGGGAGATTCTGGCTTGAAGCTACCAAGTGAAAATCAAGGGGTGCCATTCTCCCATCTCCATTACTTGAATTATGATAATAGTTTTCTATCTCACCATTGATGTAAACTAACTTAGGAAATCTATAAATCTATAGATATAACTAAGGAAATATATAAATCTGTTATCAAAAACTGCTATTCTGGATGGTTCTTGTTTATAATTTAACCCAGTTGTTGATTTAAAAAAGTGCATTTTAACTCTTAATTTCTATCTGGCCTTCAGCCCTTTCTCATCTTCCCCCCTCTCTAAACTCATTTGTATGTATATACATTGCTACTGAGAATAACACTTCATTCATTGATGAACTGAGTGCTAGGTTGTGATGAAAGCTTATGCTATAATAAACATGTCAGCATTTAAAATACCAGTAGATTCTTGATTGGTTTTGATTAGGAAAATATTCTGCAGCAGACTAGCATGGAAGATTTACCCTGAATTTCCTCATTCAGCAAGCCAAGCCAAGGAGTAGATCTGAATGTTGAAGGAATGTCATTTTGCTGTTTTGGTGCATCATCTGGCGTAGCAGAGAAAAAAAATTCTTCTTGATCTAAAGCTTTTTCACTGTATTTTGATATCTCTAATTGACAGTGCTAGGAATTTCTCTATTTAAAGATAGGTTCTGTGTTGATTAATTGTGCCACCGCTATGACAACAGAACAATGAATTTTGAATTTCAGAAAGACTATGTTTGTACCTAACATATACAAACCCTATATTCTTCTGACTAGACATTATGTGCATGGTGTTATATGTCTTTCTAGTTTAGTGATATGCTAGCACACAAAACAGAAATGGCTGCAGCAAGCTCTTCCACCCTTTTCTCCAGGAAGCAATCTTGTTTTTGGTGTTGCATGTCTGCTCCTTACACTACAGATGTCTCCTAGGCCTAGGCCATTCATGAAAAATTAACAGGAGCTTTAGCCTATGCTCTGCAATGCTTCTGTCTAAGCCTCTTCAGTTGCTTCTCCCTCCTATATGCTGCAACTTGTTTGCTCAAGAGCTGCAACTGGATTGTTAAAGAGCTATGCTGATAACCTATTGAGGGCCACATTACTAATTGGAGTGTCTTTTCCCTGTCATACATCCACATGTAATGCTGCTCCCGGAACCAGGGTCTTTTCGGGACCTGGCCCCATCACTCTGGAACCGGCTCCCGCTGGAGCGGCACCTCCCTCCCTCCCTCCCAATGTTGAAAATGTGCCAGAAAACACACCCGCTCTCTTTTTGGAAAGGCCTTTTTCAGCTACCAACCTTGATTTTTCAAAAGGCCTGTGACACACCTTGCACTTTGGTTATATTGATGATTGTGTGTTTCATCTTATTTTAAAACCACCCGGAATAGTGCATTGCACTACTATGGCGGTATACACATGTAGGAGAGAAATAAATACAGTACAGTACTGTAATGAATAAATAAGGACGGGTGACCTTGTCTTTGTGGAAAGTGTCTCACCTTCAAACGATAGAACCGAGGAGGATATAGCTAAGGGACAAAGTTCCTTACTGAGTGGGGCATTTGCTCTCCCTCTCCTCCATGCCATCTTTGCACACTCCTGCCTGGGTGAGAGAGAACGCCTTGCAGGAAAAAGGGTTATCTGGGCGCGTTAAGAGCCACACCCCCCCCCACAACCCTTCCTGGGCTGTGTCACTTCAGCCAGCATGTAGAACAGCGCACATCGGAGTTTCTCTGTGTGGCCCCCGCATGGACCAACACATGGGGGGGGGGACAAACAAACTTGGCATGCCAAGTTTTGCACGCACATGCGTTTCTTTCAAGTCGGAGCGTGTGCAAGCGTGCTGCTGCCCCCGGTCCACGCATACCCCTTGAAGCCTAGAGGAGATCCCAAATGAGAGATTGTTGCTTGCCGGCAGCTAACAGGGGGAGATGCTCCCCTCATCATCCCTTCTTGTGTTGCACAAGTTCAGCCATCGCAAAAAAGCCTCACTGCATCTGCGACGGGGACTGGAGGCTCCCCGCAGGCTTAGCCACTCCCCTCCGGCTTCGTTTCGGCCTCCTCTCGGGGAGGGAAGGGCCACGCCATATCCGGGGAAAGGAAGGGAGAACGAGGCCGCCCAGGTAAGGCTGGCGGGGCCTGGGGGGGGGGGGTTGACGCCGGGCAGGCCCCCTTCCTTTCTCAGCCGTGGAGACCAAACTCTGCACGCCTCACTTTCTCTCTCTCCGCCCCACTCAGGCGCCAAGGGTCAAAATCGTGGTTAGGAAAGGTGGGATAAAATGGCTTCCGCAGAGGACGCCTTGGAAACATCCCCACGGGGCAAAGGAGGAGGAGGAGGAGGAGGGAGAGAGAGCTCCCTCTTCGGGGAACGTGGAGGAGTAACGGCCAGTAACGAGGCAGATTACTGTGCTCTTTCTTTCGTGGGCGGGTGGTGGTGGGTCTGGAGTGTTGGCACAGACCCGCATCTAGCCCCCCCCTTCCTCCCGTGCACGATGATTCAGCCTTGAACTACACACGAGTCGCTGAGCATGCCAAGAGTGCGTCTCGCCCGCTGCTGAGTCATCGTTATGATGGCCCCGAGAGGCTCCCGAGATGTAACGAAGTAACGTGATGCTCGCAGCCCTCGTTTCCCGTTGTTGTTTACCTGCCAGTTCCATTCCCAGGGTGAGGAACCGAGAAGCAAAGGGGGGGAGGGATAATGGTACCCTAGGTTTTAATGTTAGGTTGGCGGGTCAGTTGTCACGAGATATAACTTTAAAAAGAGATAAAAATGTAATGTCCGAATAGCAGCCTGTTTCACCCAATGACAGAACCATTTAGAATCAAGGATGTGTAACGGTGGCCCTCCAGATATTTCCTCCCTGCAGTCACCATCAGAATTGCAGTCCAAAAACATTTCTCAGCCCTGTTGCAGAAACTAGAGTACAGTAATACAAATTGGAGCAAATTTAAGGTGTTTGTTTAATTATTCGAATACAGATTAAACTGGAAACTCCTTTATGATACAGCCATATGCAGAAGTGCAAGGGGAATCAGGTATCCCTCATAAAAAGGGGTTGGACCCTATTTCTTGAAGAAAATATAGTCTTCAAATGCTTAACTCCCTATCTTTCTGTGCTATGCCCTTTCCTCTTTTCTAGTTTTCTCACATCTTGGTGTTGTGCTGTTGTGATTTTAAAAGCCCTCTTACCTAGTAGAGGCATTGACCTACATTTTTTCCTAAGGTACATTCTAACTTATTACCATGGTGATGTTTAGTTGAATATATCAACATCAACTTTAATAAAAAGAAATTAAATTGGAGGTTTTTTTCTCCCGGCCTAGCAGTCATTTACCTCCTCCTTTGGAGGTTTTTAAGCAGAGGCTGGATGGCCATCTGTCGGAAATATTGTGATGGGTTGGACTAGATGGCCCTTGAGGTCTCTTCCAACTCTATGATTCTATGATTCTAGTGCATGAAAGCTTCTGTTCTGTTGCCAGTGTTTGTGAGCAGACAGCAAGGCAAAGTCTGCTTTCACAGAATCTTAAAACACTGAAGTTGGAAGGGACCTATAAGGCCATTGAAATCCAGTCCTACTCAATGGTAGGAATACAAATCAAAGGATACCTGTCAGGTGGTTGCCTAAATTTCTCTTGAATGCCTTCAGTGTCGGAGCACCCACAAAGGAAGCGTCCAGACTAGTAGAATTCCAGAGATGGCATTGGGAGGGCAAAGATAATAAGGTATTCCTTGACTATTGGCTTCTCAACTGCAATCTTGTCCCCTCCGCTTGCACTTCACATTTCTCTGGATTGTCTGTCCTTTGAGCTAAAATAGGAATTTGAACAGGCTCGTAATGGGAGATGTGGTCCCTGAGATCACTTGGTCCCAAGTTGTTTAGGGATTTGAATTGTGCCCAGAAACAGATCAGCAGCCAGTGGAGTACAGGGTGGGTATCTGATCCCTGTAACCAACCCCTAGTCAGCAACCTGGCTTCTGTGTTTTTGACCCACTGAAGTTTTCAGACACTATCCAGAGGGAGCCCTGTGTATCGGTGGTTGTAATAATCCAGCTGGGAAATAACTAGGCCCTGTGTCACTGTAGCCAGATCAGACTGCTCCAGAAATGGATGTAGCTCTAGTTTTAGTTGTGCAAATACCCTCCTGGCCACTGGCCAAAACTTGGGCATCCAGGCTCAGAGATGAATCCAGGAGCACCCCCCAATTGCACACCTGTATTTTCAGAACAATAATAGAAGAGTATTTTCTGTTTTACTTGTCCAATACCCCCAAATCCTTGGCAAACAATGTTTTCTTTTGTTTTCAAGAGCCAATTAAAGTATGATTTCTGTCAAGGTAGATTGATTTAATACTTGAATTAACTTATTTAGAAGAAAACTGCCTGTTAATTAATTAATTAATTCAAAACACTTTATTTGCATACTTAAAATTGAATGTTATATAATGGTGGGTGGTCAAATACATGCTGTCATCTGTAGTTTCTAGAGCAGTGGTTCCCAGCCTGGGGGTCGGGACCCATTTGGGGGTTGGATGACCATTTCACAGGAGTCACCATGAGCCAATGGAGAAAAAGACACAAACAGCTTGGGTCTGGAGGAGGAGGGGGAGGAATGGGGGAAAAGAATGAGTTACAGCTTGATAGGTTGGAGGGGACGTCAGTCAATGGCACCGGAGTCTATGATTGGCTGAGGGTGCCTGTAGAGGGAAGTTCTCTACGGCACCTGCAGCAGTGGCCTGCCAAAGGGGGCTTGTGGCCTCTTTCAAGTAGGGTAAGGGGTCCCCACCACATGAGGAACTGTATTAAAGGGTTGTGGCATTAGGAAGGTTGAGAACCACTGTTCTAGAGCATTAACTCAGCCATTCACAAGGATCAGGTAGTTGCTGTGACTAAAATAGGAATGAAGTAGAGTCAGGAGTGATGGGTCAGAAGAGGGCAAGCATGTCGACTTTCCTTTCCCCTATTTGTCATACAGTGGTATTTCGGTTTATGAGTACCTTGGCTTGTGAGTGTTTTGCAAAACGAGCAAAATTTTTAATTGAAAATGCGAGCAATGTTTTTCAAAATGAGCACAGAAGGTAATCATTTTGTAGTCATGCATGGCCTGGCTCACCTGTTCCTCCTCCTCCTGACTGGAGGTGGCCTGTGGGGCTTTGGCATGGGCCCAGCGATGCCTTAAACGGGCCTCGGGGGTGTCTGGTGGCCTGGCGCTGGGCCCGGTGCTGACTGGAAGTGACTTCCAGTGGGCCAGAAGTGACCTTTGGTGGACCAGAAGTGACCTCTGGAGCTCGCCCTGGGGATGGTGCCACCCATCTGCTGCCTCCATGGCACACACTAGGCAGCTCTGGGCCTGGGGCAAGCTTCGGAGGCTGCGGCTCCTGGCCAAATCAAATTTTCCCACAGGAAACAATGGAAACTGGATCCCAGAATGAATCAGGTAAGTTTCAATGATTCCCTATGGGGAAATTTGCTTTGATACACAAGTATTTTGGTTTACGAGCATGCTTCCGGAATGGATTATGCTCGTAAACCAAGGTACCACTGCATATAGAGCATAGAACCATATGTGTTCCCATTTGTCCTCTCTTTATGAAGAATAAAAAAGCCAGCAGCAACTGTGAATACAATGCCTGTTTGCAATTCAAACCTTATTTCAAAATCCACGTGACATTATTGACACACTCTTCAAATTTGTTGTTCCACTTGGGTGTTCCATTGGCTCTTATTTACATTGAATCTCCTCCTTGATTGTATAGTCTGTTCAGTTTGAGCAGTCTCTCAAGTTCTTGGCTGCCTTCCTAGGATTCTGCCATGCTGATTAGCTGAGCACTGTTTGCAAATGTTATTGCCTCGCTATCTGTTCCCTTGAACCTTTGCAATACCACTACAGACCTTTTAGGGGCCTTCTGTTTATATTCCTCCATTGTGAGCGTGTTCTCTTTCCTCACTTCTTTTTAGTCTGCTGTGTATTCATAAGAAGAGAAGTTTTCAGAATGGAGCAATTATTAAGCGGCCTGGTGGAAATTTAAGATCCCAGCTCTGATCATATGGCTTTTTTTTAGCCAAGTAAACTAACCCATCTCTTAATCAACATTCCATTGAGTGAACAGGTTACTTAGATTCTTCTGACTCAGGTGTGGTTAGTAAATTGAATTCTATTCCCCATTTGTCTTCATATTAATCTGCCTTTTTATTACAGTATTCTGTCTTCTGACTGGTCACCAAGGTGTATCACCCAAAGTTAATTATATGTATGCAGTACTCTCTTGTGTTGCTTTGAAAAAACAATTATTGCAATCATAGTTTGGTACTATTTTCTCTTTGTAATTGTTTCATATTCTTAAAAAGAAACTGTCTTACAGGCATGTTGTTTTTGCTGCAATGCTTCAGCCAGCTTGGTAATATTAGAACATCACTACTGAAGAGCACCTACTGTTTGAGAAACGTCAGTTATTCAACTTGTCCAGTATGTATCCAATCTCTTCATAAATTAATTAATTATGCATGCATCTTATTTTTCCTGATTTCTGAATCACCAATGTTAGTTGTCCTGAATTTTGATAACCTGCTTTTGTTCAGGCATATATCTCTGCTTTCTACAGTAGCCAAGCCCTTTAAAATTAATTTATCTTCTGCGGGGAGCAGCAGAAAGTGTTCTTGTCTGTTTGCTTCTTGTTTGTTGTCATTGTCATTGAGGTATACAAAAGTGTCAGCAGAGCACTGTTAATGTTCACTAAGAGTTAATCTTTAAGTCATATACAAATGTGGCTGTCCAGTTTCCAGAAACATTGGTTGCCAGAATGTCTTGGCCAAAGTGTCACAATAAAAGTGTTACATATACTGTACTCTTTCATTGATACTGTTCCGAGAGAAGTAAATTGGAAACCTGCCTCTGTGGGCAAGACTGCTGTCACAGTCTTTATTGAAGCCAGCTTTCGTATTGTGTTGCAAGGAGGTATTCGGATTTATCTTTTTAATGCAATCTTAATTACTTTTGACATGGATCTGTACTCATCTTTGCAATAAGTGATTCACTACAGTCGTGCATTTCCAGGAACATTAATTAACCCTTGCTTTCTTTTCCCTTCTCTTCTTTTCTTCCCCCCTTTCCTTTTATCATCTTTTCTTGCTGGCCAGGAACTGCCTCCCTTTGTAAATTAATTACTTGGATTGCCTACTGCTATTAAAAAATTAGCATCAATGTACCCTCTAATATGTGTCCCTGCGGCATGGGTCTCTTTTGCATGTCTGTGCGCGCCTATCTCTTTGGGTTCCATTGTGACTGAAACAAAAACAGTTGTGACAGGTGCACAGGTGACGAAGAGCCCAGTGTGTGTGGGATGGGGGTGGCAGAGTGTGCACACCCACATGCACCTGCTCCTTAGAGCAGGCATGTCCAAACTTCAGCCCTTCTCATGTTTTGAACCACAACTCCCAGGATTCTAAGCTTAGCTTGCCAATGACAAAGGACTGTGGGAGTTGTGGTCCAAAACATCTGGAGGGCTGAAGTTTGGACATGCCTGCCTTAGAGGGAACCTTGATTAATACAATTTTTTAAAACAAGGAACATTTTGTTTGTTTATTTAATGCATTAATCCCCTGACCTGTATTTAGAAAATTACTTTTTAACACTTTTGCACCCCGAAAGCAGAGTGGACCTTGAGACCCAACAGGAGAAAGTAGGAGGAAGAGGTGAACACAAATCTATAATACGTGCTGGGGCAAGAAGGCTACAACTTTATCACTTATGGGACCATAGCACTCTGACACAGCATTGGGACACAGATCCCAAGGCCTGTCCTAATGTCTTGGCTATTTCTCAGCTGCTTGTTGGGTACAGTGCAGGAATGACTATCCAGTGGATACCACATGGGTGCACAGCCCCCCTTTGGTCCCGTGTCTTTGGGGATCTATGCCTTCATCTCCAGCTCCCTAAAGAAGCATTCCAGAAGCCATGAGGGGCCCCAATTTGCCTGTCTTATCCCCCACTCCTACAGGAAACCCACCTGACATTGAAAACGACTCATAAAGCTGGGGCAAGAATTGAAAGATGGTCTTCTAAGGTGGACCCCCTGGCATTCAAGAAAAAAAAAACGGTGTGATTAAGGAGCCTTGTGGCGCAGTGGTTAAATGCCTGTACTGCAGGTAAAACTGGGCTCACGACCTGGGGTTCAATCCCAGATAGCAGGCTCAAGGTTCACTCAGCCTTCCAGCCTTCCGAGGTCGGTAAAATGAGTACCGAACTTGTGGGGGGTGGGCAATATGTAGCCTGCATACTGTAATTAAAAACTGTAAAACCGCCCAGAGACTACTTGAAGTGGTATGGGGCGGTATACCATAAGCAGAACACTTTGTTTTGCTTTTTAATTCACATTGTTGAAACCAATAGCTGTACTGTATTTTATAAGTGTTTTTTGGAGAGCTCTAAATTTGATATTAATCAAAGGAGATTGAAAGGGATAAAAGAATTGGACTGTCGGTGAAAATTCACCAATGGAAACCTACCCTAGCTGCAATACCTAACATTTCTTTAGACTTAAAGCTACACTTGTTTTCACAATAATTGATGATTTGGACCACTGTATACCCACTTTATTTATGTAGAGGGAAATTGGACACTTTAGTTAAATGTTAGCATTGCAGTAGAGGCAATGCTTCTTTAAGGCATATGTTGGGGGTTTATTTATTTATTTATTTATTTATTTATTTATTTATTTATTTATTTATTTATCTCCCCCCCCACCTTTCTCCTTGGAAAAGGAGTGCTTTTCCAGTGCTTCCCAGTGGCAGCCCATTTTGGTTGCATGGCTTGCAGTAAATTAACTTTGTATTAGGCAAATGGTTTATGTATGTAGGCATGTATCTACCATACTTTTAAATGACATCTCTGAAAATGTGAACATAACTGGTTGTCAGTGTGGTTGGATTTTATGAGTTCTTACGGTTGCCAAAATACCTACAACTCAGAGGTGGAAAAACAAACATATGGCATGCATTATTCGATGTTTAGAAAGTCTCACTAATTTAGTTTTGCATGAACATCTGGTGCACTTTGTTGCAAACTCTTAATGAAGCAATATGGTTCACCTATATTAATGTATGCTAGACCAGTGTTTTTCAACCACTGTTCGCGGCACACTAGTGTGCCGCGAGATGTTGCCTGTGTGCCATGGGAAAAATTCGCCCCACACCAGCAATGCCCCCCCCGCATCCCGCTCGCGACCAAGGCAGTGGTGCGGCGCTGGCGAGCCAGAAGAAGGCGGGGCGTTCAGAAAGAAGCCGGGTGCCGCAAGGCTTCCTTGGGAGATGTAGTTCCTCCCGCAGGTCTGAGACGCGGTCCTGGGGAGGAGAGCGGACTACCTTTCCCGGCGTACTTTGCACGCCGGCGAGGAAAGGCTGGCCGTGGGCGGGGAAGGAGAAGAAATAAGGGAGAGAGGAGGAGGAGGAGGAGACTGGAGAGTGAGAGAGTGAGAGAGAGCTGGGAGACCCGCGCAGGCGCATTGCGGCGAAGGGCGCTCCAGAAGCCGCTCTTAAAGGTTCTGGGGTTGGTTCCCCCTCCTCGCTCACCGAACCCCCTCCCTCCCTCCCCCACCTCGCGCACTCGCTGTTTGCCTCCCGAGGGTGGGCGCGTGCCCCTGCCGAGCCAGGTAGGAGCGCGCGTGCGCACCCCTCTTTTAAGGGTGGGCAGCGGGCGGCCGTTGACAATGGAGATTTGGAGTGTGCTGCCATCAGTACGCTGATGACACGCAGCTCTATCTGTCCTTTTCCACCTCTGCAGTGGAAGCTGTCCAGTCCCTCGACCAGTGCCTGGAGGCAGTCATGGCTTAGACCAGGGCCAACAGGCTCAAACTCAACCCTGAGAAGATGATGTTCTTCGGGAGTTCCCCGTCTGGCTATGGAGGTCCTCTCCCCAGTCTGGAGGGTGTTTCTCTCCAGCTGGCGGAGAGGGTGCGGAATCTGGGCGTGATCCTGGACCCGGCCCTGTCCCTGGATGCCCAGGTGGTGGCCGTGGCTAGGACCACATTTTTCCATCTTCGTCAGATCGCCCAGATTCGCCCCTACCTAGACGGGGACTCCCTGAGAACAGTGGTCCAGGCACTGGTGATCTCGAGGCTGGACTACTGCAACGCTCTCTACATGGGGTTGCCCTTGACTCTCCTCCGGCGATTGCAGCGGGTGCAAAATGCAGCGGCCAGACTGGTGGCGGGTGCGCGTCATGATGACCGCATCACCCCGGTCCTGGCCCGGCTGCATTGGCTACCCATTGCCTCCCGGATCAGATTCAAGGTCTTGGTTTTAGTTTATAAAACCCTCCATGGCCTGGGCCCGGATTACCTGGCGGAGCGGATCGCCCAGCAGTCAACTTCGACCCGACTGGTTCGGCAGTCGCGGGCGCACTCGCTTCGGGTTCCAACTCCCCGAGAGGCCAGGCGATCCCTTACTCGGAATCGGGCCTTCTCGGCTGCTGCTCCACTCTTGTGGAACAGCCTACCCAGCGAAGTGCGCTCTGCAGAGTCCCTGCTGGCCTTCCGTAGAGCGGTGAAGACTATCCTATTCCACGAGGCCTTTGGTGACCTAGCTGAACAATAGTGGTTTTTTTTTTTTTTTTGCTGCCATCGACCATCATGTCTGCGATTTGATACAGTAGCAGTGAGGTTTGAACTAAAGCAGGGGTCCTCAACCTTTTTAAACAGGGGGCCGGTTCACCGTCCCTCAGACACTGTTGGGGGCCGGACTAGATTTTGAAAAAAATATGAAGAAATACCTATGCACACCGAACATAACAATAAATTACAAATAATAATAATAATAATAATAATAATAATAATAATAATAATAATAATAATAATAATAATAATAATAATAATAATAATAATAATAATAATACCACCTTTGGGTAGTGGGCGGCATACAAGCTATATCAATAAATAAATAAATAAATAAATAAATAAATAAATAAATAAATAAATAAATGCATACATACATACATACATACATACATACATACATACATACATACATACATACATACATACATACATGGAAACAGGAGGAGAAAGGGGGGAATCGTCAAACCCCTGGGCACAGAGTCATCCACCATAAAGTGATGCCAGTTCGCAACGTCAAAAAATCCAGCCACACAACACCCACCGCCATCACTTCCATCACCAGTAACTTCTGGTCCTGTGATCCCTGGCCAGCGGCATCACGAGGGCTGGGAGAAAGTTTGTGACTGAAGCGGGGAAAACAAGCCGGCTTGCCCAGGGGGCGGGAGAGAGGGAGGGAGGAGAGCAAACCAAAACAGCCAGCCTGCTTCTCGGTCAGCGGCACCACTGGCCCGTTCGCCTGCCGCCGTCCTCGGTCTCAGGCGGCAGACTCTGCGGCACCTGGAGAGAAAACCGGGCGCCTTTCCGGGGCGCGATGGGGCGCGGGTCTGTCCAGCCTTCCAGCCTCTCTCCTGGTCCTCCCCACCACCACCACCGGCCCCGCCGACGCAGCAGCAGCAGCAGCAGAGGGCAAAAGAGCAGCAGCAGCACCCCGTCCGAGCGGGATCCCCATCACCCCTCCGGCACCCCGGATCCAAGGCGGGCGATCCCCTACCCCACCCCGTACCTCCGCCACATGCTGGTACCGCGGCCACTCCAAGGACGTCGCTCAGAGGGAAGGTGCAGCGTCCATCTCCTCCTGCAAGCAAGCAAGCAGGCAGGGAGTCCGGCCAGCGGGAGGGTGGGCGGGCGGGCATGTCCTTCTCCCCACCCGCTTCGGTGTGTGTGTGTGTGTGTGTGTGTGTGTGTGAGTGTGTGTGTGTGTGTGTGTAGGGGGGGCGCTGGACGCCTCAGCCTCGCCTGCCCCACACAAGCGGTAGGCAACGGTGTGTGGGGGGAGTGGCCAACAGGGGGAGTGGCCAACAGGGGGAGCACTGGGGCGGCGCGTGCCCAAAAAAGCTCAGCAACTCCACCACTTTGAACAACTCGCGCTCTTGCGCCTCGACCAATCAGGAGGAAAGGGGGAAAACAGGCGCGGGGCAAGATGGGACTTTTTAATTTTCCTTTAAAAAAAAAAACCTAGACTGGAAGATATTAGGGAAAAGGGTGGCACCAGAAGAGGAGGAGTGCCCCCTTGCACCCCCCCCGCCCACCAAGCTCCGTGGCACTGGCGACGGCGGCCCCCCCCGCCCGGCCACGAAGAAGGAAAGCACGAAAGGACCCGAAGAGAGCCCGGAAAGAATAGCCGTTTGCGCCGCCGCCCCGTTACTTACTCCTCCAAACCCTCCCCCGCGGGCGACGCCGGGCCTCCTCCTCCTCCTCTCTCTCGCGTGCGCAGCCTCCACCTCCTCCTTCTCCCCGGCCCGCTTCCCACCAGTTCCGGGTGAGGGGAGCACATGCACCAAAGACGCATGCAGGAACACTCGCTGCAGGAACACTCGCTCGCTCGCGCGCCCGGTCCCCGAGTTGGCTTCCCCGCCGGAAACTCGCGAACGGGTCTGGCGAAAGAATCAAAAATAAAGCAGCGGGGGCAGGGAGGGTTGGGGGGAGCGGGAAAGGAAAAGGACAACCCCGAGGGACCGGATTCAGGGTCCCTGGGGGCCGGATCCGGGCCGCGGGCCGTAGGTTGAGGACCCCTGAACTAAAGGGTGCTCCCCTGCTGCTGCTCTTTTTAATCTATCTATGTATTGATTTGCTGGTGTCTGTTCTATTGTACTGTATTGTATTGTGTATTTGCTGACTTGCTCAGCTCTGTTAGCCACCCAGAGTTCCCTTTGGGAAGATGGGCGGGGTATAAATCTAATAATAAATAAATAAATAAATGGTCATTTTTTGTGGGGGGGTAAATAAAGGGGAGGACGTGGGAGGCTGAGGAGGGGATTCCTAGAGGGAGGAGACGGGGATGGGGGGTCCCTTCCGGGCCCTGTGGCTGCCTGGCTGGAAGGAGGCGGGGGGGAGAGAAGGGAGGCTTATACTGGAAGGGGTAAAAGATGGGGGTTGAGGGGTCGTATATGAAGAGCCTCCCCCAGCCCCACCTTCCTGGGTTTGCAAGTTCCTCTGAAAAAAAGTGCCAGGAGGAAGGAGGGGGAAGGTGAGGGCAGGCAGACATTTTGATAGGGATGCCTTGGGAGGGCATGGGCTGGAGGATGGATTTGTTGTTGTTGTTTTTGGGGGTGAGAAGTGTGTTTGTGTGTGTGTGGAGGATGGATTTGTGAGGTGTGTGTGTGTGTGTGTGTAAAAAGTGTAAGTGTAAACAGAGAGGGGGTCAGAGAGACAAGTTTAGCTGCGAGGGCATCTCTATGACAAAAGGGTCCGGGAGGGGAAGAGCCGTCTCTGAGGGGCCCCACAATGGGTTCCTCATCGGTGTGGGGCAGAACACTTTCTGCCTTCTTTCCTTCCTGCCTTCCTTCATCCTCCTCCCCTCCTGTCGCTGGACTTGCTGAAGGCATCTGCCTTGGCCACAGTGTGGAGAGCAAGATGGGCTTTTGGGTCTTATTTGTGTTCCTGGAGAGTCAGTGCCCCTTCTCAGGTCTCCACTGGACACAGAAGTCCATGCAGGGCAAAATGTCTTTAAAAAAACAACACAGGTAAGTGGGAACTAGAGAGCGGGCTGCCTCAATCTGTGGCCCCTCTGTCCTGCTTCTCCCTACACCAGCAATGGCGAACCTTTTAGAGACCGAGTGCCCAAACTGCAATTCAGAACCCACTAATTTTTTCATAAAGTGGCAATACAGCAATTTAACCTGAATACAGGTGGCTGTGAAGGAATGATGTCGGGTGCCCACAGAAAGGGCTCTGAGTGCCACCTTTAGCACCCATGCTATAGGTTCGCCTACAGTGCCCTAAAAAAACTGTTAATGTTTTGCAGCCAGTTAATGTTGCTAGTGCTGTCCAGTGTACACTGACGGACGGAGACCAGGAGTCGGCACTGCAGAGAGACCGCATCCGGATCCAGACCAGGCCGCAGGAGACAAGCACAGGAAGTACTGAGTGACAGCGAGATACTGCAGTGATGGACAAGTTTTTGAAAAGGAAAGAACTGGACTCTGAACAAAATTTGGAGCCAGATGAGAGCCCAAGTATGAGTGGGGATCAAAAGAAAGCAAAGATGGTTAGCTCAAGCAAATTCTCTGGCACAAGGCAATATAGCGGAAGCTATATTTCATTTGGATTTACTTTCACCACCGGAGATGCAAACAAACCAACTCCACTGTGCGTGGTGTGTGGTGAAAAGCTAGCTAACAGTGCTATGGTCCCAAGCAAACTTAAACGCCATCTCCAAACGAAACACCCTTTGCTTCAAAACAAGAATGCGGCCTATTTTGTTCGCCTGCGTGAAAACACGGAGAAACAGGCAACTTTCATGAGAAAAACCACAAAGGTAAATGAAAGAGCTCTTAAAGCTAGCTATCAAGTTGCTGAACTTATAGCCAAGTCAAAAAAGTCGCACACTGTGGCAGAGACATTAATACTTCCCGCCTGCAAAGCTATTGTAGAGGAGATGCTCGGACCTGAAGCAGCTAAGGAAATAGCCAAAGTCCCTCTCTCAGACAACACAATTTCCAGACGTATTAATGGCATGTCTGCAGACATCGAAAGTGTGGTTTTGGAAAAGATGTATCAGTGAGAAATTTGCATTGCAACTTGACGAGTCTACTGATATCAGTGGATATGCTCAACTCTTGGCCAATGTGTGTTTTGTTGATGGTGATGCAATTAGACAGACCATTGTTCTATTCTGTGTTTTTCATTTCTTTTAATTTTTTCCTTTTTCTTTCTTTTCATTGGAATAAATAAAAAAATTAAACACAATAATAATAATAACCAACTCATGACCATGGACCAGGCACTAGAGAGGGAGTAAAGGCTGGCTGAATTACTAACTCTTCAGCTGGCTCCTTTTAATTAGAAAACAGGTGGAAGTCCATAGACATTAGATTGAGGCTTTGTTACAGCACAAGGAACTAGACTCTAGGTCAGGTATGTCCAAACTTCGACCCTCCTAATGTTTTGGACCACAACTCCCAGAACTCCAAGCTTAGATTGCCAATAAGAAAGGACTGGGAGTTGCGGTCCAAAACATCTGGGAGGCCGAAGTTTGGACATGCTTGCTGTAGGTGTTTGGGGAGGATTGTCCAGTAAGTAATCAAAGGTTGTAAATTATATCTCAGAAAGAAAATAAACACATGTAAGATGTTTGGATCTTTTCAACTGGTTCTCTTTTATTCCTGTCTACAGTATTCCCCCCACCCACCCACCCGCCCCTATATCTAATCAAAGGTCTGGCCCTCAGTCTTTAATTTTTTTTCTTAATAACACACAAACCTTGGTCTGTTAAAAGCCTGCCTGAGGTACTGTCAGAAATGACTGGAAAATGTTTTTTTTTCCTTTAGTTTTGCTTTGTGAAGCTAGGCAAAGGCTGAGTACCAGAACATGATGCTGCTAGGTTTGCTTTGGGAAGCAAAGCTTCCAAAGGAAATCATTCATTCTTTGTCTCTAACACAGCTGTGAAGCAGTCAGAGGTCTGAAATTGGGCTGTGGCCAAGGTTTGAGAATCAATGTTCTGCAGTACACCTATTTAGGAATTGCAGTTCAAGAAGATCAGTTGGACCATGCTGGTTTTTCTCTGCTTTTTTCCCCCTGTTGCTGAATGTAGAACAGTCACTTTCTCTGCACTTGTACCCCAAGAGCTCAAACAGCCTTGATATTTCTTTCGGGAATAGTGGAATGAATTTCAATATCATTATAATACTTGTAGTAGTGACATTTTGCTGGTATTTGAGGTATATAGTGACCAAAACCCAGCCTCTGTAAGAGTAAATAAAGCATTAGCTATAAGCACGTCCATCAGGATTTTGAGAAGGCTTAGGGGAAGGGGAGCAATGACAGGTATGCTTTTTTAATTTGGGAAATAAAAAGAAAGCAAATCCAGTTGTTTTTTTTAATTCAGGGCAGGTTGAGTTGGATGACAAATTAGTTCTGTAACTCAGCAGTCTCCAACCCTATTCTAGTAAAGGACTGGTATTGGTTCCGTGTGCATGCATGTGCTTTGTGCACATGTAATAAATCCACACATGGAATGGGGGTATACATGCAAGATGTGTCTTCCCCATGCATATGCACATGACACCCCCCGGTCAAGAGGCATGTGGGGGAGAACCCATGTGGAGTGGGGAGAAGAGAGTGTGCAAGTTTGGGTGTCTTGCTTCAAACAAACCTTGCTGCCATGGCCCAGTTAGTAACAGGCCATGGCCCGGTAGTGGGCATGGACTGGGGATTGGGGACCCCTTACCTGACATATTTTTTTTTCCTCTGATGCAGTGCATCCCACCCTCAGGTCTCCAGGTATTCTTGGACTATGACTTCCAGAAATCTTTGCCAGCACAGCTTGCAGGGAAGGGTTCTGGGAGTTTTAATCCAAGAATATCAGGGGACCCAAATTTCAGAACCGTTGCTCTCATGGATGGAGCAGAGGGTCAGGCACAGTGATCTAAAGGCAACAGATGTGTTTGACATAAGAACATAAGAAGAGCCATGCTGGATCAGGCCAAAGGCCCAACTAGTCCAGCTTCCTGTATCTCACAGTAGCCCCACCAAATGTGTCTGGGAGTGCACAAGACTAGATATCTGTCTTCTGATACCACTTTCCTGCATCTGGCCCTTGAAGTACCCTGGTTTCAAGCCTGGAGATTACACATCTCCATCATGGTTTGTAACCTGTGATGGACTTTTCCTCAAGCAATCTGTCCAATCCCCTTTTGAAGGCATCCAGGCCAGATGCCATCACTACATCCTGTGGCAGGGAGTTCCAGAGGCTAACAACGCACTGGATTAAAAAAAAAACATTTTCTTTTGTCTGTTCTCACTCTCCCAATACTCAGTTTGAATGGATGTCCCCTAGTCCTGGTATTTTGTGAGAGGGAGAAGAGCATCCCTCTATCCACTTTACTCATGCCCTGCATAATTTTGTATGTCTTAATCATATCCCCCCCTCAGGCGCCTTTATGTATATAGTCTAAAATTTGGCCCCTTGGCCCCTTCCGACAGCATGACTGTCCTTGAAAAGGAAAAGGAGTTAGACAGTACATTGTATTTCATCACCTCTTTTGTTTTCAAACAGGTTATATGCACCCATCATATATGCTGTCATTTTTGTATTGGGCTTGAATAGAAATCATGCTAAAATTTGATTGCCATTGTTGTTCCTGTTGTTTCTGATCTCCTCCTCCCTGCCCCATTCAGATTTGTATTGCTAGAAATGTTGGTAGACTTTAATACTGAGGCTCCTCTCCCCACCCACCAACATTCAGGTTTGTATTGCAAGAAATGCTGGTAGAGTTTAACACTGAAGAATTTCTGCAGGAACTCAGTTCATCAGTAATGGTTTGCTTTAGGAAGGCATTTAAAGGTAGAAATGTTATACATCTCCTCGGTGTCATAATAATTTATTTGTGTTTCTTAAAAAAATCCTCTCTTCTTTTGATTTTTGGACATAGACCATGACCTTCAGGCACAAAAATGCAAAACGAATTGAAGGGCTTGATAGCAATGTTTGGTAAGTAGTAACTAATGCAAATAGATGAATGAAGAAAATGTCTGTAGTTTTTGTCGATGCATTTGTATGCTTTTTATCTATATTCCCTGTCGCACAAGTTTACTAGTGGGACTAAACAGAGTTGGCTTGCTTCTGCAGATATAACATCCCTTTGTGATGAAGTCAGTACAGGGAGGAAGTCATAAGATAGAGCTATGCATTACCTACTAATTTTTTTAATAGTATGCATCTGTTCAAGTTGCATATTTGGCTGAAATAAAACCTTTACATAATAATCATTAGTGAAGATAGTGGTGGAAATCCTGTTGCTTAACACAGGAAGTTGTATTAGATTATTATATCTAATGCAATATATTAACAACCCCTGTTGTGACAATATATTAATCCTTCTGGAATGGATTTATAGGTTTTCAATGCATTCCTATGAGAAACCGTGCCTCGGAAGATGGATTTTTTTGTAGGACAATTTGACTCCTAGAACAAATTAAATTCGTCTTGCAAGGCACTACTATGTTATGGTCTTTATTATGCCTGTTTACGTTGTGCCTTAAGATGAAAAACTCGTAAGACAAATGTAATTTTCGGAGATAGGAAAAAAATCGTAAGATGATTTTATCCTTTCCATTTACATTTTTGGGAAGGATTTTATCCTTCCCGTTTAATAAAAGCCATGTTTTTATTAATCTTGTAAGCTGCACAGAGTGGCCTTTGGCCAGATGGGAGGGATATAAATGCAGTAAACAAACAAACAAACAAACAAACAAATAAGGAACTGTTCAGAAGTTGTACAGTTTTGAATGTACCTTTGTTCTTTGGTTTCCCTCAGTGCCAATCTCTTAACAAGGTCTTCCTATCATTGCAATCCCGGAGGCTTTCACTACTAGGATATAATGGTTGTTGTGAGTTTTCTGGGCTGTTTGGACGTCTTCTGGAGGTTTTTCTTCCTAATATTTTGCCACTCTCTGTGGCCAGCATCCTCAGAGGTCAGGCGCACTGGGAGCTAGAATCCTCTCTGTGCTCTGGTGTAGATTGTTGGGTATTTATAGCTGTAGGATTGGGTTTTTTGTCCTGTTTGGGAGATTAAGCGTTTCCCATTATCTGTGCATTTCTTGTGATAGTGGGGGATTAAGTGTTTCACTGTGCTCTGAAAACCCAAAACAACCATCTTCCTATCATCTTTTAACAGGTGGTTTCCTTATCTATTTATACTCCTTGGGAGTATTTTACCAATTAAGCAACTGGACAAGCTGATCGACTCCTCATGGAGTAATTTCTAAATGCTTCTTGTTCTGTGTAGTGATTTGATCTGGAATATTGAGATCAGATCCCAACATATTCAGCTGAAATGTTTTTCTAAGTTTATATTAACAAGAACGTTGTCTATTTCTTTCTTTTACAGGGTTGAATTTACAAAAGTAGCTGCAGATCCCTCCATTGTTAACCTTGGGCAAGGCCTTCCAGATATATCCCCTCCTGACTATGTAAAGGAGGGTTTAGCAAAAGCATCCTCTGTGGACAGACTGAACCAGTATACACGGGGCTTTGTGAGTACATAGTATACATGAAATTCTCAAAGACATTATTAGTCATGTAGCCCCATCATTTCTCAATCCCTCCTTCTTAGATTAAGATTCTCATGCTGAGAAATGGTGCAGCCTCTAACCATAAATATACAAGCAGTTGTTAAATGTAAATGTGACTCTAAAGAGGACTGTGCATTTGGCGGAACACAAGTGGACAATTGTGTCTCCTTGTGTTTTATAGCTGACTTTGTTCAGTGCCCTAGTGCCTTCTGCTTATGAGAGCATTGAAGCAAAATGCTTTGCAAAATTCTCTCTCTCTCTCTCTCTCTCTCTCTCTCTCTCTCTAAGTTGACTAATAAGAAAGTTTTGATTTAGATAAATAAGACAGGTAATGTGGATCTGAATTCGATACTTGTTTTTAATTACATCAGTGAAGCTTGTAGCCCATAGAAGCTTTTGAATTTCTTACTGCCGTGTTGTTTTTCTGTTACACAGATTAGATAATCTTTGAAATCTGCTTAGAGAAACAGAAATTTGATCCAATTTGTGATGGTTCTCCAATTGGTTATGCTTTATTGATTCACATTAGAAGTTTTAAGATATGGGCCATTCAGTAGTGCAGGTTTCTATTGTGAATCTGTAATAGTTAAGAAATTTTCATGGACAACAAAGAATTAGATTTTTGATAACTCTGCTGCAGGGTACTTGCTCTTTCCATTTGCCCTCCATTAATTTGTTTATGTTAGTTCACACTCTTGCTTTAGCTTTTAGGAAGTAGGTTTGCATGAAAACTCCCATGTAAGGAATCACATGGGAGTAGCAGCAGGGAAAAAGTCAGAAAGTACTGAGGAAGTATTTGGGTATATCTTTTTTCTTCCTTGTTGATTGCTTTGGATGCCATATTCCTTTTTAGATTGTCCATGAACTACTGTACAACTTGTTTCTGCAGGCATTATCAACTCTTTTGTTTCCAGATTGCTATCTTCTCTCTTTCTCTTAAAAGGGGGCACTGTCAACTTTTAATCTTATTAACTTGGAGAACAATTCATAGCTTGTGTTCTTGCACAAAGACTCCTGTTCATTGAGTCCTGGCTGTACAGAGGAGATCATGTGAACCGTGCCCTGTATGATTATTTTTCTTGTTCATTTCAGTATTCCTGGCTCTGTCTATGGTGTGATTCCATCTAAATCTGAATCTTAAATGTATTGTTCTAACAATTTATCCCTTGGTCCTTGTGTGTTTTATGCATCAACTATAATGTATATGACTGATAAATCACACTCGATCATATGCCTTTTGGTTACATGTCATCAAACAACTTGCAGAACTAACTGCATCTTTTCTTTTCTTGTTAAAAAAATACACAGGGACATCCATTGTTGGTGAAAGTCTTGTCCCAGTTGTATGAAAAAGTTTGTGGGAGAAAGATTGACCCCTACACTGACATTCTAGTAACAGTGGGAGGATATGGATCTCTCTTTAGTGCGGTACAAGGACTCATTGAAGTAGAAGATGAAGTAAGTGCTGTAAGAAAAAAGGCATGTGATCCTTGTACAAGATCCATAAACAATGGAGTGACTACCTTTCTGCTTTATGTCCCATTAAAACTTTATTCCCTTCATTTTATTAACAAAAATGAAACAGTATTGGAAATTCTATTAGTTGTCCACACTAATATTTGTTTTCTTAGTGAATACAGTGGTACCTTGTATAAAGGAATTAATTTGTTCCAAATGAAATTATGTTAAGCAAATTTTCCTTTATACAAATGTCCCATAGGAATGCATTGAAAACAGAGTAATCCCTAATCGTGACCATTTTTATGTTGTATGGATTCGCCCCATAGACGATTCTGTTAAGCCAATTTCCCCTCTCTAGAATTTTTATGTTGTACAGATTTTATGTTATACAAACCGTTTGTTATATGAGGGTCCACGGTACTTCAATGGAAGGTAGGTCTGGATTTTCTTGAAATCCAACATTAGACTAGGGCAGTGATGGTGAACCTTTTAGAGACTGGGTGCCCAAATTGCAATTCAAAAACCACTAATTTTTCGCAGAGTGCCAATACAGCAATTTAACCTGAATACAGGTGGCTGTGAAGGGGCAATGCCGGGTGCCCACAGAAAGGGCTCCGAGTGCCACCTTTGGCACCCGTGCCATAGGTTCACCAAAACTGGACTAGAGCCATGACTTTTATTTTTTTTTAAACTGTCCCAGCTCCTGTGCCTTTGATAGTAAGCTGATACACATTAACTAGAAGATGAACGCTTTTGTGAAAGGATGAAGGGATATTAAGCAACCTTAGTTATTTTATCAAGTTGCTATTGGAGGTACAAAAGCAGGGCTGTTTAGAAAACTAGCAGTCATGTTCCTGTCACTGGTTTTCAAGCCATCTGCCATTCCCTTTCTGTGTTTATGGCAATTTCTCTTCCTTAGCTGCTCCCAAAAGGTCTGGAAAATTCTTCACTGTTTGATAATTAAGATACCAAAAAAGTCAATGCAAAGTCCTCAGAACATGATGTTATTTTTGGGACATTTTCCTGAAGCACTTTATCTTACATTTCTATTAGTCTGTCCAAAAATGGGCATTTCTCTCATTCTTTGTAGAATTAAGAACTTGATTGTTTTCAGGTGTATAGAAGAATGTGAGTCCTAAATCAAATAAACCACTTCATTTGGGATAAAATCGGTAATGAAGTTGTAGATACATCCCCCTCCCTGGTTTTGCTTTGCATTTCTGTCTCACTCCATTCAGTGTTTAGTAGTGTTTATTATTTGGAATTTGAGTCATTGCAACTGGACTTCTTTTCTTGTGAGGTCAATTTATACTTGCACCAACTTTCCTTCGATTGACGAAGCTACTTAGATGAGTAGTGAAATGTTACGATCTCAGAATGTTTATTGTACAGCAATCCCCTATTTATCATGGAGGTTAGGAACCCGACCTGACCTGTGATAAAGGGAAATCTGCGATACGCGGATGCTGGGGTTGAGTCAGGACTGGGGGGGCTTGTCTGGGGCCTCCTATATACTTACCTTAGGCCTGGGTCTGGCGCTGCCCCGAATGGGCCTTGGACGGGCTTCCCAGGCCTGTTGGAGGCTCCAGAAGTGGTTTCAGAAAATCCAGAAGGCACTTCCGGTCTTTCGGAAGTCATTTCTGGTTCACTGGAAACCACTTCTGGGGCCTCCAACAGACCCAGGAAGCCTGCCAGAGGCACATTCAGGGCAGCACCAGGCCTGTGTTAATATTGTGGAAAGCTTGCCTCATGGACCCTTGCCTTCATGTACCGTACTGCGGTCCCACGATATACCAGGACGGCAGTATGTGAACTGTGAAATGGCGGGGGACGACTGTACTAGTCAGATCACATTGTGGTTATGTCTTTGAAGAAAAACCTGTCTCATCTGTAAATTTCTCATCCTTATTGCTTATTGCTCTGTTTATTTCAGGTGATAATAATAGAACCTTTCTTTGATTGTTATTTATTTCAGGTGATAATAATAGAACCTTTCTTTGATTGTTATGAGCCTATGGTGAGGATGGCAGGAGCAAAACCTGTTTTTATATCTTTGCGATACGTGAGTATGTTTTGTAATATTATAACATACAGAAATTTTATAGCAAGAAATTAAGAGAAGGGAAATTTACATTTTGTATTCATTTGGAATGGTAGTTCTTCTTTTCCCTCTGCTATCTAGATTTGCTGTTTGTGTTAAGTGAAAAACAGAACACATTCAAGTAAAGAAATGAGGAGCAAGAGGGCATGCAATGCTGTTTAAAATTCTTCAGTTAAAATAGGGAAGCACCTATAGACATGGTAGAATGCAACAATATTTAAGTCAAAATTGCTTGAAATAAAAAAACCAACTTCCTTCCTTTCAAAAGGAAGGAAGAGTCAAGACATACACTTAATTTTTTGAGTCTGAATGAATCTTGAACACTTTGGTTTATAAGGATATTAAATATGGTTTCTAATGATGAGCAGAGATAATACTCACGTGGTTTTCTCCTTATTACAGTAGTACAGTATTAGGCTCTTATAAACTTGTACATAGTGTCCACGTATCATAGGGTTAGTGTCACGTGGTGGAAATAAACATTGACATGTCTTGAGTAATTCCAGCCGTCCAAGTGTGTCTGGTTTATCTGATATGTGTTTATACGTCAACATGTAAAAATATTAGAAAGGGAAAGATTTAGTATTCTTGAAGCTGTGAATCCAGATTTTCCCCACCCTCGGCATATTAATTCTAGCAAGTTTGCCTCTCAATTGGAAGGTGACATAGAACTTCAGGATACCAAATGCTTTCAAAGGGTTGGTGCTTTGTGTAGCGTTTAATTCTTTGTGATGTATTAATTTTCTTGGTTGGATGGGGTCTGGGCATGGAGGCTGCCAGTTCCAGAGATCTGTTATTGGGAAGCGGCATATGATATTGCCCACATTAGTGTTAGGAATGACAGTGTGCCATTTACAAATACTGTATGCCCCTGCGTAATATAATAAACCCTGTAGAGATACCACCTAGGAAGTAAGTTCAAGATCAGTGTGTTTCAGGTAAATAAAATACAATTCTCTATTTCCTAGAAACCTGCAGCTAGAGATATTCCCTCTAGTGCTGATTGGGTCTTGGATTCCACTGAACTTGCAAGTAAATTTAATTCCAAGACAAAAGCTATTATACTGAATACTCCTCACAATCCTATAGGAAAGGTGAGTCTCCTGTTTTTACATTTGCTAAATGTAAAAAAACAAATTTACTTTGATTATATTGATCAAGGCACTATGCCCTCCTCCTTTTCATTCTCCTCCTCCTTCTAGGTCTATACAAAAGAAGAGCTCCAGATAATCGCTGATCTCTGTATTAAATATGACACCCTGTGTATCAGTGATGAAGTCTATGAATGGCTGGTATATACTGGGAATAAGCACATTAAAATAGGTACAGAATAATATGAAACCGTGCAGAGGATTGTTGATGGGAAGAAATGTGGTCTTGTTAGTTCCTGGTCTGCTTGGGTTATATCCATCATGGTTATAGGATGGAATGAGGGACATCTGGCTCAGCAGTACCCTACATGTGAGAAGGATCTTGGAAGGATCATAAGCTGAATATGAGCCCACAGTGTGACGTGGCCACAAAAAAGGTGAATGCTATTTTAGGCCGTGTTAACAAAAATATAATTTCCAAATCCTGTGAGGTGCTTGTCCCCCTCTATACAGCACTGGTTAGGCCTCAGCTTGAGTATTGTGTCCAGTTCTAGACACCACGCTTCAAGCAAGATACTGACAAATTGGAACAAATTCAGAAGAGGGCAATAAGGATGATCAGGGGGCTGGAAACCAAGTCTTATGACAGTGTTGGCAGATCTATGGCACGGGTGCCAAAGGTGGCGCTCGGAGCCCTTTCTGTGGGCACCCGACATCGCCCCTTCACAGCCACCTGTATTCAGGTTAAATGGCTGTATTGGCACTTTGCAAACAATTAGTGGGTTTTGAATCTCAGTTTGGGCACTCGGTCTCTAAAAGGTTCGCCATCACTGTCCTGCGAGGGAGGACTGAAAGAACTGGCCATGTTTAGCCTAGAGAAAAGAAGACTGAAGGATGATATGATAGCACTTTTCAAATATTTGAAGGGCTCTCATACAGAGGAAGGGCAGGAGCTGTTTTTGATCATCCCAGAGTGCAGGGCACACAAAATGGGCTCAAGATACAGGAGGCCAGATTTTGGCTGAATATCGTGAAAAAACTTCCTAACTGTTAGAGCGCTATGGTAACGGAACGAGTTCCTCAACAGCTGTTAAGAGCTGCAACACTGGTGGCATTCAAGAAAAGTTTGGAGAACCACCTGTCATCTATCCTTCGATTTGTATTCCTGCATGGAGCAAGGGGTTGGACTCAATGGCCTTGTATGCCCCTTCCAACTTCTCTGTTTTAGATTCTACGAATATTACTTGTCAGTATAGACAACCATTCTCTGCTTTTTTTTTTAAACCATGGTAGTAAATACAATACAGTATGAAAGAAATATAGTCTGAATCAGGAGTATATAAGTTGCATCATGAACCTGAGAAGGTGATGGGTGAAGGTTTCTTTCCAGTCTGTGGTTCCCTTCAAACGTCCCAGCCCTTCCCTCCCCACCACCAAGGGGGGGATGCATATGGCCTCTGTTGAGAATGGCTGGTAGATCAAGGGTGCATAATAACAGGACTGCACGCATTTCCCCTCCTCTTTTTGCCTTCTGGAGCAAGCAGTATCCAGTCCTTGTGCTGTCAGATTTGGTAGTGTGCTAAATTAGACCTCCAAAAGATGGTGGGGTTTTTTTTTTTTTTGACTACCCATCCCAGAATGATTGACTGGAGGATTTGAGATGTTTTATTCCCCGTAGATATTTCTTCCAAACGCCTCAAAAAATCTTTTTAAAATGTGTTCTTGTTTGAATGAAGGCTCCTGGGGGAGTACACAGTTTCCTTTAAAAGAGAATTCCAAGGAGAAACCTCCAGAAATGTGGTTCTTTTGGAAAATAAGGCACATGCTCCTTGCTTTAATAAAAAATGTTGTTTGAAATATTTCTGCAGTCAAATGATGTTGGCAGCGGGGATACCTCTGGTGAATTCCTGGCAGCAATCCTCTTGCCCCATGACTTATTGATGCTGCCCACCCGTCTAGAGCAATAGAGAAATTACGTGGGAAATGCTGAGACATGAAAGATACTCAGTACTGCAGGCTTAGAAATACTGTTACAAATAATTTATATTAAGAAGACCGAGAAGTAAAATAGCGTACTAAAATAATGCCACGAAGAAATCAATGAATTAAGAAGCGTCTTCAAAATGTGTGGACTGGCATACCCTCTGCCTTACTAGCATTACAAACAATTGTTTCAGTCAATTTGGTATCGCATTTACTTGACCCTGTGACTGGCTAACCATTGCCATCTTCTTAAACTGGGCTTGTTGGCTGTTTGCTCTGCACATGGGACATTATCTTGCTATGCTTTAAATTGGCTAAAGGTGATGGGTTGGTGCCAAAACCTGTGTGTCGGGTTCTGCCTCTCTTCCTAGTCCACTTAGCAACAGGTACCCCAAGTCAGAATTTCATGGGGTTGGGGACTTTTCTATCAGTGGCCTCCAGTGGAGATGCCAAAACATGTCATGCTGTGAAGAGGTGCTGCCACACACTCTTGGTGTGACATCTTGGCTGGCGTTCATTTTGTCATCTGTTTTCTGTAATTCAGCCCTGATTGGATAAGAGCAGGAGTGGATTTTGTTTGCTGCACTTCTGCGTGGAGCCTAGGAGGATTTTATTATTTTGGATTATTAGTTTTGGTTCAGTACCCACAAGTGAGAGCTTGTCTGATCTGTAAAAATCTTGGCCATTTCTCTTACAGGCATACTGCCACGCATCATGAAAAGTATGGCTATGATGGAATAAATGATAAATTCATTTGCTCATCAAGCTTCACGTTGGTCAAAAAAATTATACAGTACATTGCTTTGTGTAACACATTAAAAATTATTTTCCTCAGTAGTACACCATAGTTTATACAGTATGTTCTAGTACCTCAATAATTTTTCTCTCTCTATGTATGTTTTTAAATAAACAGCTACTTTGCCTGGAATGTGGGAAAGAACAGTAACTGTAGGAAGTGCTGGGAAAACATACAGTGTAACTGGCTGGAAGGTAAAGAGAACACAGTTAAGAGGTGATTTGCATGAATATAATAATTGAGGAGTCTTGTGGTGCATGTTTATTGTTTGATAGGATTAAAAGATTAAGCATATTTTTAAATAAATCCATCTGGATGCTTCTGCTGAGTAATAGTCACTTCCAGGGGATGAACCAGGACTTGTTGATATGCCAGGAGAGTTCGTTTTCCTCTGTCTTGTAAGGGACTCACAAAAGACTGGTGGGTTTTATGTGACCAAGGAAACAAAAGCTGCATCAGTGTTGCCACTACCACCAGATAGGTATGGGTGTTTTCTAACAACAAGCCCTGGCTAAATAGAGATGTGCACCTACTGGGCCTTTTCACACGACCCCTAAGATCCGCTGGCCACTTAAATTCGGCCCAGAGATCTTGGGGGTTCGTTGCTCTTCCTGCATCCCCACCCCTCCGCACTTCCTTGCTCCTGTCTGCATGAGGGGAGGGAGAAAAAAAGAAAGGAAAAATGCAGGCTCACCTCCGAAGCAGCCAGGAGCCCCGTCGTTGTCCTGATTCCTTCTCTTAAAGGGGCGGGAGGCAAAAACAACAACAAACAGAAGCGAGGAGAGCCAGGCACTCTAGGTTATATCCGGATCTGGGGATTTTCACCCTCTGAGAGCAGGTACATGAAAAGTGCGCTGGGACGCACTTAGGTGGGCGTGGTCACACTTAATTTTCTGCAAACTCCGGAGATGGTGGGGAAACAATTGTAAGCTCTGGAGCTTGCAGCCATTTACGGCAGAGTTTAGGGGTCGTGTACAAATACCCTTTGTTAAAGGCCAGAAATGCTGCCTTCCACTCTGGTGATGCGCTACAGTACAGAGAGGCCAGAGCTAAATTGAAAAAGGGCATCAGGGATGCCAAAGCTATGTGCTGTCGGAGGATTGAACATCATTTTGAGAACTCTGATCCTCATTGGGTATGGCAAGGTCTGCGACAAATCACGGGGCAGAATATCAAAAATAGTCTGTCTAGCAGCAGTGATTCTTTGGCTGAGCAGTTAAATCAATTCTTCATCTATTTTGAGGTGGATACAGGAACAACCATCACTCCAGCATCTACCACCAATAGCACACCATTAGAATCTACGATTGCTAGTCAACCACTTCTACTGTAGATTTCTGATGTGAGACACGCTTTCCAGAATATTAACGCTTGGAAGGCAGCATTGGAATCATGGGATGAGTTGTTAAGGACTGTGCTGTAGAATTAGCTGGAGTTTTTACATATATTTTCAATCTCTCCTTGTCAGTGCTCTGTCCCTACTTGCCCGAAGACATCTATTATAGTGCCAGTCCCTAAGCAGTTAGTAGTGGTATCTCTCAATGAGTATATACCAATAGCTTTAACACCTGTTATTAAATGTTTTGTGAGCTTGGTGCTAGACTTCAATCTACTTTGGATCGGTGTCAATATGCATACAGGAGTAATATGATCTACTGATGATGCTATGTCCATTGTTGTCCATACTGTACTGAGTCATTTAGAACAACAGGGAACATATGTAAGGGTGTTATTTGTGGATTATAGCTCTGCTTTTAAAACCATTCTCTCCAATAAGTTGTTTCTTAAAATGTCCAACTTGGGTATACATCAGAAGATTTGTTTGTGGGGTAATTTCTGGTTCCGGCTACACTGCAAGTGACACAACTTGATAAGTACTCCAGCTTATCAAGTTGAATTTCTCCATATAAAGGGGCCCCTAAGGGGGTAAGTTTCCCTGGAGGGGAAACGAAGAAAAGGCAGCACCTGCAGACACAAAAGGATTGGAGGTGAACTTCGATAGAAGCAGAAAAATGCCTTATCACCTGCTGGGGGAAGACTGACGCCATTCTGACAAAAGCACAGCTGTCGGTGCTGGATGCTGTAAATAAGCTGTTTATATTTGGCATGTGTGAGTAGATCTGCTTTCTCCCCTCCATTATCTACACAAAGCTTCTCCTTGGCTTTAGAAAACTTTCTTCAAATAAGCATCAACCCTCCTCCTCTTCTGGAAGTGACACTTAACGAAGAGGTGAATATTTTGAAAAGATGTACAGAAGTGATTATTTTTCATACTACATTATTGCCTTTCTGCTTTATTGCTTTTCTTTTGAGGAAATTAGTTTATGTTTTTCTGCTCTTTGGTATGTGGTGACTCTAAGATGCAACCTTAAAGGAAATTACTTTATGTTTTTTGTACTTTTGGTATGTGCTGGACTTAATGATGCAGTTTTAAGAGCAGCATTGGAGAAGCTGTTAAAGAACACTTTTCGACCTTGAGATAATCTCATGTTTTGAAAACAAAGGCTGAAAGATAGCTGTTCCTTGCCTCTAGGACTTTAATTCAGTCATATCATTCTATGCCCTTCCCTTTTGGAAATTAAACGGCAGAAAGTATAATTACAAGCAATTTAACTTTTTGTTGTGAACCATAAAAACAATGGATTGGGAAAATATTTCAAGATGAATTCAAAAATATACTTTTATCCGGATTAAAAGAATAATAGGTATCTTGGATCCAACCTCTAAAGATAAAGAAATTTCCAATCCTGATAAAGTAATAGAAGTAGAGCAGACACCGGACTCCAATCTACAGATGACAACATCAAGAACAATCCAAGATAGATCCCAACACGAACTCTTGGATAACATTGAATCCCTGGGAAAATCTGAAATTAGCTCAAATCAAGAGATTATACCAGGACAAAGGGTGGGTCTCAACATTAAGACAAATTTGAGAAGAACGGTGCAGGCTAAGCCCTTAGATATTCCAAGTATGTGGAATATGACAGTGCATCTGTTTTACTCAATATGGGTGCCAAAAAGAGGAAAATTTGGGACTTTTTCAGTAGCAGAGCAGTCCAGATTACTATCAAGATAACACAACAACCCATGAAGTTAATGGATTTGACAAGGGAAAAGCAACCTGTGAAGATAAGGGGCTTGGCAGGAAAATGGAAAATTGAAAAAAAGAATTTCTGGCTTAGTGAATTTATTACATTAAAAATGTTTTCTGTATTCTGATTGTCTAAGGCCACTAGTTAATTGGTATGATATGGGAAATGGAAAATGGAAATATGAAGATAAACCTGATATCTAACAATTAACAGTTTGTTAGATTTTTAAAAGAATAGAGGCAGTTAGGTATAGACAAGAACTTCTATGCATAAAGTGAAGCATATAGACAAGGATGTAGTTCTTTTATAATAGTCCATAATTAACTTGAATTAGTGATGACTGCTGAAATTAGGCATCCTTTGGAAGAATGGGTAAATATACTGTGGATGATACATAGAATATATATAGTTAGCCAAATCTATCCTAAATTGCTTAGTATTGAGAGCAAAGTCTAAGGTACAGGTGAAATGTTTGCGGGATCTCCTCTTCTCTGATGACGCCGCCATTACTGCTCACTCTGCCGAAGATCTCCAACAACTCATGGATCATTTTAGTAAAGCTTGCAAAGATTTTGGGCTAGAAATCAGCCTGAAAAAAACCACAAACAATGGGCCAGAATGTGGACTCTCCTTCTTGCATTACAATTTCTGCAAAAGAACTGGAAGTTGTCCATGACTTTGTGTATCTTGGCTCAACTATCTCAGATACACTCTCACTAGAGTCTGAGCTGAATAAACGTATAGGTAAAGCAGCTACTATGTTTTCCAGACTAACAAAGAGAGTATGGCTCAATAAGAAGCTGACAGAACATACAAAGATACAGGTCTGTAAAGCTTGTGTACTGAGCACACTTTTGTATTGCAGCGAGTCTTGGACCATCCATGCCCGGCAGGAAAGAAAGCTTAATACCTTCCATATGCACTGTCTTAGTCAAATATTCAACATTACCTGGCACAACAAAGTTCCAAATAGCATAGTCCTGAATCAAGCTGGAATCCCTAGCATGTACACTTTATTGAAACAGCGACGCCTACACTGGCTTGGACACGTGAGAATGAATGATGGCCGGATCCCAAAAGATCTTCTATACGGAGAACTAGTGCAGGGAAAGCGCCCCAGAGGGAGACCAGAGCTGCGGTATAAGGATATCTGTAAGAGGGACCTGAAGGCCTTGGGAATGGACCTCATCAGATGGGAAACCCTGACCTCCGATCACACTGTCTGGAGGCAAGAGATACAGCATGGTCTACATAAATTTGAAGAGGCATTTGTCCAACAGGCAGAGGAAAAGAGGCAGGCACGGAAAGAACGAAACTTGAGGACTGGGCAAGAAACAGAATACATCTGTCCCCAGTGCGGTAGAGACTGCCATTCCTGAATTGGTCTATTTAGTCACACTAGGTGTTGTTCTTAGGATCTCTACTCCAGGCATGATACCATGGTCTTTTGAGACTGAAGGATGCCAATGAATGAATGAGCCAAATCTATCCTAAATTGCTTAGTATTGAAGAGCTAAACAGCAAGTTTGAATAGATTATTGATATTAGATAGGCTATATTCTTTTTATTAAAATAGATGTAAATAGAGATAGATAGAATAGGGATGAGATAATAAGGAAACTCAGTATGAAAGTATGCTCATTTAAGCTGGGAAGGGAGATATGATTCATATTGGGCTCAAATGTTGGGAAAAACTGTGATTGGAGTGGTAACACGACAGGAGACAAGCAATATATTTGTTTTATGTAATTTAGTATAGAAAATAAAATTAAAAAATCTCTACAGAGAATAATTAAAATTGCCCAGAATATCATCGAGCTCCAGCTAACGCCCCTTGGCAACATCTTCACATCTTGCGGTTTGAGGAAGTCACACAACATTCTCAGAGACTCTTCTTATCCTGCTCATAATTTCTTTGTGTTGCCTTCTGGCAGAAGATACAAAACAGTTTAAACTCAGACCACAGGTTTTCTGAACAGTTTTTATCCCAGAGCAATAATTGCTTAATTAATGAACTTAAGGACCACCAGCAGTGAGCGGTTGGACAGTATTACTCGGCTTGATGTGTAGATGCTTGTGTTTTTAGGGGCAGGGGTTGGTGGGCGGGGGAGTGTTCGGGATTTTTGTGTGTGTGTGTGTGTGTGTGTGTGTGTGTGTGTGTGTGTGTGTGTGAGAGAGAGAGAGAGAGAGAGAGAGAGTGGACAAGAGGAAGAAGGAAAAGCCAGTGGTGCGCCGTCTGCAAGAGAAAATCTAAGAGGGAAAGATAAGGAGGAAGAATGTAAAGTGAAGGAAGGGGATAAGAGAGAGGAACGGAATGTTGAGGAGGCCTATTGGGAGATGAGATGCACGCACAGGAGAAGAGGCAGTTGGAAGCAGAGAGGAAGAACCGTTAAAGACAGACGTTGGGACTCAGACTTGGGGAAGGACGGGAAGGAGAGAGACGGGAGAAGCGGGACTGGAGATCCATGGAACCTCTATCCTGGTCAGTTCAGGTCAAACCACTATTGTGGCGGAGGAATACCAATCAGACAAGGGAGAGGTGGCGACAACCATCCCGAGAGAAATCTGTGGCTCAATGGGTGCGGCTTCCCTGTTGTGGGGACCAGTGTTTCGGGAGAGGGTCTCAGGACTCCCATTGGGCTCCCCAGAAGAACCATCTCCCACACCCTTAGAAGGACCTTTTAAGTCAAATCCATTTGTGTTTGAAGAAACAGTTGAAAGCATTGTTGAGCGCCTAGAACCAATAGCACCTGTTGTGCGAGATAAAACAACTAATGTTTTGGACAATAAAAGTTTATTAGGAAAATGTATAAATAGACTGGACAATCCTCATTTGAGCTCGGAACCGGGGTATCCACGCAATGAACCCTCACAGGGTTGGCAGGTGGGGGAGTGTTTGGGATTTGTGTGTGTGTGTGTGTGTGTGTGTGTGTGTGTGTGTGTGTGTGTGTGTGTGTGTGTGTGTGTGTGTGTGTGTGTTGAGGGGATTTTGTGTGTGTATGTGTATGTGTGTGTGTGTTGAGTCTGGTCTCTGGGTGTCTATGATTTTGTTGTATGTGTATATTGTGTATTTACACACAATTATTATTATTATTATTATTATTATTATTATTATTATTATTATTATTATTATTATTATTATTATTATTATTATTATTATTATTATTTTGTGTTTCAGTAATTTGTTTCATCTTATCTGAAAGCCTGGGGTAGAGGACATGGCACCAATTAAAAATTTGTTCACCTTTATGCTTCTAAGTTGTTAATATTTTGTGAAAGTTAGTAACCTGATAGTTATTATAGTTTATGTCTTTTTGTTTAAGCTTGGTTGGTCAGTTGGTCCGCAACATCTGATAAAGCATTTGCAAGTTGTTCAGCAAAACACCATCTACACCTGTCCAACTCCATTACAGGTTGGTACCGTTGCAAACAAAAGAAAGAGTAGCCTTTACATAATGTTATGCTAGAATGACCCCTCCTCATTTATTTGATTTATTTATTTTTAGAGTATTTTTACTCTGCCTTTCTCCTTGGAAAAAGGACCCAAGGTGGCTTACAGAATGAGGGATAATATACAGTCCAGTACAATTAAGACATCTTCAAGTATTTGAGAACAAGGAATTGAGGGACATCTTACAACATTAATAGACAACATTACATTAAGGCTACAAGAGAATGTGTAAAGTTATGAGTAATGGAAATGAACATTGAAAACATAGCACAGTTTGGCATAGTTGAAGATGTTGAGACCACTGAACAGCATGATAAATTAATGTAATGGGGGAAGTATTAGTAGGAATTGCAAATAAAATGAACTCTTGAACATGTGGGATGTAGATTTTTTAAAAACAACATGTAGATCATAAATCTGGATATTTATTTATGTAGCCAGGAATGTAAGAGATGAGAGTTGAGGCAGATTACTGTTTTCTAATACATTCTACCATGTATTTGTTGTATAGGATATTTTCTCTACCTTATGTCCAAATAGACAAGATAGCTTCCTTAAACAGTGGTTGTGTGGATGATGTGGAAAATTGCCACTTGGCTAATCTGTCTACATTCTTAAACTTAGCTTCGCTTCTGCTGTGCAGATGTGCTCAAAATTATAAGGTTTGTAAAGATTTAGGACTTGCCTAAACTTTTGCCATAAATGGGGTGGGACATTAGCAGACATGTATATTTTACTGAATATAAACTCCTGGGGAAAAATAGACCATTGGATGTTTAAGATCTGAAAAATGTACCTTTACCAGTTCTGTTTAGTGTCTGCCTCTTTTCTGCTAATTAGTTTTTTTTTTAATTCCCAGGAGGCTGTGGCACAGGCCTTTTTAATTGACTTGAAACGCATGGATGAGCCAGACTGTTACTTCTACTCTCTGCCCAGAGAATTGGAAGAAAAGCGGAATCGAATGGCCCAGATGCTCCTGGGAGCTGGATTGAAACCTATTGTTCCAGAGGGAGGATATTTCATGATTGTTGATGTGTCCACACTAAGTTAGTGAAAACATTACTCCCTGGCAGCAGTGTGGCAAATATTAATCTATGACAGCAGGAACAGGGTGTGGGTCATTTCAGTGAACTTCATCAGGTTTGGATTATGAGCCTGCACAATTCTGCATGCCCTCTTTGTTAGTATTTCAGAAACACCATAGGGGGAGCATGCTAAGGGAGAGAATACAGAAAAACTCAGTTTTTGCTGTTGCTAAAGATATTGGTTTAAAATTCTGACGTTATTTCATAGTGGGGGCCCCTACCAGTGTTTCTGGCAGCTGTGAAAATGTACGCACCTGAGATAACATCAGGATATGAGTAAATCATTCAGAATGTGTTACAAAGGAAGAGGGAGTGAACGTGACTCAGGGCTGCCATCTTTGGCAATAACCTTTTATCGTGACCTCTGTGTCTTCAAGGTTCACCCCATGGGAAGAGAAATACAGTGCAGCAAAGTGGCACACAGTGCATGTTCCTAGCTTATAATGTTGTCCCAGATCCTTCTCTCCTTCCACTGTCCTAAGAGCAGGGGGAGGGCAGAACAATAATTCCTAAAAGATATTCTCCCGATAATAGCGCTGTTTTGTTTTTCTGTTTTTTAAAAGATGTAGATCTCTCCGAGATGGAACAAGATAAACCTTATGACTATAATTTTGTGAAGTGGATGATAAAAACTAAGGTAAGGATTTGCTTTGTTGCTTAAAACGAATCTCTTCTAGTTTATTAGAATGCTAAGGCCATCTGATCCAGGGAACTTTTGGGGAGAAGCGAAACCGCATCACCACTGATAGGTGTCCAGAACAATTTCCCCACTTCAATGAAGGTAACTAACCTCCCAGCCCTGACATTTACACAAACCTACAATCATTTACTACTGTCTATGACAGTTGTGGTGAACCTTCGGCACTCCAGATGTTTTGGACCACAACTCCCAGAATGCCAAGCCTAGATTGCCAATGACTGCAGGAGTTGTGGCCCAAAACATCTGGAGTGCCAAAGATTCGGCACCACTTGTCTATGAGCTGGACAAAGCCACTGCTTTACAAACAGCTGTTTCCTTTCCAAAGTCCCTTGGTAGGTAGTTCTAGGCAAACACCTGACTACAGTCCAAATACGAATGGGAGACGGAGTCTCAGGATGTATAAAAAGTAGAAAAGACCTTTATTCTCTTTTCTACTTTTCTGCTTGTATACATCCTGAGACTCTCTCTCCCATTCGTATTTAAACACCTGACTACAGCCAGCATTTTCCAGAGTTAAGTGTGCTCTTAACCCATAAAAACAAAACTGCAGAATTCCAGTCTAGAAAGCTGTGCCAAAAGTAATGAAGGAAGTGTGCAGGATGTGTTCAGGTGGAGTGCAGCTTCCCAGACTGGACAGGTGAAGAATACACATAAAACAAACAAACAAACAAAAACAATAGTGTTCCCAAACTTAAATCCTCATATGTTATTTTGCCAAGTTCCAGAATCTCCAGCCACCTGTAGCCAGTGGTCAGTGATTCTTTTTGTTGCAATCCAACAGCATCTGGAGACTGCAGATAGGAAATCACAGCTTTAAAACTTTCCACAAGTATCTGGTTGAATCCCTGGCTGATTTTTACAATGCAGTCCTGTACATATTTACTCACAGACAAGTCCTGCTTAAGCCCAGGTTTGCATGCTTTTGTGTACATATTCTTAATGCACTTTGTATACGTCATGAGCATATAATTGTATTTTGTCATTTCAGAAACTGTCAGCAATCCCTCTTTCCTCATTCTGTGGCTTGGAAACAAAGGGTCAGTTTGAGAAATACATACGGTTTTTGCTTCATCAAAGTAAGTTCTACAGTCAGAACTGCAGTGATGTTTTATGCATTGCTAAGCGACAGGACTGGAGCTAATGTGTTAGTTAGAGACAGTAGCTTCTGCCTACATACATCTGGAAGTTTTTCTAGATGTGTGTGTGCGGCTGTATGGTCCAGTGACTCTAATATTCCATAATGAAATGAAAGAGGCTACCAGATGGGTGGTTCTTAGTATTTGTAGTACAGTATTGTAATGTGATAGCATCTGTGAGCGTGCAAAGCAAAATCATCTCAGGATCGTTCTTTCCTCGTTCTGATTTGCTCCTCATTGCAGTATCTGTCGAGCCGGAGTTAGGCATCTGGCTATGTAGCCAGAGGTTGAGAATTTAGTTCCCCACTGTACGTGCCAGAAGAGCCAACCTGTGTGGCCTTGGGCAAGTTGCACAGTCCCAGGGTGACCCCAAAAGGAGGGGGTGGTGAACCGCTTCCAAGTGCTGCTCTCTACCTAGAAAAACCCTTTTCCATCATGCAGTCTGGCTCAGAATTACTACTCCTGCAGCCACTTTTGAAGTATGGCTGTATAGTACTGGCCGATGGACTTGCTTGGCCCAGTGGGACACTTTAAATCAACCCCATTGTTGTGGGAGGAGGGTTGTGGGAACTGAAGAAAGAACCCAATGGTGATGTGCTCACAGTGCTCGGGGGCTATTTAAGAATCAGGGTTTGATTGGGCTGTATGTCCCACAGACACATAATACAGATGTTTGCTGCTAAACATCCTACACATTCTAATTGCAGAGCTCAGTGGTTCCATGTGCTCTGACTTGCCACTGTCGTACCAAAACACGTTAGTCCGCCATTTTAACGGAGAGTCAGGTTCATAAATTTACCGTGTCTGTTAGACTGTCACAACCCTTCATTTGCTGCTCCCACCATTCTGGTCCCTGGCTCATTGAGTCTAACAGTAAGGCAAGAACAGAGTGTGTGATATCTGGAGAAAAGCAAAGGGGAAATGATGCTTTACCTGGCTTCGTTCCAGCTGGCTCTGTCAAAATGGTGTTAGGGGCTTTTTGTTTCTGCATTTCACTTTCCCCTGAGATTGGAAACAGATGGTCTACTCCAGTGCTCCCCAACCTTTTTGTCCCCGCGGACCGGGAAATTTTTTAAAAAATTTCTGTGGCCCGGGGGTGGGGGTGGGGAGGGGGAGAATGCGAAAGGGGGTCCGGCGGGGAGGCAAAAGGGGGTGAAAGCAAATGATGGGAGGGAAGGAGGAGGGGGAGGCACGAGACCGGCGGCGGCACTCACCGGCTTGGGGGCGTCGGGGGTGCCACTCCCCCCACACACACACGGGCGGGGTGGGGGGAACCCGGGGCTCCTGGGCAGGCGGGCCCCCGCCTCCTCCTCCGGCGCCGGGAGTCGCGCGTGGGTCTCGCTGCTGGCGCCCCGCTTGCTCCTGCTGCCGCCGCCGCCGCCGTGGGCCTCCTCCTCCGCCGGGAAAGCGAGCGGGCGCCAGCAGCGAGACCCGCGCGCGCTCCTGGCCCCGGCGCCCCGCGCGCAGCACCCGCCCGGCCGCACCGGGAAGCGCCCTCGCGGCACCAACGAGCCGCCGCCGCCTCCTCCTGCTCCTGTTCCTCCTCCTCCTCCTCCTCCTCCCGCCACCGCCGCCGGGAGCAGCAGCAGCCACCCCCGCAATCGCCCTCCCTCCCGCCGCCGCCGCCGCCGCCGCCATGTCGCCCCGTCCCGCCGCCGCCGCCACCACCCCTCTGCAATTGCCCTCGCTGCTGCTCTCGCGGCGGCGGGAGGAGGGGAGGAGGAACCGGAGCAGGAGCAGGAGGAGTTATCTAGCTCCTGCCGCCGCCGCCGCCGTGGGCCTCCTCCTCCGCCCGGGAAAGGGAGCGGGCGCCAGCAGCGCTTTTCCCGGCGGAGGAGGAGGCCCACGGCAGCGGCGGCAGCAGGAGCAGGAGCAAGCGCGGCGCCAGGAGCGAGACCGCGCGCGGCTCCTGGCTCAGCGCGCCGCGCGCGGCACCCACCCGGCCGCGCCCTCGCGGCAACGACGAGCCGCCGCCGCCACCTCCTGCTCGGTTCCTCCTCCTCCTCCTCCTCCCGCCACCGCCGCCGAAGGAGCAGCAGCAGCAGCAGCGAGGGCAATTGCGGAGGGGTGGCGGCGGCGGGATGGGGCGATTGCGGCGGCGGCGGCGGGGCGATTGTGGGGGTGGCTGCTGCTGCAATCGCCCCGTCCCGCCGCCGCCACCCCTCCGCAATTGCCCTCGCTGCGGCTGCTGCTCCTTCGGCGGCGGCGGCGGGAGGAGGAGGAGGAGGACGCGCTGCCGCTGCTGTGGCTGCTGCTGCTGCTGCTGCTGGTGGAGGGCGAGGAGGAGGAGGGCAGAGGAGGGAGGCGGCAGCTCCTCCTGCGCTCCTCCAGCCTTCCTCCAGCCTTCCTCCTCCTCCACCGGCCGCCCGCCCGGGAGAAGAGAAGAGGAGGAGGACGGCGGCGGAGGAAAAGGGGAGGAGCCTCCCCGGCCTCCCCAGGCGGCCCGGTGCCGACCGGTCCACGGACCGGCACCGGTCCGCGGACCGGGGGTTGGGGACCACCGGTCTACTCCATGTCCCCATATTAGCTGCATAATGTCGTTAAGGGTGATTTCCAAGGTTATACCAGAGCTTCGTCCTCCCTCTCTCTCAGAGTGCCAACACCGAGAGAGGCCCGTAGGGCTTCGACCTGGAATCGGGCCTTCTCGGTGGTGGGGCCGGCTAATTGGAACAAGCTGCCAGCTGAGATCAGGCAGGCGGAGTCATTGCTGGCATTTAGAAGGGCCTTGAAGACCTGGCTCTTCAGGCAATGTTTCGGGGCCCTCTGAGCATGTGCCTCTTCCCCCCTCCCCCCCTACTCCTTTCCTTGCTGGCACTAGTTTTTTAGTTGCCTTGCCGGACATTACCTGGACTTTTGTCTTGGTTAGAGGCGCCTTGTTATTTTTACTTGCTATCCTCTTTCAGTACTTTTTAGTAGCTTTTTATTGTATTTGGATGCTGATTTGTATTTGCTTTGCTGTCTGTTCATTTTGTTGGGGATTGTTATGTTTTGGGATTGTATTTGGTAGTCCTTGTGGGGTGATATGTATGTACACCGCCAAGAGTTCCCTTTGGGAAAATCGGGCGGTTTATAAGTGTAATAAATAAATAAATAAATAAATAAATAAATAAATAAATAAATAAATATTTGTGAACTTCAACTCAAGATTCCCAGAAATCAGCTGAGAGTGTTAGCCCCCCCAAAAAGCCACTTTTCCAGAATGCAGAAAGATGCAAAACTCATTGCCATAACTCAGTGATCCTGCTGTGTTTCTAAAGACAATAAAAAGTGTTGCTCTGAAAAGTGAAATGACCGCTTTCAGTGCCCAGACAGATAGAAAAACTGAGTGTGAAGGGGCCTATAAGGCCATTGAGTCAAACCCCAGCTCAATGCAGACATCCCAATCAACCAGATCTGACAGATGGTTGTCCAATTTCCTCTTGAACGCCTCCTGAGGTAATTGGTTCCATAGTTATATTGCTTTAATGTTAAGGACATTTTCCTAACAGTCAACCAAAATCTGACTGCCATTAAGTTGCACCCATTATTGCATGTCCTGCACTCCGGGATGATTGAGAACAAATCCTGCCTATCCTTTGTATAACTTGTCTTTCAAATATTTGGAAAAAGTGCTATACAGTAGGACCCCCGATCCTCTGATTCATTATCCATTGATTCAGTTATCCACAGATGGCAGAGGAAAAAAAATCAAAATAAATAATTCAGCAGCCGCAAAGCAAGCTACTGTCGTAAAACAGCAGCCGTAAGGCAAGCTACTGTCACAAACAGCAGCCGTAAAACAAACTGCTGTCATAAAACAGCAGCTGTAAAGCAAGTTACTGTCACAAAACAGTTTGAGGGATTTTTGGTGTTCTCTCTTATCCACGGTTTTCATTATCCACGGGAAGATCGGGAACCAACCCCCAACAGATACCGGGGTCCTACTGTAGTTTCTATTAGGGCTTACAGGGTTTGTTTTCCAGCCCTCTGATCATCCTTGTCGCCCTCCTCTGAATGTGTTCCAGTTTGTCACCATCTTTCTTCAAGGGCAGGGTCCAGAAATGGACACAATACTCAAGATGTGATGATGTTAACCTCTCTAGATGAAATGTTAAGTTTCTTCTGGCTGCTACTGGCCCTTTTTGACTACTTGTCTAGTCCTTAAATGTATAGGCATCTGTTGCTGTGCAACTAAATAGTGTTTCACTGAATTCAAATGTGTTTCTTGGGGGAATTAATCTCACTTTTTAAATCAATGTGGTATTGTATATTGACAGAAAGACAGCACATTGGATGCAGCAGACGTGATCCTGAAGAACTGGAAGAAACAATAACTCAAGAGTGAATATTTTCAGTCATTTAGGGGCAAAAACTTTTTTATGAATAGTTGAACATTTAAAACTCAACCGGGAATGACATGTAGAGCTTTTTTTAAAGTTGCACTGTGCTGCCATCTGCTGGATGTTCAGCATTCATGTGATGTTTTTGATACTTTCCAAATTATTGACTGTTTTCTAAAATACTGAATGAAATTCTTCCCTCACCACGACTTTTTAACATACTCAAACAGAAGGCATACGAATGGAAGACATACAGTTTGATGAGCTTTGCACCTGCACAAGGTAATGTCTCTATTGTACAATGTTGGTTTCTTTTTGTCCAAAACATCTTTTTTTCTCTTTCAAGCAAACTACTGTTCCTATGCGGTCCAGTCTGTTGACCTGAATCCTAAAAGTGTCGCCGGTCAGGGTGGGTCGTGAAAACGAGCCCAGCTGCCATCATTCCAGCATGCCTGGCTCGTCTAAATATTTTTGTGCTAACGTGAAAGAGGCAATTGGGCAAATCACGCTCACAAATTGCCCTGAGGGAAAGGCATGGCATTTGGGCAGATAAAAGGCATCCTGGATGGGCACAGTATCCGTGCATTGTATCAGGAGGACAGTCCTGCCATTGACTGCACAGTTTAGTACAATAGTTAATCGTGTTTGCTGCTATCTAAAATGAGCTGCAGTGGATATTCACAGAAGTCTTTTCAGCACATGATAAGAAGGGAATAGGCGGTTTGAAACAGTCATCAGCTTTGCCATGAAAGACCGGAGATTGTGTTTGCACAACATTTTTATAGGCAGAAATACACAGGACATTCTTGAAATAAAAAAAAACCTTTTTATGACACAGCGTGTTTTGAACAACTAACACAGTTGTTTTGCTTACCCCAGTGACAGGTATCCACAGATGTTCTGATGTGCAACAATTAATATCTGAAACGTGATATTTGATGCACAATGTCTTTGAGTGGATTTTTTTGATTCCATGGGAATATAGCATTAGAAAAGAACAGTTGTGTGGGCATAGAGAGAGTCTGGATTTGCTGTTCCCTTTGTTGAGCAAATTACTTTTCTCACTGACCAAATTAGGTATTCCGTGTCTCACATATATGACCATACTAGAAGGGATTTTTGTCTCCTCCAAATTTATAGCTTTATACAATAATAGTTCTTAATGAATGTGCTACATAATATCTGTTAATTTTATGAAACTGCAAGTTGATTTAACAAATAATAAAAAATGAACAGCTGCAATAAATCTTACCTGGCAACTTGTTTTCATTTATGATAGAACCATGCACAATTTTTGAGGGAAGCGAAGGTTATAAGCATCTGTTTAAAGTTTATAAATTTATCCTATGTGAATCTTTTTCTCTATAGTAATTGTGCATTAGAATGGCATGCCTTGATCTAGCAGCCATAAAGGTATCTAATTATAGGAATGTCCTTTGTATTCTATGTAGCATGTTCTGAGGTCAGTTGGGTTCCACTCAGCAAACTGCTATATGTGCAACAGTGGTACCTTTTAAGATGAAAAAAAATAAGGTGAAAAATTTGTAAGATGAATGAAATTTCTGCTTCACAAGAGGAAAAGTCCTTATGGGATGTTTCACAAGACAAAAACCCTTTCTGCATTTTGAAATAAGTTAACCAGGATGCATTGTGCCCCCATAGTTTGTGGAGGGGTGGGAGGAGTTTTTTCATCAAGTTTTGGAGCCATTCTTGACATTGTTTTGCAGCAGTTTTTGGACTTTCAGAACTGGAAAAGGTCAGGAGCTGAAGTTTCCTTGCTGTCTTTTGTGTTTTTGCATTGTTCCCATTGCAGTTTTGGCGGGAACAACCTGGGGTTTGTCTTGCTGGTTTCTTTTGTCCATCTTTGCTTTCAACAGAGGAGCCTGACATGGACATCTCTGATCATGACATTTGAAACAGTCTTATTTCTCCTTCATCACCTGCAGCCATATACTATCCAGGTTGATGAAGGCCTGTACCAAGTTGAAAATTAGCTTGTACAGTATTTATGGGGTGTTTTTTAGTGGTGTAAACAAGGTGTCATCCACCCTTGTCTTTAGACTGTGTACAAGGACCACATAGACCCCTCCCTCCCCAAAGAAAGCAAGATGCTTGATCTTTGAATCCCCACTGTTTTCCTCTGGAAAGGTCTAGTTGAGATCATGTGCAGCGTATCTGGCAACTGATTGGGTTATATTCCTTGTCACCTGTGGAGCGTGGGCAAGTTAGGCATAGGCTTACAGTGCCACCCACCATGAGGAAGGACTACTTCAGTACTTGATTCATTTAAAAAAAGGAATCAACAGCACATAATTACTGTATATTGCAAGTAATTACTGTATATTGCAAGTAATTACTGTATATTGCAAGATTATTTTCATCGTTTTACAGATTGGATTTTTTTTCTTATTGTGCTATGGGATAAAGGTGGCATGCAAGGATAAAATAAAGAATAAATATTAGTTTATAGTGAAACATATATGGCATTCTGAAAAATCTCTGAATATTGTTTAGATTGCTGAAGCTAGTGTCTAGACCAGGGGTCCTCAATGTTTTCAAACAGCGGGCCGGTTCACCACGCCCCAGACACCACTGGGGGCTGGACCACAGTGGGTGGGGGGAGCAGGGGGGAGCCCTCCCCTTTGAATGCTGCCAGCATGCTGATCCTCCCACTTTGAATGCCCCACTAGCCAGCATGCTGAGTTCATCTGCCTCGTGATTTTTTTCATGAAACAAGTGTGCCTTTGCCCAAAAAAGGTTGAAAAACACTGATCTAGGCGGTAGTTGGGGGGAGTGGGAGAAGTGACATAGCCCACTACTTTGAACTGCCTCAGCAATAGAAGCAGCTGCGGAGGCTGGCTTGCTCGCAAAGCAGGGGGTAGGTGGGGGGCTTGCAATTGGTCCTGGGGGCCGGATTCAGGACCTTGGGGGGCCGCATCCGGCCCTGGGGCCTTAGGTTGAGGACCCCTGGTCTAGACCACTGGTTCCCAACCCGTGGGTCCCCACATGTTCCTGGACTGCAACTCCCAGAAGTCTTCATCACTAGCTGAGCTGGCTGGGATTTCTGGGAGTTGCAGTCCAGGAACATCTGGGGACCCACAGGTTGGGAACCACTGCCCTGGACCAAGAAGGCTCTGGGTTAATACAAGTCCATAAAACCTTGCACTGTTGCAACACTTAGTGGTAGAGGTGGTACTCTATGCTTGGTAGTTACTGTTACTGTTGCAACACAATTTCAAGGTTGTTGGCTATCTTGGATAGTTGCAGCAGAGTCTGGTAGCATCTCAAACTTCTGTACTGTCAGATCAGATACTTGCATCAAATGAAGTGAGCCACAAACATCTGTGCATGGAAAACATTCATTTTTCTCACCGCGTGAGGCTTGTTTATACTTATAGTAGCTGCCTGATTCCATTGTGGATGCAATAAAAGGGAATTTTCGTGGAGACATGACAGGTGGGTGAAACCCACCCTTACAGCTGGTTTTTTTTTTTTAAATGTCTAATGTGTGCTAAAATATGTGAATCAGGCTATGAATTACAGGAAGCCAACATGTGCAGCGGAATTGATCATTATTCCATTTCTTTGCTACCACGAAGGAACTTAAGGCAGTTCACAGAAATTAAAACACAGGTTAAAAAGACAGCAAAAGTTAATATGCAAATAGAGAAAACAAGGCAGGGAAGGCTCAAGATGACCGAAAACTGTGTCATTCCAAATTGTAGGAACCACTGCTGTATACAGCAGTGTCTCTTACTGCCCCGCAATAATAATAATAATAATAATAATAATAATAATAATAATAATAATAATAATAATAATAATAATAATAATAATAATAATAATAATAATAATAATAATAAATAGCGCCTCGTCCTGCATCCGCTTAGGCGAGTCTGATCGAAAGCAAATTCTAGGGAGTTTCAACACCTCCGCTTCGTAACAAGCCCCTCCTCTAGGGAACCGCCCCCTCTTCCTTGCGTCGCCGGCCCAAAACTCTCCGTAGGGGGGCCGCGAGAGCACTGAAAAAGAAAGAGACGCCTGACGTTTGTCCTGAGCGGCTGCCCGTAGCGGCGCCCTCCCTAAGCTCCGCCCACCCGGACGTAAAGCTTAAAAGGCCCCCCCCCGCGCGCCGGCCTCCTTTCTCGACCCTACGCAGACGCCACTGCGGGAGGGAAGCAAGATGGCGTCCACTAGCCGGTCAGTCAGGGAGGTCGGCGCGCGGGGGGGTGTGTTTGGTCGCCTTGCCCGTTTCTCGGGCGCGTTGAGGACCGGCTTGTGTGGGGGGCGCGGTGGGAAGCCCTGGCGGAGAGCGAAGGGGTGGAAGTGGAGGCGGCGGCGGCAACAGCAACAGCCGTGGAAGGTGCTATGGCGGCCGCGGCGGCTGCTTCAGCTCCGCTTGGGGCTTTGAGGCCCGCCTCGCCCCCTTTTCCCCTTCCCCGCTTCTCCCTCCCGCGGGTTGCTTTCCTCCTCCGCCGCGTTGGTGCTTCGCCGCCGCCTTTCTCCTCTCTTGGTCTCTCTTTGTCTCTCGTTCTCCCGGGCCCCCCTTCCCGGTTCCCTTCCGAAGCTCGCCTGGGTCGCCCCCTTCCCCGCACGTGCCTTGCGATTCTGTCGGGAAGCTGGTGGTCGCGCCTCTCTGTTGGGGGATCGGCCCGTGATCGCCTTTTCCTCCTCCTCCTCCTCCTCCTTCCCGGACCCCCCCCCCAGTTCGTCTCCTGTCCTCTTTCGGCGGAGAGACGTCGTTCTGTCCGGGCGGCTGGGACGTAGGGGGTGTCTGTCGGGGCGAGGGGGGGGCGGCAGTAAAATAAAATCTGAAGCCCTTTGGGAGGGAAGTGCCCATGTGTGGGTTGGAATGAATAAATAAATAAAACAAAGAGGGGGCCCAAAGTGGCCCGGTGGGCTTGGAGGAGGAGGGGGAAAACTCGCACAGCGTGTGGTTGGTTGCCTTTCTTCAGACAGCAGAATGTCATGGGGAAGCTTTTCAGGGCGCAAAGATGTGCCAAGAAGACCGGATTAGGATCCACAAGCGTCGCTGCAGTCGTTAGTTTTGAAGATGGCAACGGGGCCGCCGGTATGTGACCACACGTGCCAGGAATTGTGGCCTCTGTGACTCCCCTGTGGTTTTTGTTCTGAACTACAGCCTTAGAGAAGAAGTTGCCCAGTGTATATGCGATATTTACTCTTCCGGCAGAGCTGGGAGTTGGCGTGCTTCCAATTGTCTCTATAAATCTAATATTGTATAGTTGTTGAAATGCCTCACCAACCTCTTGTAAGTCTATAGTTCAGGCGCTGCAAGTGTACAGGGAAAGAAATAATTGTTTTATGTGCAAAGATCCTGTGTAATTTCGGATGAGCTATCGGAAGAGATGGCCATATTACTATAAAAATGGCCTCGATGTTTAAGTTTTTGCTGGGTCATTTAGGGACAGAAGATGAGTTTGCTTTGATAAAGTGGTTAAGATTTTTTTTCCTATGAGCTTGTTCTGAATTGAGGTTGGTGCTGGGAAAGAAAAGAAAATTAACATGAATGTATGTGATTTTTGTGTCAGATGATACATAGTGAGAGTTAAGCAGGATAAACAGAACTTATATGTTGTGTTTCTTTAGGGGTGTATTTTTGGATGAAGACAGTATGATTTTTTGAGAATTTTCTCACTGAAGTCATCCCACAATCGGCTACATCAGATATATTTAGACTGATCTTTGTGGTTTATTGCAATCAATGAATAAATTTCAGGGACATAAAAGTCACAGTTGGGCAGCATTTTGGTTCATCTGACTTTTCTTTGTCATGGCTGCATAATATAATTAGTAATGTGAAACAGATTGTCTTTTGCTTTTACTTGCTTACTAAGTTATTTATGTGACACCATCAGCAAAAAGCAGTGCCTAAATGGTATGGCCAAGATCTCCACATCCCATTGGTTGGTTCTTATGCATTCTTTCCAAGATGTTGACAAGGCATTTTAGTGAAACCTACATTTTCTGTCAGTTGATCTCAATTTACCCACAGATGTAATTAATTTGTACTTATAAAGCTTAAAAATGTGTTGTTGTTTTTGGCCAAATCCAGAACATGGTCAATGATAGGAAGACGTACGTAATAAGAAAAAAGACATACTGTATTCTCTTTTAAAGAAAGCACAGAGTGGAACTAGACTACAATTCTGGGGTATTATTTTGCTAAGAGGGATGCAAATATGTAGCATTCACTTTTAGACAAACAGCTTTGATCCAGGTTGCGACCATAATATAAATAGGAAGTTTGAACCCACTACCTCCAGCCATTTTTTAAAATATCTAAATTGTGTTGGTCCTAATGCAGTATTTTCTGTTTCTTAAACAAAACAAGCTGTCAGGGAAGGATCAAACTTTGCCACATCTGCAAATTAAAATTGCCAGCTGGATCAGAGTGGAGCATGCTTCTTTGAAAGAAAGAAAAAGAATATGATTTTAAACTTTGTGGTTGAGTGTGGATTCCGTTTAAATTGTTTTAGCATGGTTTAAACCTCCAGGAAAGCCTGATTTCATGTATTCTTCCCACATAACGTGCTCTCATTTTTGCTTTAGTTTTTATGCGTATCTTTCACAATCTCCTAGCCCAAATCACCCCCATCTCCAGCACTCCTCTGTACTGCATAGTCTGAAAATATGTACTTTAGGCAGAAAGATGAACGGTTGACTTTGTTTGCACAGAGTTGTCAAAGGGCAGTTGCACTGCAGGAGATTATTGAAAGCAGTTTTTGATAGGCCTTCCGAGAATTTCCAACGTCACTTTACGTCAAGAAGGGAAAAATACTCCATGGATAATTTCAGTTGAAACTGGAAAACAAGATTGATTTGGTTTGTTATTTTCTAAATGTTTGATTTCTGATTTTTAAAAGATTACATAAGCATAGCCTGAAATCCCGTTGCTTACTGTAGAATGCTGCAATCAGGGTAGGGCCATCTGAATCAGTGGAACTGATGGAGTTGACTGACCAAATCTCCACTGATTTAGTGGGCCCACTCTAGTGTGACCTACTATGCTAAATATAGTCCTTGTCCATCTCTGTGTGTGGGCCAGGATTTCAGTAAAAAAAAAAAAGGAAATACAGTAGGACCACTGTATCTGCTGATTTGCCGTTTGCGAATTCAGTTATTGGTGGATGGCCAGGCAGTGCGAATGGCTGGCCGGTGCATGTAGTGGCACAACATCCCTGTCGGGGGCAGCATGACACAAAGGACCAGGTGTGTGCTGCTGCTGACCCCTCGCTACCGCTGTCACCTTTGGATAAGAACATTTGCTCATATCTTGCATATCCCCAGAACCAATCCCCTTCAGATAAGGTGGTCCTCCTGTAAATGAGCATTAACTTTGAATTCCCCTATGCTCGTAGAGCTCTGCTCACACATCTTAAATAATGTAATTTCTCTGTAGCTACTACCTGGTCCTTTATTCTACACAGTTCTAGCTGCACAGTTGTGTGCAAAATGAAACAGATCCAGAGTTTTGCAAGGAAAAGGCTCCAGAGGTCTATGTCATCTCCACATGACCTCAGAAAGACTCCCTCTGCTGTACAATAAATCAAACAATCAATTTCTAACAGCCCGTCCACCAGAAGGAATGCTTTAAAATGTGTAGTAAAACTACCATCAGTAAAACTGTCACCTACTAAAGACCTGCCAAAATGTTGTCTTAAATGTTTTGGCAGAACATACAGAGAAAGGGAACATGGCAGATTTTGATGTGGAGATTTACAGAGTTATGCCACTATTGAGGAAAAGGTGATGTCTCCATATTCACCAATATTGTGGCTGCTCTATTGCAAGCAGGATGCATAAAAAAATTAAAAATGATTTTTAAAAAATTAAGTCACAATTTAAATCATTTGATGAAACAAGATTTTTTAAGTAATCAAAATCTGATTTTTTAAAAGAATTTAAATAATGATTTAGACTGTGTTTTCAATTGATTGCAAGTCCTCTAACATTGGGGTTAATTTATACTGTATATAGAATCAGGTGGTCCTTAGTATAACCTACCCTTACAGCTTTAAAGGCTAAAAGCAGTATTTTAAATTGCGCTTCAAAACAAACAAGTCAATGCCACTTACATAGAACTCCAATATGTGTGAGTGTGTGAGAAGGTTGATGGATGCATGATCAAGCTATTGCTGTTCCAGGGAGCAGATAGCCTTGTCCAGAACAGATTGCTCACCTAGGTTGCTGCTTGTTCTTGACTAATGACACCATCATCTTCTCTGGCTTATACCTCAGCTTGTCCCCATCTGCTTCCAAGCCAGTTTCAGACACAAGTTTGTAATTTCAACTTTCCCCCTGGGATTAGTTGAAATCTGGGCAACATTCAGTCCATGTACAGGTGACATCACAGCCCTAATCTCCAGAGGACTTCCCTATGTACCTTCATATGGCATTTTAAATGCATGAAAAAGTAAGGTGGACATTCTTAACTCGTGGCCAAAGTATCATCTTCAGATAGGACTTTATGAGTAGAAATGGAACCACACTTCCATCATGGATTGACAGGAAAATTACCATAGTGGATTGTTTCAGAATCTTACAAAAATCCCAGATATTCAGGTTGTGCCATATATGGTAAAATGTGCCATTTCACTATATAAGACAAGTCATGTACCAGAGGTGTGAAGGTTATTTCTGTTCCCAACAAAGTTTAATGAACGTAATGCTGGTGTTTAATAACACACTGGAACCAAGATTTAACTGAATTATCAAAATTTACTTTCAGATCAACACTTTTACTCTTCACTTAATTATTATAATACATTAAATCCATTCTAGACTTGTTCAGTGATATTGGTTCTTTGGCTTGTCTAAAATCTTTGTCCAGGAAGTCCTAAGAGTTTGGGGAATGCTTACAGGCTGTCTAGTCAAATGCCCACCTTCCCCAAGTATAGGAAATTCCTCATATAAACTTGTCTGTCAAGGCTGCCAATAAGAAATTCCCAACCATCAGTAATGGTAAATGGTAAGTGCATCACTGTTGATGCCATTAAATAATAAGTATTTTATTTTTTTACAAGACCAAAAGTTACTTGTGCATTTGCTAGCAGGTGCAAGTTGATGAGGCAGAACGACTTGTTGGACAGGAAATGAAATGGTACTGTTAAACTCTCAGCCTGAAGTGTTTACTGTTCAGATGTTTTTTTTTGTCCCTAATGAACTAATGACCTCAAAATGTTCTGTCCTGTATCATTCTGTAAGAAGAAGAATTTTTCTCCTTTAGGAGTCTTCTCACTTAATCTTATCTTGTGTGGCGCATACACTGATCAGCCGCAACATTAAAATAATCTGCCTAATATTGCTTAGATTCCCTTGTGTTGCCGAGACAGCTTTGATGCGTTGAAGCGTGGACTCCACAAAGCCACTGAACGTGTCCTGTGGTATCTGACACCAAGTAGCAGTAGATCCTTTAAGTCCTGTGAGTTGCAAGGTGGGACATCCACAGTTCAGATTTGGTATTCCAGCACATCCCATAGAAGTTCAGTAAGTTTGAGATCTGGGTAATTTGGAGGCCAAGGCAACACCTTGACCTCTTATGTTCCTCAAACTATTCCTGAACAATGTTTGCAGTGTGAAAGGTGCATTAACCCTGCTGAAAGAAGCCACTGCTATCACGGAACACCATTGCTGTAAAGGCGATGAATGCCAAGACCCAGAGCTGCTCAGCAGAACTTTGCCCAGAACATAACACTGCCTCCACTGGACTGCCTTCTTCCTATAGTGCATCCTGCTGCCATCTCTTCCCCAGATCAGTAATACACATGCGCTCAGCTGATCTTAAAAAAAATGTGATTCATCAGCCCAGGCAACTTTCTGGATTGACTAGAGGCATTTGAGGATTGGGGGGAAGGGGGTATTGTGTTATCTTGGCTCTGGTCCTTTCTTGATCATGCCCAGAAGATACAGCTTGGAGATGGCTGACTCAACCTCTTGGGTATTCCAGTGTGGAGTCCCATAAGGGTCAGTTATACCAGTGGTGTTTAACATCTGGGAGAGGGCATGTAGAGATTTAGAGTCTGATGCCATGCTGCGCTCAATTTCTCCTTTTCACATTGAGCTGGAGAACTGCAAACCCTAGAACAGTGGTGGCAAATCTTCAACACTCCAGATGTTTTGGGCCACAACTCCCATAGTACTTTGTCATCAGCAATACAGACTTAGAATTCTGGGAGTTGTGGTCCAAAACATCTGAAGTGCTGAAGGTTCGTCACCACTTCCCTAGAGTCTTGTCTGGCCTTGGTCATGGACTGGGCGAGGACCAATAGACTGTAATTGAATCCTGTTAAGTAGGGACTCTGATCAGTTAGGGGCAATTTTCCCTTTAAGGTGAGCATGCATGCCTCCTCTCCCCTCTGTACAGGTCTTTTCTTCCCCTGCTCACCTGCAGCAATTGTTTTTGTTTTGGTTGTGATGGGGTGGGTGGGATTCTGCATCTCCCGGAGCCCATGCAAGAGGGATGCAAATCGGACAGCACATTGCTTGGGGCCCTTTTGCCTGCTGTGGATGGGTGGTGGTGGTTACACGCTCCCGGAAGAAACAGGATTATAATCTGGATGTGCTTCTGGACCCAGCCCTCTTAATGGAGAGGCATAACGGTAATGCTGTAAGATGTCCCTCAGTTCCTTGTTCTCAAATACTTGAACATGTCTTACTTGTACTGGACTGTATATTATCCCTCATTACTGTAAGCCACCTTGGGTCCTTTTTAGAGGAGAAAGGAGGGGTAAAAATAAGTAAAATGAACTTGACTATGGCCAGGTGTTCCTTTTTCCAAATTAGGCAGATTCTTCACCTGCTTCCTTATTTGGACAGGAAATTCCTATTAACACCAGCTCATGTGTTGGGAGGCTTGAAGGTTGACTGTTGCAATGCTATTTATGTGGGGCTGCCCTTGAAAGTGGTATGGAAGCTGTTGGTGGTGCAAAATGGGGCAGGCAGTTTGGTTTCTGGGATTTCAAAATATGATCATATGTCCTGACTCACATCTACTGGCTGCCTGTATGCTTCTATACCAAATTTGGGGAGCCAGTGCTGACCTTAAAAGCCGTAAATGGTTTGGGACTTCGGTACTGTCAGGGGTAGCTCTCCCTAAGATATAGCACCTGTACCACTTGGCACCTCCCAGTCTTTGATGCTGTGGGTGCCAAGGGACGCCCAGAAGACCATGACTAGGAGCTAGGACTTCTCAGCTGTGGCGGGCTCATTATGGACTGTTCTGCTTAACATAAGAACATAAGAGCCCTGCTGGATCAGGCCAAAGGCCCATCTAGTCCAGCTTCCTGTATCTCACAATGGCCCCACCAGATGCGTCTGGGAGTGCACTAGACTAAATATCTGTCTCCTGATACCACTCCCCTGCATCTGGCCTTTGAAATACCCCGGTTTTAAGCCTGGAGATTACACATCTCCATCATGGTTTGTAAGCTGTGATGGACTTTTCCTCAAGGAATCTGTCAAATTTTCTTGAGGTGTGCCAGGCCCCCCTACCCTCCTAACATTTGGAAAGCACCTAGAAGTCTTGCTGTTCAGAAACATCAAAACACCTTCATTTGTAATTGCTATTTTAAAATTTAATATTTTTTAAACATTTGTTCTGTTTATGGCTACCATCTTGTTCTCTGTATGCCTTGCTTTTTATAATTGTTTCAGGGTGGGGGGTGCCATTTTTGTCTGTACTTTTGTTGGAAACTACCCAGAGTGGTGGCACTCCATTAGATGATGTGGTATAGAAAATTAATTATAGGTAGCCCAGTTCACCATGATGTTTTGTCAAGCCAATTTTGATTACCATGTGACATTTATTCAGTGGGAGTAACTGTAAGAAAAATGTATTAAACACTATTGGTGTTTTTTTTCTCTTCTAGCATGTCCAACCACTTTTCAAAACTTAACAGTTTTAGGAACAGGTTTAGGAGATGTGTATCACAGCATCTGTCTAGAGGAGACTAGTGACTGAAACCTCAGTGGGCATAATATAGTACCATAAATATATTAAAGTAGATGCTGTTATAGGTAGCTACTTCAGCACTAGTTAGCTTCAAAGTGACATTTTTGGGTCAAAAATAGCAGTGGGGTGATTTGCACACTTGTGCCATTTTTGAGAACTTGATTCATTTACCTACATGCTATATTCCTAATTTAAAATTATTTCCATTTAGGGCAGTTTTTCTGTTTTTGAGATAAGAAAAATCACCAACCATTCCATATTATGTTCTTTAGTTGTTTTCAAATAACCGAGTCTTCATGTAGTTTATATAATAGTTTACTGTGTATAGCAGGTTATATCATATCTTGTTAGTCTTGGATTTTATCTGAACAAATTTGTCAACACTGTCAACAGTAAACAAATACATGTGGGTATTTTATGGTTGAATGAATACTACTCACTTATCAATGATTTTGTAGTTCTTTCTTTTACTGAATGGTATATTAATAATTTCTGACTTCCCTTTGGCATTTCCCCAGAACTATGTCTCATTTTGTGATGTTCATAAATTGGTACACTAAGATAGTTCCACATTTAATTGCATGTGTGAAATAGCTTTTCTCTTGATGTGAACAATATGTTTACAGGCACTTTAAAAATAAAGGAGTCACTTGAAACAGTATCATATTTGGAGGTCTATCTTCTTGTGCTTTCAGAAATTTTCAGTTATTTGGGAGTGTGATTTTTGATGTAAATTGTCATGTAATACTAAAATACATAATTTGTTCCCAAGCTTGGATGTGCTGCCAAGAGTGACATGTCCCAACCACCCAGATTCCATTTTGGTGGAAGATTACAGAGCTGGAGACATGATCTGCCCAGAATGTGGACTAGTAGTAGGTAAGCAAGTTTATTCTCAGCCTTTTGGATAAGATGAACTGTAATCTTTTTTAGTTGATTCTAAGCTTGTTTCCTTAAAATTGGAAGGTTGTTGGTTGCATTTGAAAGCTTTATTCATCTCAACACTATATTTTAGAAAGTTTAGTAATCTTTGATGTCTGATAGGTTATCTTCCAGCTGGACATTTCTAAGGGTCATGCAGTACAATCCTACTTCTAGTGCAGATAATGGAATGCAAGAAATCCATAGCTGAAACTTCCCTGAGACATCCCCATCTAACTGTTTAACAACATACGGCAAAGGACAGTCTGCCACTCTTCCAAGATAGTCCATTTCTCTGTTGAGCAGCTCTTGCCAGCAAAAAGTTCTTCTTAACTTTCCTTATAATCTGAAGGTGTTGGTTAGAATTCTGGTACCCATTGGCAACCTGGCTGCCATATTCTGCCCCTTGAATCCTGCCCCCAAGGTATGACAGGTCCTTGTTCCAGGTGACAGTTGTTTAAAATATCTGAAGATGGCCATATTAACATTCAATCATCTTTAGTCTACATGTATGTACACTGTTACCTCTACTTACGAATTTAATATGTTCCCGCGTGCATGCTCATAAGTAGAAAAAATTGTAAGTAGAGCAGTGGTTTCCCATAGATATGCATTGAAAATCAATCAATTCATTCTGGAGAGAACAGATTTCAGTACATTCCTATGGGAAGGTTGAGCATGTACACGCTTCCCTTGCACCCGCTCGAGCCGGCGTGGCTCAGGCAGGTTCAAGGGAGGCATGTGCATGCTCACACAAATCACCCCTTCCAAGCGGCGATCCGCGTGAGCATGCACATGCCTCCCTTACACCCACTCAAGCCTCACCAGCAAGCACCGGGTACGGCTCAAGTGGGTGGAAGGGAGGCAAGTGTATGCTTGCGCGAATCGCCCCTTGGAAGGAGCAGTCCACGCAAGCATGCATGTGTCTCCCTCCCACCTGCCCAAGCCGCGCGAGCATGCACTCGTCCCAACTTGGCTCAGGTGGTTTGGAAAGGAGGTGCGATGGCCACCACCTCCTCCTCCTCCTTGTTTGCTTTGATCTCTTTTGCAGAGATCAAAGGGACCAAGAAGAAGGAGCAGGTGACTGTACAGCTGACTTTGACAGGTTGGACTTTGACAAGATCTGACCTGTCAAAGTCAGCTGTCATTTGTAGGTAGGGGAAACCCTATCATTCATAAGGTGGCAGTTTAAAAAGTCAAAGGTTTGGCGCTCGGAAGTCGAATAGCTCATACATAGAGCTGCTTGTAAGTAAAGGTACCAGTATACTTCCTTTAGTTACTCCTCTGTATGAGGTGTTAGGTTAGCAAACTGCATATAATTATGTGTGTGATGTTACTCAACTGGATATTCTAGTGAATGTTGCTGTCAGACTTCTTGCTCCTTATTACACTAAGAAAAGGTTTTTATGCTAACATATACAGTAAAGCCCTAAATGGTTTGGGCTCTCTCAGAGTGGCTCTTCCTACACACAACTGCCTGAGTCACCCGTGCATCTCTGGTGGGACAGTTGAGGGTTCTGACCCCGAAAGAGGCCCAAATTGTATTGACAAGGAGCTGGGTCTTCTCGGTGGCCACCTGTCATCTGTGGAACACCCTTCCTTTAGAGATCCACCAGGTGCCTTCGTTTCATGCGATTAAAAACCTAGTTATTCAGGCAGGCTTATCCTGGTTCAGTCAGCAATTAGACAAACAAAAATGCCAATTTTTCTACTACTGTCAGTTTGGTTTGAACTGTTATCACAGGTCTTTCTACTTAATGCCCAATGTTTTTTCTTTGATTTTGCTGTAATAACCTTCTGATGTTTATGCACGTGTTTTAGATAAGACAATTTTATTTAGGTATGGTTACTGTTTCCTGCTTTATTATTTTATTTGTTCTTTGCTCATATGTTAGTGTTTAAATGTTGACTTTTGTGTTTTCTGTTTACTTTTGATGCTCTGTTTTGTATTTTATGTTGTTGTACCATGCCCAGAGTGGCCTCCAAGCCAGATGGTTTTTGCGCGGGCGGGGGGGGGGGATCAAATCAATAAATAAATGACTGTGACTAGGAATGGGTCTGTGTGCTGAAACTACTAGAATTCTGCATGAGGAATTCTTGGAGAACTCGGCGAATTGGAAACCAAAATAATCAGAATGACACATCCCTAATTTGCCACTAGGAGTTACTGTGTTAGAGACATTTTGAAATCCTGAAAGTGGGAGCCATAAAAGCTACATCTTTCTGGAAGGATGAGTGATGGATGGAAAGAGGGTGTGTGTCCTGTTGGTAGTCACAATCTTAAGACAACATTAAAGCAAAGTGTTCTGCTTATATACCGCCCCATACCACTACAAGTAGTCTCTGGGCAGTTTACAATTTTTTTAATTACAGTGTGGAGGCTACACATTGCCCCCCCAGCAAGCTGGGTACTCATTTTACCGACCTCGGAAGGATGGAAGGCTGAGTGAACCTTGAGCCTGAAATGGCAGCCCTAAGACTTCTTCCTTCATGCTCATTGCTGCGTCTCATTCCAACGTTCTGGAAAACTCCCTGATCTAAGGCAGCAGATTTACATGCACTCAGGTTTGCCAGCAGCTCAAACTGCCTTATTGCCCTTCGCTGTCCAACTTTGGGTCTGCAGTTTGGATTCTGTGATAAGAGAACTAACGGTGGCTAAGGAGAGTGTCTTCTCAGTGGTCACATTGTCTTGCTGCTGCAGAGCTGGAAGGAACCCCATGGACCCTTGAGTTCATCTCCTGTCAGGGAGAGACAGTAGGGACTGAACTCTCAGCTCGGGTTCCTCAGACAGATACCTAGATCACTGAACTATCTAGCCGACCTGCCCCAGATCTTGAACTACTAGAAACATGAATAATAAGAGGTTCACTCAGCTAAACCTGTGAGGGAGTAGTTGTATTTTATAACTGATTCGCTTGGATCTAATAGCATAAGAACAAGGGCTATAAAATGCTAGTCACACAGATGACAGCAGCCATCTTAGTGTGGCAAGGAGATACTGTAGTTATGTGCCCTTAAATTGGAACCATCGTACAGTGGCCCTAATAGGGCTTTTGGGGTAAGCAAATATTTAAGTTTTTACTAGTAGTTGCACTCCCCCATTGAGTTTACATTATCAAGTGGGGTTGAACTCTGCTCTTCCAGAGTCCTAGTCTATCACTCTATCCACTACACCACACTTCCAAGCTGCAAGTGAGGACAGTTAAAATGCCAGTAGTCATAAAACAAGGATTAGAAATTGATGTGATAAGAATTGGGTGGGTTGCAGATACACAAGAGTTATATAAGAGGATCAGCATACTGATACCTTGTAATCATGTGTTGAGTGTCCAAAGGCTGTGTAATAATTATATTTAAATGTCAGGTAATCTGTAATTTCTTAAAATGTGTCTGAAAGCTAGGTCCCGTGTGTCACTAGCTCTTTGCTAACTAAAATGTAGTTCAGTCTAAATAAATACCGGTACATTGAATATTTTGAAGGTAAATTCAAAAACCTGTTCTTGTTTTTATTCCTTTGTCACCGCTGCTCTGTTTTATACTGTGATTCTTTTTTTGTTCTCTACACCAGCTGGTCAACGCTAGTTGTTTGGCAGCACAGAAATCCCTTGAGCAAATAGCCACAACCCTGCCATTTCCGCCCTCCCCCTGGCAGTTTTGAGCACGCATCCAGGTGGATGGGACCTCTTGAGGAAGGAAGGCACTTTAGATCCCAAGTGCATGCTGTTCCTATTGCATAGCATTGTGGATTAGAAGATAATTTAATAAATCGGGTTAATACAAAAACAAAGATGGTATGTTGGTGATTCTAGGAATAGCCTGAGGTTTCTCAGAGACATTTAAATCCAAGCTGAGACACATGCTTCCTACCCTGGGAGGAGTGGCCTATATAAGAGCCTCCTGACGCAGTGGTTAAAAGTGTGCTCACGACATGGGGTTCAATCCCAGGTAGCCGGCTCATGGTTGACTCAGCCTTCTATATTTCTGAGGTTGGTAAAATGAGTGCCCAGCTTACCTGCATAAATAAATTGTAAACCACCCAAAGAGTGATCGAAGCACTGTGAGACAGTATATAAGCAGAACACTTTGCTTTGCTTTATGTTAGTTTGAACAACAGATTACTTGAGCTGAAGAATTATTGCATTGTAGAATTTCTACAGACTGGGAAACATGCTTGATTTCCACATAGTAAAGTGGGATCATGTAAAGAACAGTCTCTTCTTGATGGCCACTATCTCTCTGCAATCTCACCAGACTATCCCTGTGTACTGTGCCCATAGTACACAAAAAACTTTCTTAACTGTTATTTAGATGGTATTTAAACCAAGGTGTGATTTTTAAAAATCACTGCAGATCATGTAATAGCATCCTGAGACATGAACTGTCATGAAATCAGTAGAGTTCATTGTATCTGTAGAAGAAAAATATACATTTTGGACCATGCAATTTTCAGAGGCATTATTTGACCCCACTGTTTTGTGAAGAAACACATTTACCTTTCAGGATAAACCTTTTCACTTTGCCTGGATTGGGAGTGTTGAAATAATCTGAATTGTAACAATTGTAATTGATTGTAATAATCAAGTTCAACACAGTGGTGCCTCTTCTTACGAGTTTAATCCATTCCGATTGCATGCTCTTAAGTCGAACAACTCTTAAGTTGAGCAGCCCTATCTAAAAAATCAAATAAATAAATCGACGAAAATTTTTTAGATAGAGCAGACACATCTAAAATTTGTAAGGCAGCAGTTAAAATGCCAACGGTTTTTCGCTCTTACGTCGAGCCACTCGCAAGTAGAGGTACCACTGTATGTTCTCTTCTTTATAAAATAATGGCTACTTGGGAAGTGTCTAACCTCTGAATAACTCTCATCCAAGAGAAGGGAGAAGGTTCGATTTTTAATCACCCAGGAGGACAGTTCCAGAGCTTAAAGGCAGCAGTTGTGATGGATGATGGAAGTCGCAGTCTATCAGTATCTGGAGCATCCCAAGTTCCTCTCCCTCCTCTAGTACTTTAATGCTGACATTTATCACCATACATATAGTAGTGATTATGTGTTGTTGAATCCACAGCCAGGCACTTCAACACATTGAGCCATGATACCTTGAAGCAGTGGGCGCTGCTATGTCTTTCTTTTGACACAGGAAAAAAAAGTCCAATCAAAAATGGCTGTGGGTTGAATGTGTTGCATAAACGGTGTAGGAGAAATTGAAGTAGATTTGGCAAGAGCGAGGTTTGCCCGATCCTTTTCTAAACACCATATGTTGATTGTGTGAATGTACAAGAACTGTATCGCCACTGGCTCACTTTAAAGGATGTCAATGATCATTGGTCATTGATGGCTATTGCCTAGTTGTACAAGTTGTGCTTTTGGTAGGATTTGTTCTGTGGTTTTCTTATTTAAATGTCACTTCCTCTGTCAACATCTGTTCAATTTATTATCAAAATGAGAAAAACATTGCCAAATAATGCTTCCTCTTCTAAACCTGGCCCATAATAACTGGCTGATGAAACAGTCAGGTTTTAGCTGTGCTTTTTTAAATGCTTATTTTACTATAATCTCTGTTTGCTTCTGAGATAATTGTTTCCCACCAAGACTCAGTCAAGTGGGGGGAGGGGCATAATTCTTATGGCTTACTAATATAAGCGATAACTGCAAAAACAACGAAGGAATGTCTTTCCCCCTGTGGTTTTAACAGTGCAGAGTAATGTGGAGAAGCCAGGGTGTATTTCACACTTTTCATAGAATCATAAAATAATTGACTTGGAAGGGGCCTAGAAGGCCATTATTAATTATTACTATTGTTTATTATATTTATAATCTGGGCATGTGGCCAAGCCCTTGCTTAATGAAGGAATCCAGATCAAAGTATTTCTGGGAGATGATTGTCTAATTTTCTCTTCAGTGCCTCAAATGTTGGCAAACCCATCACTTCCAGAGGTAATTGGTTCCCTTGTCATACTGCCCAAGCTGTTAAGAGGTTTTTCTTGATGTTCATCTGAAATCTCACTTCCTGCAGCTTGAGCCCATTATTACATATCCTACCCTCTGGAATGGTTGAGAACAGATGTCTGTGAAGATTCTCAGTCATCCAGGTGAGTTTATCTGGAAGTTGAGTCATGGCTACTGGACTTCTTTTTTGAGAGATAGAAACGTTTCGCTGTTCATCCAAACAGCTTCATCGGTCTACCGATGAAGCTGTTTGGATGAACAGCGAAACGTTTCTCTCTCTCAGAAAAGAAGTCCAGTAGCCATGACTCAACTTCCAGATTGAGAACAGATCCTGCCATTCCTCTGTATGACTTGCCTTTCAAGTATAGTATTTGAAAAGTGTATCATCAGTCTTTTCCCAAGGCTAAACATGCCCAGTTCTTCCTGTCTTTCCTCATAGGACTTGGTTTCCATCTCCCTGATCATTCTTGTTGTCCTCCTCTGAACATGCTCCTGTTTGTCAAGATACTTCTTGAGGGGCCACTTCCTTTATTAAAATAGCAATGCACATACTTTTCACTTGTGTGTTTACTGGCTAGCATGGTGAAGGGCCTGTGGCATGTGCAGATCCATTATTTATGTGTAGAACGTTGTGGGTTCATTACTTAACCATCATTCTCTGCTTATATGGGGATGAAAAAGACATTGGAAAATCACTTCCAGTTGAATTAGACAGCTCTGCATTTAAATTGGATGTGGCCTGAGTCGTTAGAGGACAGACAGCCTTAACTGTACTCTGAATATTGTGAAACCTTGGAAGCTACAAAAGGCAGCCCAATTGATAGATGCTTTGATAGATTTGGGGTTTTCTAATCATTGTCTTAAAACTGCAAATGTGACATTTCCAATATGAAAATGTGATTTACCCAGTTCTTCATCCTATGTTTCTTCAGTTCATAAGTGTTACTGGGATTATTTTTAATTTTGCTCCACAATGTCGGTATCTAATAATTTTTATTTTAAAGAGGGAAATTCACTAGTCACTAGGTGGCAGCACATTCCATAATTAATAATTTGTACCATTTTCAGGGAATTATGTGCTTCTCTCTAATGTTCCAGAATGCACTTCAATCTTTATATAATAAAGAATAAAGCAAACACTTGCTATTTGGATGGCTCGGTGAGATAGGGTTCAGGCTGAAAACAGAAGCAGATGCCAGGCCCCAAAATGTTAGTATAGTACTTGTTCAATTCCATACAGTCAAATATTTTAATGATTGACAAGCTTTTTACATTTTCAGTAGCAGTTTTGAAAAATTAGTCATGTTGCATTTTAAGCACATATTCCAACTTTTATTTTATCATCTGTTTATTTGTGGAAAGCTAAACCACATTCCATGAAACTTAATACTGTACATTGTAAAGCCAACTTCATTAGATCATGGTATTTCTGATCTGCTCATGTCATAGCAGAATGAATTGCTCATCTTTTCTCTAGATATTCTCTTCCCAGTTCTTGCACCTTATTACATTAAGAAAAACCTTCAGCTCTGTTTGTTTCTTGTCTGGATATATAAGATTTCTTCCTCTCGTTCTCTCTTTCAGCATTAATTATTTCATTGCTTAATTACCTAAGCATTATGCATAAATTTGAATTAAACATAATAAGCACAAGATACTGAATAGTTACTATGCTAAATCTGAATAACCTTGAAAAACTATTTGCAAAGCAAACATACATTTGAAAGTTCATGGCCAGTGCAGATTGAGGAAAAATTGGGAGGTTGGCTTGAAGAACATCTGAAACATTTGAAACCCACAGCCAGCTCTTGAACTGCAAAAGCAGTTCTAGGCTTCTCTGGCTCTTTACCATCAAAGATGGTGCCTCATAGCTTGATTATGTCCTTCTTCCTTTCAAGTGCTTAGTGGAAGAAAAGGAATAGGGCTTGGTAGAAGCTTTCTCTGTGCCAACTTCAGGACCGTGATAATTCACTTCCACGGATAACTGAGGCAGCTTCCTTTTAATTCAGAAAACGAGGCCTGAGACAGCCTAGGAGAGAGGCTCCTTCCATATTATTTGTTATGGTCAGTCTGTTAGATCAACACCCTTGTCTTTCGAGAATATAAAGCACCTTCTCTCTGAGGACAATTCAGGGCCCGTTGTGATCAGTTCTAGCTTTCAGATCTTCCTGAGGCTGTTGTTTTCATCTTTAAAGGGGAAGCCTTTTCTGACTCATAATTGAAAAATCGCTCCTACTTCATTATACCAGTTGCTTTAGCGCATTTATGTCTCATGAAATCATGACTATATCTGGATTCTTTTCTAATGACTGATTATTTCCTTTTGCCAAAGTCTTGACAACAAGCCGGCAGCTGAATATCTGAGTACACTTCATTAGCAGCAAATCAGCCTTGCAGTTTATGCTAAGTAGATTTTTTTAAATATAGGGGGAATGTATTGCTCTGCCATCATATTCTCTCTCTTCACTTACATCCACAGCCTTGACTTGGATGCTTCTAAGAAGCGAACTGCTGTAGAGTTTCTTTTAAATAGGCTCAATGTGAAGCTACCAATGTTAGGAACAGACTGACACTAGTTAAAGAGTCCCTTTTCCAGTTTTGGGGTGTGTGTGACACGTGCAGTGAAAAGAAGTCATGTGCACCATAGAATCAACAGAGGACGTCTTTAATAAGTGGTAGATGATGACATGATTTCCATTTCACAAGGGGAGCCAGTGCAACAGGTTATTGGTCTTGCAGGAGAGTGTTCAAACTCAACTGCATATCCTGTCATATTGGCTTCAAAGCTGTGTCTCTTTTTTCAGTTTTGGAATAAAAGTCAAATGTGTTGATTTTCATAGAATGTATGTGTTCTTGAGAAAATATATTTATAGTACTCCAGACTTTTAAGTCACCTCAGTATAGCTCTTTTTAACATAGTGTGTGGTCTCGTGTGTGAGTGTGTGTGTGTATGCCATTCCAGTTTGCAGAATAAACAGGACTTGTACTGTATGTCTTACGACCTTCACTGCTTATACTAAAGTATTATCTGATGATGGATACCCAGTGTGGTGTAGTGAATAGAGCAGGCATGTCCAAACTTCGGCCCTCCAGATGTTTTGGACAGCAACTCCGTGCAATCTAAGCTTAGAATTCTGGGAGTTTTGGTCCAGAACATCAGGAGGGCCAAAATTTTGGCCATGCCTGGAATAGAGCAACGGACTAGGACTCAGGAAGCCAGCCTTCAAAGCCATAGAAACTCCCTTAGATATTGAACTCTTACAACTATTCCTTAAATATCTCACTTGCCTTGAAAACCCTGTTCAGGTTGCTATAATTTGGGTCCAACTTGTGTGAGGGTTCAGTTATTTTATTACCTGGTCCATCTCGTAATTGATGACTGTCCTGTCCAGTATATTGGTTTTCTGATAAAGATTTATTAAATAACATATAAGTGTCTTTCTTTCTTACAACCGGCTTCTCATCTTCCGCGCGAGTATTAACATCAACAACTTCGTCCAACGTGAACAGATTCTTAACAGCGCTTTCAAACAACGACGTAGGAGGATTTTCCTCAGGAGAACTCAAACACAAGGGAAAGACACCTTCCCTTGGCAGATAGTTCCACAACATGGGTGCTTTGCCCATTGGGCCACCGGGTTCTCCCTCTGACGTGGTTTCCATCTCTCCTGATTTTTGGGCCATCTTAATGGCTGTACCTCCACTGCCCACTGCAATGGCTCAGGTGGAGGTCTCTCGTTCCAGCCTCTCCTTACATCTCCCTCAGTCTGAACCCCCACCTCTCTCAGTAACAGTCTTTTTTCCTCCCTCCACGCTCTCTCATCCCATGTGCCAGTCACCTCTTCCTCCCAACTGTCAGTCCCCCAAAAGCCCTGGGCTACATTCCCTTCCTGCCTATTAACCCCTTCAGCTCCTGTCATTTGTTTGTCCTCTTCTCCTGCCTCTCTCTTAATTTCCTCTTTCATCTCTTCCTTCTTTTGAGATAACTCAGACGGTACACCTTCTTTGCCTGTCTCCTTCTTACAACTTGATTGCACATAACAAGTGGAGCATAAAAGTGTACAGGATCACATGAAGGTATATTATTTAAGTGATCATTGTTCATGTTCACTTATGCATGAATTCTCAACAGTTCTGGGCTCTCATAAAGAGTGGCAGGATATGCCTGGAACTAGCAGTAACATTTATGATGTGGTATGTATTCAAGATAGCTTTGTAGTATTCCTATATTAAGCTAGTTTAGCTGTAAACAGATTACTCTTTCCTGAACACATTTTCTGGCATTGACCAACATTTTATAAGACAGAAGGACCACAGAGTTTTGGTAACTCCCAAGGTACAGTATCTACAAATTTAGAATGTTCTGTAAACCTTGACGACAAGATCCCTGTACTAAAAATACTGCACCGCTGTTAAATGCTAGATCAGTAAGTGGGAAGTCAGCAATCATCCAGGACCTGATCCTGGAAGAATGTGCTGATCTCACTTGCATCTCAGAGACTTGGCTGGATGAGGCTGTGGGTGTCAATCTCACCCAGCTTTGTCCTCCAGGTTCCTCTCTGGAACAATAGGCAAGACCAGGGGGGTGGGGTGGAGGAGTGGCAATAGTCCACCCTCTTACTAGATGTCTCATTTCCAAGTTCCCTGGATTTGAATGTATATTCCTAAAAGTAGGCGCCAGGGATAACATAGGACTTCTCTTGGTATACTGCCCTCCCCGAGGCACAACAAATTATCTACCTCAGCTAACTGAACTGATTACAGGGGTGGTATTGGAATTCCTCTCAGCTCATCATGCTGGGGGACTTTAACATCCATGCCAAGGCAGCTCTGTCAGGAGTTTCCAAAGACTTCATTATGTCCACGGCAACCGTGAGTCTGTCTCAAATGGTGTCTGCCCCTACTCATTCTGCAGGCCACACCTTAGACCTGGTCTGGCCTGGTATGGATATTCGGGACCTCGGGGTAAAGAAACTTTTTGTAGTCCCATTGTCATGGACAGACCGAACAATTACCGACTGGTATCTAACATCCCATTCTTGGGTAAAGTAGTAGAGCGGGTTGTGGCCTCGCAGTTCCAGAGGTTTCTGGATGAAATAAACTATCTTGTCTAGCTCAATCTGGCTTTAGGCCTGGTTATGGGACTGAGACGGCACTGGTTGCCTTGATAATAGATGACCTACGCAGGGAAATGGATAGGGGATCTGTGTCCCTTTTGGTCTTACTGGACCTCTCAGCTGCTTTTGATACTATAGACCAGTGATGGCGAACCTTTTAGAGACCAAGTGCCCAAACTGCAATTCAGAACCCACTAAATTTTTTGCAAAGTGCCAAAACAGTAATTTAACCTATATACAGGTGGCTGTGAAGGGGCAATGTTGGGTGCCCACAGAAAGAGCTCCGAGTGCCACCCTTGGCACCCGTGCCATAGGTTTGCCATCACTGCTATAGAACATGACATTCTCCTGACTAGTCTCTCTGAAATTGGACTTAGAGGCACTGTCTTACAGTGGCTTCAGTCCTTCCTGCAGGAGAGAATGCAGAAAGTGGTGTTGGGGGACTCATGTTCAACACCACGGCCACTGACCTGCGGGGTACCTCAGGGTTCTGTTCTGTCTCCTATGTTATTTAACATTTATATGAAACCACTGGGGGAAATTATTTGGAGTTTTGGGGTTAAGTGTCACCAGTATGGTGATGACACTCAACTCTACCTCTTGTCATCTCCAGATACCAAGGAATCTATTTCTACTTTAGATCAGTGCTTAGCTTCAGTAATCAACTGGATGAGGAAGAACAAACTGAAACTAAGCCCAGACAAGATAGAGATGCTTCTGGTCAGTCAAAATGGAGATCAAGGGATAGGGATGCAACCTATACTGGATGGGATCACACACACACACCCAATTGAAAAAAGAGGTGCGTAGCTTGGGGTTGCTCCTGGAATCATCCTTGAGCCTACTCTAGATGCCCAGGTCACAGCTGTGGCCAGGAGTGCATTTGAAAAATTAAAACTATGCCAGTTACACTTTTTTCTTGAGAAACCTGCTCTGGCCATTGTAACACATGCCTTAGTGACCTCCCAGTTTGACTGCTCTAATGTGCTCTATGTGGGGCTACCAATGGAAAGTCTCAGGAAACTTCAGACAAGAATGCAGCAGCCAGATTGCTGACTGGGGCGAGTTACATAGATCATATTACACCCCACTAAAGCAGCTCCACTGGCTGACAATCAGCTATCAGGCACAATTCAAGGTGCTGACCTTAACCTACAAAGCACAAAATGGCCTGGCTCCAAGCTACCTCAAAGATCGAATACCGCAGTATGAACCGGCTGGGTTGGTAAAGTCATCAGGAGAGGCCTATGGAGCTCCCCATCCCATCTCAGAAGAATACATGAAAGGGCCTTCTCTGTTCCTGCTCCCAGACTTTGGATCTCCTTCCTGCTGGAGGCCAGGACTCTCCCGTCTCTGCTGTCTTTCCAGAAACAGGCCAAGACCTTCCTCTTCAGGCAAGCTTTCCCTGAATGAGATACTACCTACTATATGACTTGATATGGATTACCATGCGTGATTGCATTGACTGATTTCATAAGAAAACTAGTGTTTTCCATGTGGCTTTTCACCCTTCACAATGGATTTTTCTTTTCTTCTTGTGTGGTCTAATGTTACCTTTTAATGTTCTAAGATGCCTCTTCAAATTTCCTGTTCTCAAAATTGAATATGTCTTAAATGTTCTGGACTGTATATTGTCCCTCATTATTGTAAGCCACCTTGGGTTCTTTTCCAAGGAGAAAGGTGGGGTAAAAAATTCAAAATGAAACAAAATAAATAAATAAATAAATAAATTTATTTCTGTGTGCTTTAGAAGTGGGCCAAATATTTCCTCCAGTGTCAAGTATGTTGTTTTAATTTAAATAATAAATAAATAAATAAATAAATAAATAAATTTCTGTGTGCTTTAGAAGTGGGCCAAATATTTCCTCCAGTGTCAAGTATGTTGTTTGTTTTAACAAACAATTTCTGTTCGTTAATTAGTTCCCCTGGTGTATCTCATAGGACATGAATTGTGCTAAAGTTGACACTGATGAGATAGTAGGAAAGCAGGATGAAACATAACTTTACAGAGGGCAGATCCCTCTTGTGAGTCATGTAGGTCATTCCCAATTATGTGGGAAAATATTACATCATTTGCTGTGCTCAGTATTCTATTTATACCACTGCAGAATTTCAAGTACATTTTCTTTTTTTAGCTGCAGTAAACAGTGATGGGGAGTTTGTCTTTAAATGAAGTTGCTTCTAGGCCTTAGAAGGAACAATGCTTAGTCAAATATTTACACAGCGGCCAGGATCCAGGAGACAAAGGCGAAAGCAACATTTTTCTTAATATAAGTTGGGACATGGAGTGGAGAACGGTGAAAAAAACGGACTCTTTGCATTCCTACCACGTACACTTCAGAGGGAGGAATATGTTAGTAACTGAGGAAATTTGAAATAATATATCCAAAACGTATTTTAAAATCTGTTTTAATCAGTCTTGTTTTTTTCTTTTAAAAAAAATCTCAAATATAGAGGTTCTGATTTGCGTTTTTGGCTACAACTCCCAGAATAGCTGCTTGGGGCATTCTGGGAGTTGTAATTCAGAAACACAAATCTATACACCTCAAATTTAAAGTATAGTTCAGTAGTTGCAATGTCTCATCCCACAGTTCCTGCAAAAGATCAGTTTAATCCTCTGCATTCATATGACTTATGAAAAGCTGCCAGACCATTAAACAACTTTAGTTGACAATATGTTAAAATGGGTTTATTTTAATTCAGCATTTTGCTAGCATGTAATATATTTAAATGTAAAGTGTATTTTCAAGTACTTGAAAATATAGGTTATCTGTCTAATAAACAAAGGTACCACTACTTAAATATCCTCAAAATATTTTTTTTCAGTTTCAGCTGCAGCATAAAATGCTCCCCCCCCCAAACATGGCTGTTCATATTGATCATTTTGAGGGTACCAGTATAATGTACATAGTATGTTTGTTTCAACGGATCTTTTATAATTCAAGAATTTTGTAATTCAAAACGCAGTTTCCCATAGGAATGCATTGAAAACCAATTAATCCATACAGAAGGGAACAGATTACAATAGTCTTCCAATGCATTCCTGTGGGAAGCCTGCCCCAACACAGCAAAGCAGGTGGTAAAGTCGCCACCCACCCGAGCATCCCCTGGCTGAGAAAGGGGCAGCCAAGATTGGGTCTGCTGGATTTCAGCTAGGGGGCGGGGGTGAAGTCACCTCCTGCCCAATCCTTCCCTGGCTGAAGTCCGCCCGCTGAAGGAGAAAGCCTTTGTATGGTGCGGTTGGTTATTTTAAAATACTCCTTGTTGTTCCAACCGCAGTGCTCAGGGCAGGATCGTTTTAAAACACCCTCCTTTGCATGGTAGCACTGGATTCGCGTCATAGAGATGGATGGAGTGATTCAGGCAAACAAGGGTCGAAGGGCAGGCGTTAGAGTAGATTCAAAAGCCTGCTCTTGGATCCTTCCTTCCCCGAAGGGTAGCACCCCATCCACCTCTCTGAGAGGCGGATCGAGGGCTACCGTGCAAAGGCTGGTGTTCTAAAACGATCCTGCCCTGAGCGCTGGGCTTGGAACAGCAAGGATCCTTTTAAAACATCTGCCCACACCATCCTTCAGCAGGCGGACGTCAGCCAGGTGAGGATCAGATGGGTGGCGACTTCACAACCTGCCCGATCCTCCCGTGCCTGACATCCTCTCACTGAAGGAGAAAGCACTGTGGCTGCCCAGCTGTCAGTCAGAATCACAGCCAACAGCCAGGTGATTTTGACAGCTTAGCTGCTGGTTGACTGAGGGGCTTTTTCCACCAACCCAGCAAAAGAGGGAAGCTCTTCCCCTGCTTTGCTGTGTCGGCAGGCTTTCTATACAAATGCCTTGAATAAACTATAAATTAATTTCTTTTTTGTTATTAAAAAACCCACCTTTGTCCCGTAAGTGTGAATTTCCCTATAGCAGCATCATTGGAAAAGAAGGTAATATTAGGATGGTTTGAAAGCAGTAGGAAAAAGAAGATAGCCTGAGATGGCATTGATTCAATAAAGGAGGCCACAGCCTTGAATGTGCAGGAGTTGATCAGGATTATTAACAGTAGAATGTTTAGGACGTATATTAATTCATAGGCTTAGCATACGTGTGAGGTGATTTGACAACACATAATAGATGAATTTGGTTTTGCTCAAACCAGAGGAGCAGGTGCGCTATATTGTACTTGCCATGATATGTTTCTGAGGCATTCTCCATTATGGATTAAATGGAATTAAATAGCTTTCCAGGGCATCTGCTAGATACAGTGTTCTGTACTGATTACACAAAGCAGGAATTGCCTATTGGCCAGAATGAGAAAAAAATGTGATGCGGCCTTATTTATTTGTTTGTTTGTTTGTTTGTTGAACTTATATCCCGCCCATATTCCCAGGAGGGAACTCTGGGCGGTTAACAGTAAAAACAGTAGAACAAGCAAGAGAAATACAAAAATGAGGGTGACAAAAAACAGAGATGGCAACAGGCGAGGGGAAAAAATAGGTAGTCCAGGTCCTGGTGTAATATTGAACGCAGATTTTAATTCTGGAGTGTATTTTATTTTTACATATTAATCATAAACATCCCTTCCTCTCTAGCTTTTCTCATCTCCGGTCTGTTGATTCCATGCGGATGGGGGGTGTGCTACAGGAAAGGGAGGCAGAGGTCCAAGTCATAAGGCTCAGCAGGCTGCCATGCCACTTGCAGCACCTGTGTTGCAAGGTTGCTTGCTCACACTTGAGTCGTTCAGGTTTGAGTAAAAGTTGCTGCCATTCTGAACTCATGCATGGAGGTACTTGTATTGACCCCTGTCATTAGCACAGTGGTGTTTGGTTAGCATAGAGACCGTTCAGCTGAACTTCTTTTAACATGCGTTCTTCCGCAATGCCTCCTCAAGTGGATTTTTTCCTTATTATATGGTTGGTATACTTTCAAGTGAAAAGATTCTGAATGCTCACTGCAGTATATGTAAATGTTGGAGATGTTCCAGAAGGAAGAAGCTATAACACAAACTTTTTGCATATTCAGGTGACAGAGTCATAGATGTAGGGTCAGAATGGCGAACGTTCAGCAATGACAAAGCAACCAAAGATCCATCTCGAGTCGGAGACACCCAGAATCCTCTCCTAAGTGATGGAGATTTAACTACAATGATTGGCAAGGTAATCTATGTGGTTTTTTTTTAAAAAATAGAAGTTGTAATGGCTTTGTTATAAAACCACAGATCTACAAGGCAGATATCTTGTACAAATCTTTATTTCATAGGCACAGATTACTGTGTTGAGTATAAATTCTTGATAGAGTCTACTTCTGTAAGGATTCAAGCCTAGCTTAACACATTAGAGTATGATTGGTGACTGCAATAGAGAAAATGTATCTTGAATGTGCAGATCAGTTATGACTGAACCTGAAACTTTCCCCACCTTTATGAACAAAATAAGTATAGATAATGCTCTGTTCATACTCATCCCGCTCCCCTGTTCTTCTTAGCTCCTGTATCAAAAGTGAAACTTCTAATGGTTTTTTAGGATATCCAAAAGCACTCCGAACAGTCTCAAAACAGATCTTTTTTGTGGTTGCTTGACATACATACTAAGATAAGGTTGTTGGTTTCTCACACCAATCTGGAATACTTAGTGCTCTGTGGATCTAAGTATGAATCTTCCATATCTGGCCTGAACTTATGAAGCTGACCCAAGCATGTGAAAAGGAGGAGTTTTTCTCCGTCTGTCCATGCTTTCTGTTGGTAGGGTATTCGTTGCTGCTATTTTCAGGGCTTATGATGAGTCTTTTCTTCCAGAGTCATGGATATTTTAAGTAAAAACAAGAACAAATATGGAAATGGAGTGTAAAAATAGTACATTATGCAGTTACTCATATATGTACCTTTCTGTATTAAAAAATTAATCCGTTGGTTTTTATTTTTTCTTGAGGTACTGTATTTCATGCAAAATAATTCTCATTTGTTCTTGATAAGATATGGGTTCTTTATGAATAGGACAGTGGGGAAAGGAATAGGCTGGAGGCCATGGTATTTGCATGTCATACACAGAGGCTCAAGTCTTGATGCCATAAATTAGGCCACATAAGGCTGATGTCATTGGCAGAGATGATTTTTTTAAAAATCAGACTTTTCTCCTAAAACTCCTATGTAATGCTTTTCATTTCTGCAAAGCTGTGGGAGCCATGGTAGTGCTGGGGAAAGTCTTTTAATTACCACATATTTACATTTCCAGGATAGCTTTATTGGTAAAGAATAGGAATAGGTCTTTGCACTGCAACCCCCCCAAAAAAAAATTTGTCAGAAATTCCCCATACATAATTCTGGAAGTTGCAAGCCAGAAATCTAAGTCCACAAAAGAATTTTTCATCACTCACAGAGCCTCTGTAAGACTCCGCAATGAGGACCATTTTCCTTTAAAGAAGGAATAAATATATGAAAGTGTCTCAAGTTTTAGGACACTGCAAGGGATTGTGGGACTGGTACCTTTTGAGACGTGCATTTAACAGCCAGATGGACGGAGAGATAGTCCCTTGTGTGCTTGGAGCTTCACTTCTCCCTGCCATTTCCTCCTCCTTCAAAGGCAAATGATTGTTCTTGAAGAGTATTGCTGAATCTGTTATGTGGACCTCATGCAGTCCATAAGATGCCCTTGTCCTTGGTACTATTTTACCTAACTGAATGCTTATTGCCCCGGAATGGGCCTTTCACCTTTACACGAAAGACCAAAAATGCATAAAAGAGACTCTCCTTTTTTCTTTTCACATTCTTTGGCCAATTACAAAAAGAGAACGCCTTAAAAATGAACCATTTTCATGAACAAAAGTGGAGCATCTTTTGTTTAATCATTCCCCCTTTGGTTGTCAAACTACTCTGGAACTTTTTCATCCAATAGCATTATAAGAGCTGCTATCAACAGCCAATCTGAACACTCATTGAGCTTGGAACTAGGAATTTGGTTATGCATTGGTTGGCTGGAATCCAGTAATGAATGCTGTTTTTTTCTTCTTTCAGTTGTTCTTATGTGTATGCAAGCTTTCAGTATCTGACCTCTGGAATTCTGTTATCTGCCTACCTCTCTGCCTCTATCTTGGTTCTTTTCATTGTCAGCCTTTTTTCTTGATGTTTGGGGAGACCAGCATGCCTCTTTAGGGTTATTTTTTAGACTCTTTCACTCCCTGGTTTCTTGGGGAATTCCCTCTCTTTGATCCGTTCGTTTTTTGCATAATTTTTGTTTGCTGCCTCATCTGCCTGCTGGAGCAGAGAACAACATTGCATAGTTGATGGAAGACAAACCCCCCAATATTCTAGCAATTTGGGGGAGATGGGTTAATTGTATTTTCTTGCCTTTGTTTCCTTGAATACCTGTCTTGGATTTTGGGAGAGGGGGGCTGTGTGCATTTAGTTGATTGAGTGGGCATGTGCTATTCTTATTAGAGTGGTTTTCTGAATTGTATTTTTTTGCTTTATTATTTATTCTGTTATGAGTGTATACTTAGGGGGTTGATTTTTTTGTTTATTTCTGTAGATGTGTGCGTGGGCTGGGAAGATACTTCCCTCACCTTGGCTTTTTTGTTAATTTGTATAGGTTTGTATAGGTTCTTGGGGTTTTTTTTTCCAGACTATTACCAGAAAGCAAAATAAGGAAACACGAAAAGAAGGGACCCAGAAGTGTTGTCCTTTCCGTGTAAAACAAGAGGGCAAGTGCATTAAAACGGTGGTCCCCAACCCCCGGGCCGCGGACCGGTGCCGGTCCGTGGACGGGTCGGCACCGGGCCGCCTGGGGAGGCCGGGGAGGCTCCTCCCCTTTTCCTCCGCCACCCTCCTCCTCCTCCTCCTCTCTCCCGCGGGCGGCCGGTGGAGGAGGAAGGCTGGAGGAGCGCAGGAGGAGCCGCCACCGCCGCCTTTGCCTTTGCCTCCCTCCTCTGCCCGCCGGCGGCGGCGGCGCATCCTCCTCCTCCTCCGCCCTCCTCCTCCTCGCCCTCCACCACCAGCAGCAGCAGCAGCAGGTACCCTGTTCGGCCCGCTTGCCCCTCCTCGCCTCCTCCCGGCCCCTCCCCCCTGCCCTGGGGGCCGGGCGCACGGGGGGAGGAGGGGGCACGCGCGGGAGGTGCTGGTGAGCCCCCCCACGCGCGCACACCGCCGCCGCAGCGTGGGGGCCCCCTCGGTCGGAAGAGGAGGTGGGTGCCCCTCCTCCTCCTCCTCCTCCCCCGGGGCGCGCGCCCTTTGGCCCCTCCCTATGACCGCGCTCCACGGCGGAGCCCCCCGCTGCCACTGCCGCCGGACCGTGCCTGTGTTGGGGGGGGGGGGGGGCGTCGCGGGCCGGCCCGGGTGTTTTCGCCGCCGCGGTCGCCCCCTCCCCCGCCCCTGCGACCCCCGCCAAAGCGGCGGGAGGAGGAGGAGGAGGAGGAGGAGTTTCGCGCCTGGCCGGAGCTCGGGCTCCCTGCCCAGCAGCAGGTGAGAGGCGGCGGCGGCGGCGGGAGGCACTCGGGCTCCTCCTTCTCGACCCGGTGGGAGGGGGCAAGTCTTTGGTGGGGAGGAGGCGCGCGCGGCGCAGGGTGAGCTTTGCCCGCCTCCCTGAGAGGTGGCCAGGTGTGTGTGTGTGTGTGTGTGTGTGTGTGTGTGTGTGTGTGTGTGTGTGTGTGTGTGTGTGTGTGTGTGTGTGTGTGTCGGGGGAGGGCTGAGGAAAGGACACTGGCCTCTCTGGGGGCGCGGGGACGCCACCCCCACCGGCCTCCCTCCCCTCCCCCCTCCCGCTCGCCCGCCCGAAGGCCGCAGCTGGAGGTGGGCGGCGGCGGCGGCCGCGGGCGCCCGCCGCCGGCCGCCTGCCATGGCTGCCGCGGCCGCCGACAGGAGGAGGAGGAGCGGGGCCCGCCCGCCCAGGAGCCCTGGGCTCCCCCCACCCCGCCCGTGCGTGCAGGGGGAGCGGCCGCCCGCTCCCGTGGCCCCCCGCAAGGCACACGCTCCAAGCCCCCGCCTCCCCTCCTCCCCCCCCCCCTCCCCCCACACCCTCCCGTGCCCCCCCGCACCCCCATCTCCCCCTCCCCACCCCCACCCCGGGCCACGGAAAATCATCAAACATTTACCGGTCCGTGGGGACAAAAAGGTTGGGGAGCACTGCATTAAAACATGAAAATCAAAGCAATAGTCCCGAAAGAACCCCAAAGGAAGCAGATATGATTTTTTTTTTTTTTGCTGTGTTCATCCCTAGAAACCATGTGAACAGCCATAGTGTGTTGTGATCCAATTTTCATTGCGTTACTACGACAAGGAAATTGCAAAGTTTTCTGGTTATTGCAGGCTGATAATTATCCTCACTTTCTGTGTTCAAAAATGTCCTTTGTGACAGACAGACAGACAGACAGATTTTGTGTGTGTGTGTGTGTGTGTGTGTGTGTGTGTGTGTGTGTGTGTGTGTGTGTGTGTGTGTGTGTGTGTGTGTGAGAGAGAGAGAGAGAGAGAGAGAGAGAGAGAGAGAGAGAGAGAGAGAGAGTGTCTTGCATATTTTCTGATGGCATACAAACCTTTCCTCCACTGTAGGGCACAGGGGCAGCGAGTTTTGATGAGTTTGGGAATTCCAAGTATCAAAACCGGAGGACAATGAGCAGCTCTGACCGAGCCATGATGAATGCATTTAAAGAAATTGCCAGCATGGCAGACAGAATCAACCTCCCCCGAAATATAGTCGTAAGTTCTTGCCTCTTCCTCTCAAATTGTTCTGTCGTTTACTTGGTTAGCATAATATAATGAGCCCATGAATTTTTGATATTATTTCTAATTAAATGGCCTGGAGTTAATTAAATTTTGTCTGCTTGCTTTGAAGGATCGAACAAATAATTTATTCAAGCAAGTCTACGAGCAGAAGAGCCTGAAGGGAAGAAGTAATGATGCCATTGCCTCCGCTTGTCTCTACATTGCTTGTAGACAAGAGGGTGTTCCTAGAACATTTAAAGGTGACCGTACCGTGACTCATGACCCAAGTAGTTTCCGTTGCCCTGTGCTCGGTTAAGTATAATGCCGCCTTGCTTTTCAGGATCCAGGAATAGTACAGCAAAGTGTCTGCGGAGAAATCAGCCTCGTGTTTTAAATTTTGATTTCCCCATTGTTTCTCCTGCAAACAAAAGAGTTATGGCACTTGAGAGAGGAACAAATAGAAGTGCAAACTTTTATGGTTTTTCTGATGTGGGTTTTCTTTTCCTGTGAAAATCAGGAAATAAAATGATCATGTATGAAATGATTGGGGGAGGGGGGATAAATGTTGAGGTGATGAACCACTGTGTCCAGGATTTGAAGAACGAGTCTTGAGGGGATCTTGTCACGTCAAAGATGTGACTATGTGTGTGCGTGCGATGGCTCTTTCATCCAGGGTGATTTTGAACAATTTTGTTTGTTTCAGAAATATGTGCTGTCTCCAGAATTTCCAAAAAGGAAATAGGCCGGTGTTTTAAGCTCATCTTGAAAGCCTTGGAAACGAGTGTGGATTTGATCACCACCGGAGATTTCATGTCCAGGTTTTGTTCCAACCTGGGTCTCCCCAAACAGGTCCAGATGGCTGCAACACACATTGCACGCAAAGCAGTGGAATTAGACCTGGTTCCAGGAAGGAGTCCCATCTCTGTGGCCGCTGCTGCCATTTACATGGCTTCACAAGCCTCCGCAGAGAAGAGAACTCAGAAAGGTAACATTGTCTTGCTTGGTTCATGTCAGCCGTTCCTTTATAAATAAGAGGTCAGTATTAATTTCTGAGGTGTTCCTGTGACTTGGCTTTTTACATGAGTGCAGCATCTGGGACGTAACAGCCACGAATGCTGTGTTGAGCTGCTTAAGCGAACGGTGGGATGTCAGTCTGGTGATAGTTATCTTTGTGCAATGCATTTTTTTATTTCTTCCAAAAAATAAAAACAAATCAGCATAGACAATATATAATAGGAGTGTACCTCCTCTAAGTGAGTTAAATTAAACAGAATCTGAAGCACACATTCCATTTGGCTAGAGTTTCCTTGAAAGGGAAAGATACTCTGGAGCCAAGTGGCACTTCGAGGATCATTTAGGTCGGGAAATCTTGTAGGCTGAGTCAAAGACTTGCCCGTAGACCTAGGTGTGGATGGCCTCCCTCCCTTGAGCTAGAAATCTCTTGGGTCTAGTCACCGTGAACAAAGCAGTTCACTCTTGTCTTACTTCCTCCTTCCACACAAATAGAGCAAAGATCGCAAGAAGAGCCCCATTAGGGAGCTGAATTTCCAAAAGTATAATTTACACTGTCGGCTAACCTCCAGAAACCAAATGTGTTACAATATGTCTTTCGGCGTTTCTCCCGCAGAAATTGGCGACATTGCTGGTGTAGCAGACGTTACCATTCGGCAGTCCTATAGGCTGATTTATCCACGTGCTCCGGATCTTTTCCCACCCGATTTCAAATTCGACACACCAGTGGACAAACTACCACAGCTCTGAAACCTGGAAGGTGGCTTCTAAATCCTACCAAAACAAAAAGGAGAATTTTTTTTTTGTTACTTACAAAAGTGGTGTTTAGAAGCTGTACTGCTGAGCCTACGTGTTGTGGAACTGGTTCAAGGATATGAAAAGGCCTCTTTGAGGAAGTGAAGCACACATTCCAAGTGTAACAGAGATAATTTTGTGGCATTTTTTATGTATATATTAGTGAAAGTAACTATTTAACAACCATTGCAACAAACTTAATTTCCTATTATTACGTACTTAATATTTCTTTTGTAGAGACCGAGTAAAATGTATTTTGGAAAATGTGTCCAGTACTGCATCCTAAATAAAACTGTTTTCCAAAAATATTCACTCTCTTAAACGTTTCACTATATATGTGACCTTGTTTTGAATAAATCTAAACTTGAAGAATACAATTCTTCTTCTTTGATTTTCTGTTCTACTGTCCCAAGTGGGTCCCCCCCATATTGCTTGTTGGCAACTATTTTGGTTAAATACAGTGGGCATTATTAATTACTTCAATTTACCATACTCATAAGGGCAATCAGGTCCTTATAGTGATGTAGATCAGTGTTCCGCAACCCCGTGGACGGTATCCGTGGATGAATTAGATGACTCTCTGTCGATGACTGTCGTCCCGCCCCGCATTGCCCCGTCCGCCCGGCGCCGCCGCCGTGACCCCCTGCAATTGTCCCGCCGCCGCCCCTGTCGCCCCTGATTTCCCCGCCGCAATCCCCCTGCAATCGCCCCCCGCCCCCGCCGCGACCCCCCTGTCGTCCCGCGCGCCCGCCACCGCGCGCAATCACCCCGTCCTGCCGTTTCCCCCTGTCGTCCCCGCCGCCGCACCGCCCCCGCAATCGCCCCGTCCCGCCGCGCGACCCCCATTGTCGCCCCCGCCCCGCCAGAAAGGAAGGAAGGAAGGAAGAAAGAAAGAAAGAAAGAAAGAAAGAAAGAAAGAAAGAAAGAAAGAAAGAAAGGAGGGAGGGAGGGAGGGAGGGAGGGAGGGAAGAAAAGGGAAAGAAAGAAAGAAAGAAAGAAAAAAAGAAGGGGAGAAGGAGGAAGGGAGAGAGAGAGAAAGAAAAAGAAAGGGAGGAAGGAAGGAAGGAAGGGAGGGAGGGAGGGAGGGAGGGAGGGAGGAGAGGAAGAGGAAGGAACAAAGAAAGAAAGAAAGAAGGAGGGAGAAGGAGGAAGGGAGGATGAAAGTAAGTAAGTAAAGGAAGGAGGGAGGGAAAGAAAAAGAAAGGGAGAGAAGGAGTGAGGGAGAGAGGAAGAACGAAAGAAGGGGGAGGAAGGAAGAAAGAAAGAAAATGAGGAAGAAAGGAAGAAAAAGAAAGGGAGGGAGGGATGGAAGGAAGGAAATAAAGAAAGAAAGAAGGGAGAGGAGAGGAGAGAGGAAGAAAGAAAAAAGAAAAGGGGGGAAAAGAAGAAGAAAGGAGAGTGGAAGGAAGGAGAGGAGGAGGGAGGGAGAGGGAGAGAAATAAAGAAAAAAGAAAGAAGGGAGAGAAAGAAAGAAGGGAGAGAAAGAGGAAGGAAGGAAGGAAGGAAGGAAGGAGAGTGGGAGGAAAGAAAGAAAGAGGGAGGAAGGGAGAGAGAAAGAAAGAAAAGAAAGAAGGGAGGGGGGAGGGAGGGAGAAAGAAAAGGGAAAGAAAGAAAGAAAGGAGGGAGGGAGGGAGGGAGGCCTCATGTCAAGGAAGGGCGAAGGGTCCCAAGACCTCACGGCGGCTGGGTAGCCCCTGGGGAAAAAATGCGAGGAAGTAAAAACAGTGTTTCCTTGCAGCGATGCCAAGGACTCATCGCACAACACTGGCTCTTCGGCTTGAGTACGGAGATGAGCACCACCCCCTAGAGTGGGAAACGACTAGCATGCATGTGCGTCAGCGCCCGGGGGTGGGCATTTACATTTTTTTATTTTATTAAATCAAAACAAGCGGGCCAGGGAAAAATTATCAAGCATTTACCGGTCCACGGTGATAAAAAGGTTGGGGAGCACTGATGTAGATGACTCTCTTCAGATGACTAGGTATGCAACCAACTGCTTTGTCTTCATGGCTGCTCCTTCCATAATTGCCTTTATTATTCACATAGTAGCTTGAACAGAATGTTGTGAAAAGTTTTAATCCACAAAGTACATGATTTCTGGCTAAGTTGACCACATTAAGGAAATTTCTTGGGTTTTTTTTTTTTTTTGTCCTTTTTTAGAACTCTTCTCACAAGTTTGGAAATAGAAGACATCTCTTACTTGATTTTTCCTGTTCTGTCACTAGCCCATTTTTCTGAGTTCATCTAGAAAAAAAATTGCTGCTTTTGTGCTGTCCAAAATCTAAAAGGAATGTACGGTGTACTTAGCAAAATTAATCCGTTCCGAATGCATTTACGGAAGTCGAAAATTTTGTAAGTGCGGTTTCCCATATGAACGCATTGAAAATCAATTAATCCATTCTGGCGGCTGGAAAAAAGGCAAAAAGGGAGAACAGATTACTTGGTTTTCAGTGCATTCCTATGGGAAGCTTGGCCAAACCCAGCAAACCAGGGGAAAAGCCCCCCCCCCTTGCTGGGTTGGGGAGAAAGCCCCACAATCAATCGGTAGCAGAAGGTTGCTCCGACACACACCAGATTTTGACAGCTGTCAAAATAACTGGGCTGTCAGACTGGGAGGAGCAGCAGGTGCAGGGCTTTCTCCCTAGCACAGCAAATGGGGGAAGCTGTGTGTGTGTGTGTGTTTGGGTAACCCCAGCCTCTGTTGTGGCCAGTGCATGAAAGGGAAAAAGGAAGTGGCTGCCTTTCCCCTGTTGTGCATCCGCCACAACAGAAGGTGGGGTAACCCAAAGAGCCTTCTGTTGTGGATGACACACACACACACACACACACACAAGAGAGAGAGAGAGCAAAGTCAGGAGGAGGAGATGGGATGTGGGTGTGGGTGTGTGGGCTGCCGTCCTCTTCCCAGCAATTTTTTTTTTTGGCAGCCTGAGCTCTAAAAAACAGCTGAGAGTTGTGGGACAAGGCAGAACTGAGCAAGCTGTTTGAATGTTCCAGCTGCTTGCTGTTTTGCCTTGCCACCACACCTCTCAGCTGTTTTTTTTTTACAGGTTTGGCTGTGAAGAGTGGGTGCTACCCTCGCTCCCCACAGCCGAACCTGTCAGAGCTTTTCAGTGCCAAGCGCTGCCCCGTGCGTGCTGTGTGTAGCATTTCCAGAACCAGGGCATCAGTTGCCAATTTTAAGGGAAATCATTGAAAACTGATGCCCTTATTACAGAAATGCTATGCACAGCATGCATGGGGCGGAGCTTCATACAGAAAGGTATCATTGGAAATGGATTTCCTTTCATAACTTGAGTTTTTTGGAACTCCGATTCCAATTATTTCCTTCATAAGTCGGGTCATTGGCAAGTCGAGGTGCCACTGTACTGTATATGTTAAAGGAATGTTTGAACTTCACAGTTTGATGTGCGTTTTTGGTGCTCTTAATATTTGTAGGCCAAAATGAAAACAAAACAAAAGACAAAAACATGTGGCACCTTAAAGACTATATTTTAATGTAAGCTTTCATGGATATGTCCACTTCTTCAGACACGTGTCCACGAAAGCTTATATTAAAATATAATAGTCTTTAAGCTGCTGCATGTTTTTGGCTTTTGTCTTTTATTGTTTTGATTTTTACCTGGTTTTCTTGCACAGATTAACACAGCTACCTGTCACAAAACTTAATAGTTCTGGTTTTGATGTAGCTGCCTTGGGAGAGTTCTTTGTGCATCAGGGTAGTGAGCAGGCAAGACTGATGAAAAAATGGATATGATGCATGTAAACAGAATTATGTAATTATTACTGTCCATGTGAATGTGCAGGAAGACTCCTGTGCTCTTTTTCACTGGTATTCTTACTTCTGATATTGGTACTTCCCAGAACAAATTCTCCAATTACTCATTTGCCATGTCTGACTGTAAAATGACTTTGAAAGTTTTGTGATCCACTGAGGCTGTCAGTTGTATGTAGTCAACGATTCTGAACACCCATAGATGGAATGGGCTGTGAGGAACTCAAGAAATGAACGTTTGAGGAACCCTTGCACTTGAATACCAAGGTCAGTGTTGGGTACTGGACTACACATGCCTCTTCTCACTTGCTCATTCCTAGGGAGAGTGGGCAAAAGGTGGCTTTTATACTGATAGGCCTGAACATTTGGAATGGTATATATGATAATACTTTTCTTCCTCCAAGAGACAACTCTTTAAATTTCATAGGACTATTTTGGAGCGTATTTCAGTTTGACATTAAAAAGTCTTGGATAGATCCCTTGTACAAGCAAGTTGTTAAAAAGCTGAGTTCTAAAAATTTATCACTTGCATTTTTCAGAATACATTAAAATAGCTTCCATGTAAGTCTCAAGAGTTATAATAAAGACAAAATTATATTGCTTTTAAGCCATTTAGAAGATGATAGAAAAGGCTAATATATAAAATTGGCATGAATTTCTGTGAAGCAATTCATGGGAAATAACTTATGTCACTGCTAGTGCTAAATAATTTCTTACCAGACCTATTCCTGTTTAAGGTCTAACAATTGTGTCTTACCACTCTAATGGCTTCGGTTGTCTTTAGAAAGTGTTGGAAGTCCAGAACCCTAACATTCTGTGGACGGATAAGCTGTGAAGCTGAGACAAAATGGTTGACATTAGCTTGGCTCTTGCTAAATGGGCTGGCGAAGTACAGTAAAACTATAAACCAGAGGTCCCTAACCCCTGGACCAACACCGGTCTGTGTCCTGTTAGGAACTGGTCACAAACCAGCATGGGGACTAATTTTGCCCATATGACTATTAAAAAGCACCACGCACTAAGAAAACTGGTCCCCAGTACAAGAAAGGTTGAGGACTGCTGCTCTATACTGTTGGGATACAGAATATATTGGGATATTTAATAATACAGTGTAGGGAGTAAAAAGTATCCGAGTAACTGTACAAGATCTTAACGAAGAGCAATAAAAATAAGGCATTGTCTGTCCCAAATAGCCATCAGCCTAATATTTTTTTAGATTTTTAAACTTAAGACCAGTGCTATTTTTGTTCTCTTACTGCTCCAGCAGCATTCTTAAGCCATTAGAGTATGAAGGAGCAGCAGTTTATTTTAAAAGTACAAGTTTATTTAGATCTTGGATCTGCTCAGCATAAAGCTTGACATTGTACCTTAACAACTAAGACAATTTATTAAATGCTGGTATATTGGCTGTATCCTTGTGGGATTTCTATTTCCATGGAGACTGGTTTAGCCTTATCCAGATGTTCAAGAGTCATTTTTGTAAGCTGTATTTGCCACAAAGGTGCCACAAAAATGCCACTTCTCAAGCTTTCTTTCAGGGCCACTGCATTTCTTGAATCACTTGTTCAGATGCCTTCACACTGCTTTCTTTTAGCAAGTCTGTGCAACTCAAACTACAGCAGCCAGTGTTACTCAGTGTTATTTCATGTGACAAAGTATTCCCCACCTACTGGCATCACAGGTACTGAAAGAGGCTTGTAAAAATGTCAAAACCCACTCCTGGAATGTTGCAGTGTTATCATGGCTTACATTTCTAACATGGGTTTGGGAAGCTTGGACATGGGAGCCAAATTTAGTTTTTCTGCTATTTTGTTCTGTGCATCTGGAAGAAGGCAAGTTGATTGCCCTTGCTTTCAAGTGATGGAAATACTTCTTTCAGTAGTGATAACATGTCTTCCTGAATTTGGTACACATCAGATGAGTCTGCTTATATATTGCTTGTAATTAAGAAGCTAAAGGAAAAAACACGAAATGTCTTAGGAGACAAGAGGGGATTTAAAGACACTGCCCGGAGAAAAACAACTGGGATATAAATAGAAAAAGCAACAGCTATCATTTTGGGTTGTATGGTATATTGGCTTTTCCAGGGGTCCCTATCTATGTACACACAAAGTGGCTTCCACTGATGTTCTCTGCTGGTTCAGAAGCATACAGGCAAATGGGTGATTTCTCTCTTACATACCCATCTCCTAGCTGGGCTGTATTCAGTTTACTATGCCAGAATCTTAAGTTAGTTCACCTCAGCTTCCACTTTAATCTCCGCAACGTGTGCAGACGTTGAAGCAGAACCTAGGCTTCAGAGCCCCTTCTTCAGTGTGAAAGAAGCTACTGGGATGAGTAGTGAAACATTTAGAGCCCACGAGAAAAGAAGTCCACACAACATGACTCAACTCCCAGATAATCTCACCTAAATTAATTATGGGTTATAGTTATTCCAGGAAAAGGGCCATTCAGAGTTCTGTGTGCATCTTTTTTGGTCAATACAGAAAACACAACAGCAGAGGATTCATATCAGTAAATCATATTTTCATATACAAATTTCACTATTTAAACTTTAATTTGATAACTGCAAGACAGTTCGTAGCATTACATTGTTAAAGGCACATTTCATTTTAATGCATAGTGTACCATTCTAAAATATCCTAATTTCTTTACAAAGTGCTTCAGCAGCCACATACAAGTATAGCAAAATATATTTACAACCTAGAGTTTAAAATTCTGAATGTCTAAATATTTTAAAACTAGATAAAATTAGTGCTTTCTTTCAGCTTAACTGTGTGAACATACATACCCTGCCTCTAATTTATTTAAGATTACAAACATTTCTGTACAAGATGTACTTTACAAAAGTTGTTTCTGCAGGACTTTAAATGTGAAGCACCTATTTGGGACCCAGCTGTCTGTAGCTCTAGCTTGAGGGCAAAGGAGGCTAGCAGACTGTAACCCAAGTGTGTAGTGTCGAATTAGCCTATAGCTATGTGAAGTGGGAAATACCAGAATAACATCATATATTCTATTTGCAGGATGCTGTTTTTTTTAAATCACCTATCCAGGTATATTCATGGTTTTTAAGGGGTCATCTATTTTACTCTCTGTCTCATGTGGACCAACATACAGCACAGGATTCTATTGCAATTTCTATTCTTGATGGCTTCTAAAGATGTTGAAGGGAACCCAGGAAAACATGATCAAGCCAAATAACAGTTTACCGGTTGGGAAAAATATTTCAGGTTATAAAAGTATCTCACCGATTCCACTCAGACAATATAATTAAGTGATTGCTATTTGTCCTTCATGGAACATGGGTCCTGAAAAAGCAGTTCCTGAAGCAGCAGTTAGCCTCAATGGTTATACCTCACAAAGATACATGATTTTTGGCTGAGTCTGATTGCAGAAAACAGTTTTAACGTGCTAAGGAAAGTGGAGTATTGTGTTCCACAAACAGACATAAATTGGGTTTGCAGGATATTTCAAAATAGCTACATAAATCTGTAAGGCGCATACACAGTATCTGGTCAAAGACATTTTAACTTCTGAGGTTAAAGAGGCTTAAAATATACATGTTTTATCAAAAAATATACATTCTCCTGAATATATTGCTTTCATCCTTCTCAGTAACTGCCAATGAAAAATCTGGAATACAGTGGCCTAAAAGATGTATACATTTTCCCTATTAAATCTGGATTTAACAATACATTCATATAGCCACTAGATGAAAATGTAAAAGAAAGTGGTACTGCTTGAAACAAATTATACTAGAAATTCCAAAAACCCATGTACACTACATGTATCCAATGTAAATCCTCATCTTTAAAGATGATATGGTAATACAAAAATCAACGAATATAGGACAAATGAGATAAGTAGACAGACTGTTTTTGCAAGTCTGAGGAGTTAAATGTTGAAAACTCATGACTTCACGAGTATGAAAAAATAATTACATTTGGGGGCAAATGCATACATTTGAATTATTCTTAAGACTGAAGAGACATTCTTACTCATTTACATTCTTCATATTTGCTGGTTATTTCTGAGCAGTGTTTAAAGAAGTTAAAAGGCAAAAATTGCTTGGCAAGTGACTTTGGTAAACTTTTCATGACCAGTCCTCTTTTTTTTTAATGGAAGCACTTATACTGTTTTTACATACGTAAGGCTTTTAAACACCCCCACCCCCAATAAATACCATAGAAAGTTTATAAAACAAGGCATCAGTTCTTAGTCCTCATTATTTTAAAAAACTCAAGTCAGCAATGTGCTCAACAGTCTCTATGTCTATATATATTTTAGAGATTACAATAATGTTTCATTTTTAAAGACCAATAAACAGCTTTTGCCTTCTTCTATTAACATCTTAGCATATGGTTATCTGTCTAGCTCAGCTTCTGGTAGTCATCCCTCTTAAGGCCGGTGATTTTGCAACGTTTTCTGCTGTGGAAGATACAGTACAAGTGTGCCAATATAGAAAATGCAACACGGCTTGTACCCACCAATTCAGCTTATGGACTACACACGATTTCTTTCCAGTGCTCGATTTAAAAAAAAAAAATACAGCAAAAAAAGAGAGGCCACACCTTGTGTGTATTAAAAACAGTACTTTAAATGTATCTTCATGTGATTCAAAAAAATGAGACACTACAGGCAGCACAGAGACCAATCCAAAGGCTGGTGATATTCTCAGAAAGGGAGGTGGGAGAATCATGTTCTGAAGAACAAGTCTGCTAGGACTTCACAGTGTCTAAAAATTAACACCAATCTGCGATGTAGTCAAAGTCTCTGAACATTTCCTGCTGATCTTCTGAGAGTATCCGAGGTTCTCGGGGTGGAGTGAGAATAGGGGCTTCTGAGGTAAATTCGTCATCAAAATTGCTAACATCTTCTCTTCCTCTTATTGTGGGAACAAACGGAGGTTTCACCTTCTTGGCAAGCAAGGCATTCCAATCAATCAGCTGTGGGAAAAGAACATGGGTTAGGCTTGCTGCTTCTCTCACGGTCACCACACCACGCCCACACGCTGGCCTGCCACTCACCCGGAAGAAGTGGTGCTTTTTGACCTCTTCGGCATCTTTTTCTCCAGCACCAAGCCGTCGTTCTGGGTTTCTCCTCAGGAGCTGAAAGGAGGATCAAGAAATTGGTCTGAGCAGAATGAAGGCCGAAGCTAACACGAGTCTGTGCTCACATAAAACAAAGTAGAAATTTGGGGAAAACTGCTATGTAAATCTAGTAGTAATTATTAAAAGCGATACTCCTAGTTTGGTGTTAAGGCCAATAGGACATGTCATGTCATGTCAGTGAAGTTTCTTCAATTTGCTTGGTAGGATTTGTAAAATGAGAAGTGTCCTTTTGTGTTGCTAGGGATGGGAGCTTCAGGATTCTAGGACATCCAGTCCAGAAATCCTTTATAATCCTCCGGGTGGATTTATGGGGTTGGGAGGGGACAGTGCAGAAGGCAACAGAGAGGGAATGGTTCCTTCTGCCCCTGTCTGGCTTCACGGCACAGGCATGGCTATGAAGCAGAAGAGAAGTCTTCCCTTCAGTTGCACTGCTTGCTAAGAGTGTTTGTTACTTCACTGCTCTATTAGAAGAGGATTCTCACGACCCCTTAAATTGTTTAGTTGTTTGATTTATATACCGCTCCATCTGACCAAAGGTCACTCTGGGTGGTTTACAAAACTTAAACATAAGTAATACAATAAGTAATACATTATACAATATACAATATGTAGCTAAATAAAAATAATCTATAGAGGAGGGCTCTCAAATCAACTATCCTCAACTAATTAATTTATGAATCATTAAAGGATTTAAACAAATTAATTAAGTGATAATAATAACCACATTAAGGACTTACCCTTCTCATTATGGAGATGGCTTCTGTAGAAAGGAATCGAGGATACCTTACTTCATCATTTACAATACTGTCAAAAACTTCTTCTTCATCATCTCCTGGGAAGGGAGACTGAGAAAGGGAGAAGCACACAACGTGTGGATAATGTCCAAAAATTAACATTACAGTGGTGTCTCTTAAGACAAATTTAATTCGTTCCACGGGTCAATGTGTTTTACAAAAAAATCATCTTAAGAGGCCTAGTTTCCCATAGGAATGCACTGAAAACCAATTAATCCACTCCAGATTAATGCACTGAAAAACAATTAATCTCACCCACTCATCCCCTTCCTGTGTTGGGGTAGCCTCCCCTCTTTTGCCCAGGTCTCTGCGCCAGGCCATTTCAGTGGAGAAACCCAGGTGGGAGCAGCGGCACCTTGTGGGCTCATTCGAAGCCCTAGTTTACTCTGCAGCCATGGCTGCAGAATAAATGGGCTATGAACGAGCCCACATGCTACTGCCTCCCCTTTGCTGGGCTCTGTGCACACAGCCGGGTGAAAGGGAGGCAGTGGCTTGTGGGCATTCATAGCCCCAATTGGCTACGAACGAGTCCACAAGCCACTGCCACCCACCCTTCGCCCAGGTCTCTGTGCCAAAACGGCTTGGTGCAGAGACCTGGGCGAAAGGTGATGGTGGTGGCAGAGGCGGCTTCGATCCTGGTGGATCAGGTGCCACATAGTTGGTAAAGCCAGGATGGAAGACCAGGCTTTTGAATTTCACGTGAAATTCAAATTCAAACGCCTGCCCCATAAAACGAATTTTTCGCAAGACATTGGGTAGGCAAACTATCGTCTTGTGAAAAATGCCTATACACGAAAATTTCATTCATTTTACGAAGAATTTGTCTTATAGGGCATCCGCCTTGCAAGATACCACTGTATATACTGAGTGCAGTTCCTGAAAGAATCATTCAGATGAAACAAAAGATGGCTCTCCATCCATCTTCCAAATGTATAATTTATCTGCCCTTCATAGTTAGATAAAGAAAATAGTTTTAAATTTTGGGAAACATACCTCACCAACCAGCATTTCATAGATGAGCACACCAAGACCCCACCAGTCTACAGCTCTTGTGTAAGATGTTTCTGTCAATACTTCTGGAGCTAGAAATTCCGGAGTGCCGCAGAATGTACTTGTTCGGTCACCGAATCCCATTCCTGCAACCAATAGCACACATTCTGAAAACTGAAAATCATCTTAAAACTCAGTATTTCCCCCTTTCTCCTGAATAGCTGCTTATTACTGGGACTTTTTAAACACTGCAACCCAAAAGTAAAAACATTGATGAGTTGCAGGATAGTTTCAAATATCACATGGCTCTGATATCCATAATTTTTCTAATTTGTCAATCCCAACTACAGTAGACACAAAAGATGGTGTGATTTTTAAGAACAATGTAAGCCTAGTTTTCCAACACAAATTGGATTATTTATCTATTTACAATCAATCAACCTTTATTTGACAGCTAAGAACCCAACAACAATGATTTACAAATCATATCATTAAAAAGCAAAACAAAAAATGGGTAGACTAATGAGTAGACTATGACATATGATATGAGAACTGACTGCCAGGTAAAAATGTATACATAACTGTAGACTTTGTAGAACAGTTTGAAGTTAGGAATATAGACAATATTGCCAATGTTACTTTCAACAACAGCAACAACAAAAAGTTAATGGAAATTTATGTCTTTTAAACTGCCTAAGGAGCCTAACTTTTTGAAATAATTTTGATTCTTTGTGCCAATAAATAAATAAATAAATAAATAAATAAATAAATAAATAAATAAATAAATAAATAAATAAATAATGACGTGATCCTTGCACAATTCAATGCAGGAGCAAGTGATACATTCATTAGACCACTAAAAATCAAATCAACTTTGAGCTTTTGTGGATCAAAGTCCACTTCCTCAAGTACCTGTGTCTTCTCAAAACTGCAGGGGAATTGTATGCATGAGAGTTCTGAAAACTCATATGCAGATAGCCATGCTAGGCTTGCTTCTCAGAGTTGAATTAGAAGCAGCACAGGCTGCACTGAAGCTGTGGTTTTCGAACAGGCAGCTGTTGATTAGGCATCACACCCCAGCTTCTCAAAGAGCCTCAGGTAATATGGGGTTATTTTGAAACTGCAAGTTTCTATTTGGCCAGGAGTCCTCTATCAGGGAACTGGGGTGAAATTTTAGTTTAGCCTATTGGAGCTGAATTAAACATAGTACCTACTGGTTGGAGGTAGAAGTACCTTCAGTTTGCACTTCTGCTTGGCTGACATTAAGCATCCATGTTGTCACGAAAAACTGCACCCCCAGACCCCCAAGAAGACAGACCTGGGCTCTAGTTTGAAAACCCCACCTCCAGTTCAGCCTTCTCTGCTTCTACCTCACTTCTGAGAAACAAGCCTAGCACAGCCATCTGCCAGGAATTTTTGGACAGGCATACATATAATTTCCCTGCAGTTTTGAAAAGACATGGGTACTTGAGGAAGTGGACTTTAGTAAATGGAAGCTCACAGATTGTTTGCATTTTTAGTGGTCTAATAAAGGTATCATATGTTCCTACATGTTTATTTTTTCTTCACCATTGTGACACAATTGGGAGAAGAGGAAGAGGCATTAACTGATATAATGACCCAAACCTCCATTTCTAGTTTTGTAGCAAGAAACAAAATGTCCTTTAATATTAAAATATTGTAATGGGTTGACTCTTAATTAATAAACTTTATTTTAAAAAATGTCCTTTAATATTTGTGCTATAATTTATTAACATAAATGTGATATATTATAAGAACAATCAGCCTTAAAGATTAGCAAAGGAAAAATGCATGTTGCTTACCTATAACTGCAGTTGTTCACCTGAGCATCTGTGCAGCCCTACATTTGAGTTCTGTACCTCCACTGAGCAACAATAAACACATTACAGGACACAGTTCTAGAGGCATTCAGATGTTACTCTATGCAGGTACAGAACATAAACGCTGAACTGTACAAAGGCCATGAAAAACTCATCTGAAATTTGACTAAACTGATACCTATTTTGAAAACTTATTTAAATATGATTACAGCACAATGGTGGGAGTATATGTCATAAGTGGCTTGTAATTTCAAAAGCGGCTACAGGTCCAGGCCTTCTTTTTCTGTTACATGAGATAAAATCCACGCCTCAAGTCTACATGACTGCTTTCTCTTTCAAGCTTTTACATCCTTGGAATATTCATCCAGAACCTGGAGACTTGGTAAGCATTTTCTTTATGAAATAAAAACCCACCCCCTTGCTATAGGTTACGTATAGATCAGAAGAAAGGTACTCGGCAACCCTCATAAGAAGAAGCCTGGCTGAAGGGGGAAGAGGGGGAGGCAGGTGGGAAGGGACAGAGGGTTGCAGCCTATCCCTAACTGTTAAGACTGAACCACTGATGCCTACTGTTTCCGTAAAAGACTAACTACTATAATAAGACACAGAGAACTACTTTGAAAAAAGCTTACCCTCCTTGCAGAGGCCAAAGTCAGCTATTTTCACAAAACCTTCTGTATCCAGCAACAAATTGTCTAGCTTTAAATCCCTACATGATGAATGAAAAACAACTGATTACGGCTCCAGTTTGTGCCAAGCTATAAGGGCTACTTGCAATGATTTATTAGTTCTTAAATGGCGATCTTTCCCAAAGTTAAGTAGTTTGGAAATAGCATGTGGTTATCCAAAGGTTTTTTTTTTAACAAAAATATATTACAAGACAAATGCTGACAAAAATAAAATAAAACATCTAATATGTGATGATTGTTAGCAAAGAATAGGTAAACATTTTAAATTAATTTGAACAAATGCAGAACACTAGACAAGCAAGGGCAGGCAGACGAAGGTGAAATAAGAGGGAAATCCAAATCTTTGAGTACTTACCTATAAACTATCTTGTGTTCATGTAAATACTGCAGTCCAAGAACCACACATGCAGCATAAAATCTGTTCAGACAGAAATATAGTGTGTCAGTTCTCATTTCAGTTCATTTTTTTAAAAATACTTCCGCTAATGGGAACTAATCAATACCACAGAAGCATCTATCAATCATTTGACTTTGAATATGAATGCATATACATTGCAGTTTTTAAAAGGGTGCTAAGGTATAACGGTGGAGCACATATTTTGCATACATATGACCCCTGGCACCATCTTTGGTGCTCCCAGTTGCAAGAGTTGGGTGGCATGCCCCCCCAGAAAAAGACTCTTCGGCCCCAGACCCTGGAGAATCACTGCAAATTAGAGTGGATAATACTAGTCCAAATGAGTAAGGATGCTAAATCAATCTAAAGGACTAGTCTGTGCCTTAAAACAACAAGATTATCTTCTCCCGGTCATGCAGATCTATTTGGATGCATTAACACAACATAGCCAATTTGGCTATATCAACCTTCTTAAATGAACAAGTTGCTTGGGCGAGTTCCGCTACAGCTGGAAATTTATCGTTTCAGTCAGACAGGATACCCAAATGCAGATAACAGTGGTTACAGTCCTTTCTGAGCTCTTCTTGGCTACCTCGGGCTCTACAACCATGTCACCATCATAAGGCAAGTCTACCTCGCAATGGTGTCCCTTGCAGCAAAGATCCTGATGTAATTTGTTTAAATGAGCAGTACACTTTATTGTAAATTGGTTGGTGGCAGACGGGCAATGCCATACGTTGGTGGTAGACGGGCAATGCCATCACACATCATGTGATACATCAGTAATGCCTGTAGAAGAGGAAGCGCTCCTCTCCCTTAGAGCTACTGTGTGTTACACCAATCAAAGTCAAGGCCAGGGTTGTGGAGTCGGTAGATAAATGTCCCAACTCTGACTCCTAAGTTTTTTTGTACTTCCGACTCCGATTCCTCTGTATTAATATGCAAATGTATTTTATATATTCCTTGAACTATTGACCCTCCATTCCCTTCACTTATACAAGTGTCTCTAGTCCTGCAAAAAAAACTATTTATTTAATCTCTTATCAGTGAGAGGCTAGGTTACCCATGGGCACTGCGTAACAGCAGAACACACCACTATGGAAAGTATAAGTATTGCCGCTCCTAATTGTGCATTGTGTGCCATATAGTGAAGCACATGAAAAGCATGCTTCTTCACGGTCACTTAACGTGTTCGTTTTGCGGTTACGTGAGGCACTGCATGCATTGGTCTTTATTCTTAAAGTAGAGAAGTCATTAATTATAACTGTTTGTGAATTGGGACATTTAAACTTGCTTTTTTTAAAATTCCAATCTAAATTTAGTAGGTGTTGGAGTCGGTGCATTGTTTGCTGACTCCGACTCCGACTCCAGGTACCCAAAATTTCCTCTGACTCCGACTCCACAGCCCTGGTCAAGGCCCACTACCTTTTTCTCCCAAACCAGATTCTAAAGAAAAGAGGTGGGTTCCAGGCTAGTTGTATCCATAAGTCTTTATGGAGCATTTCTTTGCCAAGCCAGCACAAAAAGAAATCAATTTATATTCCAGCCTGAACATGCAACTCTTTGGTCCGTATCAGTGCCAAACACTTACACTGCTCTTGGTTCAGAGAAGACATCAGTGTGAATGTGCATCATGAGATCCCCACCAGCAGCATATTCCATTACAAAGCACACATGATCTTTGGTCTGAAAACAGGCAAAGAGGTTCACCAGAAAGGGATGCCTCACACTGTTCACAGTTTCAAAAATTCGTTTTTCACACATGAGGCTGGAAACAGAAATGTTTTAGAACAAATTAAAACACGAGCTAAAATAATTTATTTTCTATACCTTAAGGCTACAGGCTAGGGGGACAGGGAAGGAAGAAATCAAACAATTTTTCAAATCAATCCAGTTAAATAAAGAAGTGCACATGTAAAAAGACAGGCATACTGCTCCAAGAAAGCTCCCCAAAACAAAAGAGTCTCCGGGTGACTTATAAGAAGCTTCCCTGCATTTATACAATCAACAGAACTGAAGATGCCCATAAGAATTCTCAAAACGAAACAAAACAAAATAAAAAGAACAAAAGTAGTTTGCATGAGAGAATAAGCATATACATTTACTGCACTCTGAGCAATATATTCCTGCTGATATGCATTACCAGAAATTGGGGATTCAACCATAATATCGCAGACCAGCCAGCAGGCCTGAACAAAGATCTGGCTTTAAGGCAACACATTAATAGTCTTTTACATGACAACCACTGGCACAGGAATAGAAGCCAATGTGAGGGTTTTTCCTTCCTTGCAAATTTTGTTGCTCTCTGGTAAATCTCTACTTAGAATTCAGAAACCCCTGGCATTCTACTCCAAATCACAGAGATTTGAGTATGTATTCATTTACATCCTACTTGCCACTGGCACTGGAGGGGCCACAAAACAGATTTGTTGTTATACTGCCCTTTAATAAAAAACTGCAAGGCAATTTATTTTGTGATTTAATTTCAATCACTGCCAGTTTAGAACCTATCGGCACATATGTGAAATCAGGACTGCTTCACACATCACTTTGTATTTATCAAGTCTCATCTGGCAATTTAATGCCCACATCCTCAGTATCCAAAGATCCTCAAAGGGGCTACCTTTCTTTGTTCTAGCTGCCCTAGCTTTTCAGTTACCTGCAGGCAGGGCCACGTTGCTGCTGATCCCAATGTCGGATCATTTAACCGACAAGCTGAAAAGCACTGGTGTCAATATGGGCACATTGAGATTTCACTCCTTATTTTGCTTATACTGACCTGTCAACTTCATCACGAGCCACAATATCCCCTTTCTTTAAGGCTTTAATAGCAAACATTTCATTCGTGTTTTTATACTCTGCCAACAGAACCTGAAACATAAGCCGACATTCAACAAATGGATTTTTCATTTTATTTATGAACTTTTTGTGATTATTCAAATTCCCAAATGCAACATGCAACTAAGAAGGAAAGATGGCTCGGGGGAGGGGTAGGGGTAGGAAATGATGCAGGAAGCATCAAAATTGTAATGGTCAAATATCAAATGTACCTTTCCAAAGTGTCCTCTACCCAGTACAGCGCAACATCGGAAATCTTGTAAACTAAACTGAAACCTCTGCTGTGTTCTGAAATATGAGAATTTTGAAGGCAGACAGTGAGCAGGCATTATATACCATTAAGTATAAATGCACACATGCACACAAAGATGGCTTACCTTCTGTCTTCAGGCTCGCGTATCATATATTCTGTTTCCGAGTTTGAAATCTGAGTCTCACAAATAATTTCTGGCTGAAGTTTGGGGACACAATTATTTTTGGCATTCTCAAAATCAAACGCTTCTGTGTCCTGTGAATTGTGCAGAAGAAAAATCTGAAAATTAAAAAAGAAATGAAAGTTGCTAGAAACTGGAGGAGTCTGCTCCATCTAGAACAAGTTAAAACAATTCCAAATCCCAGCTGGAATAAAACACCTAATCTAAAAATATATTCTGTAAATCTACTGTATATACTCGAATATAATCCAAGTTTTTCAGCCCTCATTTTTGGCTGGGGGAAAAAAATCCTTGGCTTATATTCGAGTGAATATAGTTACCGCACTTCTGCCACCTCCCGAGTGCTTGTCCAGCTTGGGGAAGGCGGCGGAGGGCTAGTCCTGCCCGTTGGAGAAGGCACCCTAGGTGTATACTTGAGTCAATAAGTTTTCCCAGTTTTTTTGGGGGGGAGGGATTAGGTGCCTCGGCTTATATTCAAGTTGGCTTATACTTGAGTATATATGGTAATAGCTGATGTTGCTTGTCAAAAACCTCTGGGATCTCTGTTTATATTAAGAGTCCAGCAAAACAAGGCAAAACAAAAGAAGGCCCTGTGGTAGATTTTAGTGTAAGCTGAAACACACTGATCCTGCTATCATTTTAAGAGAAAAATATTTTAAAATAGACAAGTCTTCCCAGTGCATGCATGTTCCAAATCATTCTAATGCCCTTTCTCAACAAAGGGCATCCATTCCAAATCTTTTCAGAAGCCTTCAACAAAGTCTTGGTTTACTTAGATTTTCAAAACCTGCAAGGGCGACTGATAATCATCCACATGGCACTGGTGTCTAGCGATAACTGATTAGGATTTGAAGATGTGATACTGAGGCATTGTCAGAATTACTACTGAAGTACAACACGTTTCCTCAAACCGCCTTCAAAGTTGGCTCAAGTTTAAATCTTGTCTATATTGGGTCAATACATATATTGTGAATGTGAAGCAATGTGAACCAATATAGACACATTGGGTCTATATTGGTTCAGATTCACTTCTCAGTTCACCCAGATCATGTAAAGGGGCTTGTGACTTAAGCACCTTAAAATCATGGATTAGATTATTTAGATGGGATTCTGGTCAAAGTACCTAATGCTTCCAATGGAGTGAGGTCTCATGGGGTGGAAATGGAACACCCCACCCATTCCCAAGGTGGCAGTGGCCTTTTTCAGCGGCTCAGTCATTTTAAAGGCGTGAACGTGGAGATCACTTTGGAGAACTTAAGGCCACATTTCTCAACCAGATTCTAATAGCACCGCAGCAATTTTATACCTTGATCTGAGACATCTATATGCTAAAAAACACAATACATGCTTCTCAGAGGCAACAGTTTTTGAAAGCTAAAGAACAATTGTTTCCTATGTAGATTAAAAGACTTGTATCTTGCCTGAGAGGGCACAGGTGGAGACTTCGGCTCAGGAGAAGGTTCGCTTATCTCTCCCAGAGAAGATGCACGTGGTGGAGTCTGTTGGGATTCGGGTTCAAGGTCAAATACCAATTTGGCTTCAGGGCAGTCACTTAAAAGAAAGGGATTCAATTGGTAAATGTGGAGATCACTTTGGAGAACTTCAAGATATGCTGAACACTTGCATACAAAGTCAGTCTTCCAAACCACAATTAGGATAAATAAGTTCATGCTTCTTTTTAAATTACATGAGCTTCACCCTCATGTTAACATGCAAAATTTGGTTATTTTTCTTAATCACCTACCTAGTTGGTGACCCTAATTCAGGAATGTGAGTGTCTGCTACTGATCCTGAGGCAGACACAGAAGCTTGAGGGCTGAAAGTGCCAGTGTGATTTACTGTAGGAATCGCTCTCCTCACCAGCCTCCCCCATGTGGCAATATTAATATTCATCTGAGGAGCTCTCAGAAATGTTTTGCCTGTAGATAAAGAAAATCAGAGCAGAAGTAATCATTTTACTTATCTCCGAAAGCTATAATTAAACAAACATTCATATTCATTATTTTGTTATTTGTGAAGAACAAACATATTGGCCAAAATCCATTTCCTTGCTATCATAAATTACACTAGAGAAGGCTCATTGAATCAATGGGGTTTGATGAGTCTACTTCTCCATCGGTTCCATTGATTCAAATGGGCCTCCTCCAAATGCAACTTACTGCACATGCTATGCACAGTAATAATTTAATATAGTCACAATTAGAGTAGACCCATTTAAATCAATAGAACCTATTGAGGAGTTAATACAAAAAAATCTTTATTGATTCAACAGGCCTCCTCTAGTACAATTTACTAAACTAAGCAACAGGATTTTGACTAATAGGACATAATCCATATTTTCCTAAATATTTGTTTGTTTTTAAAGATTTCATTATTAAAAGCCTTTGCAAAAAATCTAAACAAATATATCATGTGTAATGCTGATGTTAGCGCCACACTCTCATCTCTATATTAAATGTTAGAACTCAATGCTAAATCCTTTAAATGCCAGCACCTTGTTGCTTGGAGAAGATTTTCTTTTGTCTTTGAAGTTTTGGTCTTCTTTCAATAACTGGATTAAAAAATGTAACCTGCAATTTAGACAAGATATATTTAAGTTTCAAAACAATTTTTTTGGAAACCATGATTTAATTTTTTAAGTATTTGTTTTTACCTCTGCAAACAAAGTACCCTGAGGCTCAAGATAGAGACACATTCCATGGCGCTGGTTATCCAAGAAGTCTTCTAACCTCAGAAATTTCACTGCACATAGAGATCGCCAATCACGCCAATAAACGGAAATTTCTAATTCACGTGACTGAAGGAGCAGAAGAAATGCACAAATGTTACACCTGAGTATCTGCTACTTTTCCTAAGACTCAACTGCAAACCTCTTGACAACAGTATCATTCTGTGCTGGATGCTACAGGAAATATATGAATTAGCCCTGAAAGTACAGTGGTACCTTGTATAAAGGAATTAATTTATTCCAGAAGAAATTATGTTAAGCAAATTTTCCTTTATACAAATTTCCCATAGGAATGCATTGAAAATGGAGTAATCCCATTTTTATGTTGTACGGATTTGGCCCATAGGTGATTCTGTTAGGCAGATTTTCCCTATCTCCAGAATATTTTATGTTGTACAAATTTTATGTTATACAAAGTGTTTGTTATACAAGCGTCCACTGTACATTTTCAAAAGAAGGACAAGTAAAAAAAATGGCAACACTTTCCAACTTTGACAAATTTTCAGGGCTGATCATAAGGGATCCAAACAGAATCTTCCTTAGCTACCTGCCTCACCATTTCTTGTTAAAAAAAGAAAAATCTAATTCTCTCCAGATGTTTTTATAAGGCCCTTTTGCAAGGCATACGTAACATGTTTCTTGGCTTTTTAAAACAGCTACTATAAAAACACCTATATACTCATTCAATAACATTTACTTTAAAGCAATCTGTTTTATGAAAGATGAGTCATAAAAGCACAGGATTTTACAAGGTAAAATATTGCTTTACAGGACCGTTCCACAAAGCAGAGCACGTCTTACAAGTAGTTTAATCTTCAGAGCACCAATGTGGCACTGCTTGGCCAGAAATGAGCAGGTTATGGTCTGCACTCTTAATGGTAGATAAAGGTAAATCCACATCCCAGGGGGGATTTCAGAAATAACAGTTTATGTCACAAGGCAGGATAAAAGATGCATCTTTATGTCAAAGGAGACCGAGCACACTTCAGTTCAGAAAAACAAACATGCATTCCAATAACCGTGCTGCCACAATCCCATTCATATCACTGCATTACTCCACATAAAGTGTTTGCAGCCATTTTGAGCCAACGGAGGGGCTTCAGATTCAGGCCTTCCCCAACTAATTCACACCATTTCTTCACATGGCAGATGATCAGAATCTGTGAACTGGCTCTGAAGTGGGGTGGCATGGTGCTGGTAAAGCGCCTAACTCACTGTATAAGGCACACTGGTTTCAGAAAGAGTTCACTTCTCTGACTCTGCACTGATGACCACATGACTGCTCTCTGTGCCTCTCAGACAGATATTTAAGCTTAAATTTCCTCTGAAATACAATTATTAAAATACTGACTTTAAATTGGTTCACACAATTACCAAAAACATGATATGTAAAGGGGGGGAAGGAGGGGGCAAATTTGTTAACAAGCTTCATTTATTATAATTTTTCGGGGAAATGAGGCATATATTTAACCTTGGAAGAATTTCAATGCATTCGCCACTTGTCATTTTCATTTCACTCTCACACTCAACCCATCTGTCAACTTATGAAAAGAGCAACCAAAGATAGTAAATTTGGGTGTGTGCATGCTATTCCCCCTAACTGTGTGATCTCTTTTCATGCTGTTTTAGAAATCTGCATCAACTGGTCTAAAAGAAGAGAAAGTCTTCCATCACCACACTCTACTCATTTTTTTAAACTGGCAAAGCTATTTTTCAGAAGTTCCTCACAAAATTGTGCCAGACGTATGATCTCCAATGGATAACACTCCCACTGCAATGTCCTTAAAACTGTCCACTTGTCAACATTCATAGACCAAAATCAAGTTGACATTTACTGCACATACAAGGGCAACTACACAGCTGTTCTTCCCTTCTGGCGGGCCCCTGCTGCAGGGCTCAACACCCACCCTATTCCACAAAGAATATGTGTAGCGAACTAGATTCTTACCATAGTGTTTACCTCTAATCAATGTTCCTTCTAAACTGCATGTGTGGAGCCAGATCAATGTTGCTGTCTATTTGCTTCTGGTTACGAAAGCAAGCCCACATGCAGGAGGATGGAGCCTCAGGCAGCAGTAGCAGAAACCAGAGGTAACATTGGCTCTAACTCAGTGTTTTTCAACCTTTTTTAGGCAAAGGCACACTTGTTTCATGAAAAAAATCACGAGGCACACCACCATTAGAAAATGTTAAAAAATTTAACTCTGTGCCTATATTGACTATATATAAAGTAATTCTCTTGAATAGGAATCAAATAAACACAAATAAAGTATTTTATAATTACTTTATTATGAAATAGTAAACAGAAATATGAAAAATTATAAAATACTTTATTCAGTGCGCAACCTGGGCCTGTTTGGCTGAACACAAATCTGATATTCTTCAGCTTTTCCAACGGCACACCAGGCAACATCTCGCGGCACACTAGTGTGCCGCGGAACAGTGGTTGAAAAACACTGCTCTAACTAACCAAAATCCAATGCACGCTCACCCACAAGTAACTGCTATCCAATAAACCTTACTTCCAGCTCAAAGTACACAGCATTGCCCCCTGTGTTAAATTTGAGAAATGAAATGTTTTCCTCTTGAAGCCAACATTCTCTTTAAAGCCTACAGTACCAGAAATTCGCAGATAAAGGTTTCACCACACATACAAAAATCAGAAACCCATGACTTGGGTTCTTAAGAGGGTTCCCATTAGTTGAAATGTTCCTCTGTTAGTGCTGAGGCAAGTGAGCCTCAAAATATTCACTGATCCTGCCTATCCCACCCACCCCAGCTGGCTGTACTGCCCCCAAGTACATGGTGTTCAACTTCAGAAGGTGTCCCAGGGTGCAGAGGGAAGGAGGAGGTGAAACTGTTCTACTCCAGGAATGAATTTTTTTAAAGAGAAGGTGGGATCCAAGCAAAAAATCTCTCTATACATGCAGACCTATAAAAGTCAGTTATCAAGCTGGCACTGTTCCTGCAATAAAGAACTCCTTACTCGATCAAGTTCTAGCGTAAACTTCTGATCCCATGACTGATTAGAAATAGGCTTCCAGCTAGTTTGATCAACCACAGTATTGTCCAACTTCAAAACAGCGCAGACTTCATCTGGGAAAAAAAAGATACAAACTGTTAGAGTGCTAAGAAAGTTTACAAAAAAATAAGGACGAATAATATGATGGGAGCAAAGCTCTTTCTCCTCCACATGCCTGGTTCATATGGAAGACATCAAGAGTCTATCATAGATGATCTTAATGAAAGGGTTATTTTAAAAATAACTTAGTTCCCCTGCTTTCTTTATCCTTGGTAAGCAATTGTGATTAACTTTGCAAAAATGGATCAAGACAGATTTTGAAAATTTCAGCCTCAGTATAAGCAGAGTCCAAATCTGCACTGTGCTTCTACTTGCAGCTGTATGTCAGCTGCCAACAGTCTGACAGGGAACAAACTCTGAGGCCTGAATGCAAATAAAGAGATCCATTATTTTAAAAACTGAATACACTCCCAATCAACTGCACTACGGCAAGTACTAATTTCCAACACTGGTGGTCGTCTCAAGACTCGACTACTGTAATGGTCTCTACATGGGGCTGTTCCTGAGACTGATGCAGATGCTTCAGCAGGTGCAAAATGCAACAGCTGAACTACTGGCGGGTTGAGATGCAACGATCACATCTCCCCCCACTCTGGCCAGTCTGCTTTGGTTATCTGTACGCTTCCGCACCAGATTCAAGGCTATGATCTTACATATAAAGCTCTAAGCGGTATGGGGCCTTAATTTCTGACAGAACTCTTTCTTCCATCACAAACTACCTATAGTACACACTCTTCTCAAACTGGGCATTTAAGATCTGTTACACTGAAAGAGGTGCATAAGGAGAAAACCAGAGCTTGCACCTTCTCAGTGATTGCTCCTATAAAATGCAATGAACTCCAGCCCGAGATCCACCTAACCCCTCCTCAACTCTTTTAAAAGAGCCTTAAAAGGTTAGTTATGAATTCCTCAACATCTTAATTAACATAATTTATTTATTTTAGAGTATTTTGACCCCACCTTTCTCCTTGGAAAAAGACCCAAGATGGCTTACAGAAATGAGGGATAATATACAGTCCAGTACAATTAAGACATGCTCAAGTATTTGAGAACAAGGAATTGAGGGACATCTTACAGTTGTAATAGACAATATTACATTAAAGTTATAAGGTTATAAGTAGTTATAAACACAAAGTCTATGTGAACCTATAGAGTCATATAAAATCCACATGGTAGACCATCATTCAGGGAAAACTTGCCTGAAGAGAAAGGTCTTTGCCTGTTTCTGGAAGGACAACAGACAGAGATGAGGCAGTCCTGGCCTCTAGTGGGAGGGAGTTGTATCTAAACATGCAGTTTAGTTACATTTTCCCCTCACGGTTATAATTTTATCTTGTTACTCTATTGATGTTTGATATGATACAATAGTAGATTTTAGAATTTTAGACAGCTGTTAATGGATTGACATGTTGTTTAGTTTATTGGTATTGTGCTTTGGTTTTATGTTGTATTTATTTGTATTGTATTGTTTCCTGTTGTAAGCTGCCCAGAGTGGCCATGGCCAGATGGGTGGGGCATAAATATAATAAATAAAAACAAACATATACTGAAGCATTCAGGTATCTTAAGGTTAGTTATGAATTCCTCAACATATTAATTAACATAATTTATTATGCACATGCAGCTTAGTACTACAAAACCGCATGTGCCTATACTCAAGATAGTATACGTGATTAATACCTCAATCCAAATACTCTCCTGTGCTCACATACCCATGTATTATTATTTTCTAAGTACTGCTGATTTACACACATCTTTACTTTTCCAGAGAGGCTTCATGAAACCCTTTTTGAAAATATGTTTAATGGTGAAAAGATACTAAACTGGACAAGTCATCTGTTTTCAGAAGGTTTCGGCTGCTCCCACTTTTACTTTTCCCCGTTCGGCTCATGAAAGATGATCTGGCTTCACTCGGACTCCATCCCGGTAGAGTAACAGATGTCGCTTTTGATCGACCAGGGACATTCTCCAGAATATCTTGACAACCCATGAGTCTAACTTCCAATGTACCTAGAAAACAAGATTTGAACATCTCTATTCACAACCAGCAAAAAGTTATCAACTTCAAAAAATGTATTTAACTCCTTAATAGGAGCAGCACTGATGATCAGTTCAAAAGGTTTTTTTAAACGACCTATTGGAGTGTACAATTGACTTAGATTTAATCATACTTTATTTCGCCTGATTTCGGAAGCTAAGCAGGGTCGGTCCTGGTTAGTACTTGGATGGGAGACCACCAGGGACCAGGTGCTGTAGGCGCCTGGAGTAGGAACTGGCGAGCCACTCCAGTATTCCTGCCAAGAAAACTCCATGGACATGGGGTCACAAAGAGTCGGCCATGACTGTAATGACACAACACACAAAACAGACCTACTGGAATCAAGGAGACACACAATGCACTGATCACAAGCACAACCAAGCCTAGGTTGGTTGTGCTTTGTGATCAGACTTTAACAGAAGCCTTTAAAAGAAAGGCAGAAAAGCAAAGGAGCTAATGTTACACTGCTTCAAAACTAAGGCCTTTCAAGACAATACTTGCCCAGGTGAAACAAAACCATGTTTACATGTCCTTGGAACACATACACAGTTTTCTAGCGTGATCCGTGCTTTTAAAAACACACATTTTCTTACACATTCTCTGCTTTAACATATAAAGAAGAAGAAAAAGGCATATGAAATATCATTTTATAGATTTTCAACTTTACATACTTCAGGTACAAAGCATTACAATGATGATGAAATGTGACTATTTATTCTAACAAGATTTTTATGAGTGTGCATGCGTGTAAACATATCCATTCTTCTATAAGTTCAATTTTAAAATAGTCATTTTGGGAAACCCAAGTGAACAGCTGTGCTAGTGCATCTAATTTGGTTGTTTATTAAATAATTTAGTAAACATATTAGGAACAGAGTTTTTATTCAACACCTGCTTCAAGTTAGCAAATAAAATCTGCAGGGATATATTTAAGATCTTCATTAAGCATATGAAATATCTTGGAATTTATTTTCTTTACGAAGTGCTGCAATTACAGCCACATATATAGACTGTCAAGAGGCACTGATAGACTATATGAATGCAACTTTCACAACCTCTGTGCAGGCATTCATTCTTGTGGAATACCAACTCTTAATTTCTTGTATTTAATTACTTTAATCTAGAAAACCCATTAGCACAAGTAAATGGGAAATGCATTTTATGCATTTCTGCTATCTGAAATTCTCTCTTCATGTTATTACCAAAGACTTAATGTTCACAGAATGTTCCCTTTAGGAAAAATCATAAGATTTTCATGCACAGTTCAGTGCTGTGAGATTATGACCTCACTTCAATTCCATCGCTTTATCCAGTGTTGACCTATGAGAGAACACCATCTTCTGGCATTCCAGTTAAAGCTATAATACAAAGGTAGAACGGCACTGCTGTGTTGGAACACTACAATGTACTTCTTAGAGACACCTACCCATTTCAAGTGTGTTCATTACCAAGCTAGGAATATCAACCATGAGCAACCAAGACATTGCAACTACTATAAGCAAAATAAACAATCTTTCCATTATAAACATATTGGCCACTTAATTTTGGAAGGATTGCCATACGTCAGAAATGACTAGATGGCACATGACTGATCACCAAGACCCTTATATTCTAAAGATACTGTGCTCATGTCTTTAAGCCCTTCCCCAATAGCACAATAAGCCAAGAAACACAACATATACAGATATTATCATTACAACAAACCTGTTAATGCAGCTGGCTTGGATAGGGTACTGTACTGATTCTGCGTAGATATTGTGCTTTGCCTTGGACTTAGCGTTGGTGATGAAACAAGTGAAAGCTCTTCTATAATAATACTACTTTTAGGATGGTTTTTAGGGAGTTCATTCAGTCTTTGTTCTAATGAATACTTTAGGAGGTCCAGCTTCTGGCTTGATTCATTAAATCTTGCTTGAGCCTTGTTTAATTAAAAAAGAAGCGAAAGTTAAGAAAATTACTCAAATGTAATTATCCAAATTAAAATGCTATTTACTATGACTAAGTTACCTCTGACAGCGCTTTTCTGTCGGTAACCTTCCCAGAACCAAGCAACTTCATAACATTTTTTGCTCCTTCTGCTACTGCGTATTCTATCCTAAAATGATGTCGCAATTCCTCCATTCGAAGCTCAAGGGGGCTTATCACCGGCTTTGCTGCAGGTGCAAAACACAAAAATATTTAGAATGTGTTCAAGCAGCACTTAGTTGAACTTCTTAAAACTTAAAACCTACTAAAGAGATGAGTGCAAGAAAGAGAAAATAGTAGCTAGGAAATAAGTAACTTAATAGTTGTAACCGGCCAGATGAACGAAATTGTGGAAAGACGTTGCACTCCCAGGCTCTGTTCCACAAAAACCTCATTCTTATGCCTTTGAACTTCTCACCTCTTCAGTAACACTGCTGACAGCCAAGTTCAGAGAAAACCTATAGCAAAGAGGCGGAGTGCCCCTTCAAACAGGCAATGTTAACAAGTTACAAACCATGAAGGTAGAGTAATAAAAGTGGTGTTGTGGGAGTCCCAGTTCCCTAGGCTGCTGTGACTGCCTCCATCCTGGCCAGCAATTTATGAAACAACCCAATTATGTGCCTGGGTTACTGGGGCTAAGGCAGGAGGCAGCATCAAAACAGTTTCCTTTAAAGGGGAGTGGCACTGGAGGATTGCTGAACAAAGCGACAGACAATAATTTTCTACCTTTCAGCATGTATCATTCTCTCCAATTATTTTTTAAAAAAATCATTTTTCTAGTCAGCCACTTACAAAATTCTTGCACTCTTCCCTGTTTCCCCTGTACAGTTCTCCTCTTGCTCATGATTCATCCAACAAGGTAAGTGGTACCTCTACTTACGAGCAATTCGACTTTAAGAGCGGAAAACCAGTGACTGTTTTAATCTAGGTGCACTACTTAACAGCATGAGCAAAGGATCTGTACAGGCCTGTTACAGAACACCTGGACAACTGACTGTTCAGTCGCAGTTTTGCCTTTACCAGGTTATAGTACAGATAAACAAGCTTCCTAGGCCTGCGGCTTGGCCTTATAGAAAGGGGACTTATATTTCAATGACTGTTTGACTTGGAAAACATGCAAGGGTCTAAGTAGCCTGAATTGGAAAATAAGCAACATTCTAGTTTTGAGATATTTATTTTCTACAATGCTTCACCATTATCGAAAGCCAATTCATTCGTCTGGACTGCCTGAAGAATTTGCATCCTTATAACTTCAATTTTTGTCTTGCTGTCCTGAAGCATTTGTTGAGCTGTTGCAAGCAGCTTTCTATCCTGAAAAAGAAAATAAAGACTTGAGTTTTTAAAAATTCAGTTCTCAAATAAGTTCCAAGCAGCATCAGTCTGTGCTACCTTTTCACAGCATGAATTCTACTTTACTTAAGAAGATACAGACTACTATGATACTGCACAGTACAGTGCTATGTTACCCGACAATAATATAAAATATTTTACTATGAAAATAATATGCTTAGATGAGATGTTTATCTAGCTTTTGTAAGTCTCTATCAAATGGACCTCTGTTGCTTTTAACATTCTTTTAATATTTTAGATGCTTTAAGATATATTACAAAATAGCACAATGCAACCATATAAAAGACAGTAAAATTCTCAATATAACTTATTTGCTGTCAAGCCAATTTATATAAACTCTGTGAATTAATGACCTCCAAAAGGGTTTTATTACTAACATTGCTGCTTAGGTTTTGCAAGTTCAAGGTATTGGATTACATTTCTGAATCAATACATTTCATAGTTGGTCTTCATCCTTTCCTTCTATCTTCAACTTATTGTTTTCCAGTCATTCTTGTTTTCTCAATTTGCCCCAAGTACAAAATTACAAACTACCTTCAGTTTCATCATTCTCACCATTCCCCAGAGTTGTTTTAATCTAAAATCTATTCATCCCTCTGTTACTCAATAGTATCTGTAAAGCCCTTCTTCTACATCACAAATTAATCAACTTTAACCTCTGTCCACTTTTCCTATTCTCCAGCTTTTGCAATCTGGGGATGTTTTATATGATATCATGTTGGAATTAACTTACAGAGACCCTAAAAGCGCTTTTAAGGCAAGAGAGTTAGCCTTACATCTGTCCCAGGGAAGATGGTGGAAGGCCTCATCCAAGAGAAAATCTTAAAACACATAAAAGAACAAACCTTGCTGAGAGAAAATCAGCATGGCTTCTGTAAGGCTAAATCTTGTCTTACAAACCTTTTAGAATTTTTTGAAAAGGTCAACAGGCACGTGGATTTGGGTGAACCAGTGGATATAGTCTATCTGGATTTTCAAAAGGCTTTTGACACAGTCCCTCACCAAAGGCTGCTGAGAAAATTGCATAGTCAAGGGATAAGAGGGCAGGTCCTCTTATGGATTGAGAACTGGTTGAGATCCCAGAAACAAAGAGTAGGTGTCAATGGGAAATTTTCACAATGGAGAGAAGTGAAAAGCGGTGTGCCCCAGGGCTTGGTCCTGGGACCGGTGCTTTTCAATCTGTTCATAAATGACCTGGAGACAGGGATAAACAGTGAGGTGGCCAAGTTTGCAGATGACACAAAACTTTTCCGTGTGGTAAAAACCAGAGAAGATTGTGAAGAGCTCCAGAAGGATCTCTCCAAACTGGGGGAGTGGGCTGAGAAATGGCAAATGCGTTTTAATGTAACCAAATGTAAAGTAATGCATATTGGGGCAAAAAATCCAAACTTCATCTATCAACTCATGGGCTCTGAGTTATCCGTGACGGATCAGGAAAGAGATCTTGGTGTGTTGGTGGACAGCTCCATGAAGGTGTCTCCCCAATGTGTGGCAGCAGTGAAGAAGGCCAATTCCATGCTAGGGATTATCAAAAAGGGGATTGAAAATAAAACAGCCAACATTATTATGCCGTTATACAAAACAATAGTAAGGCCCCACCTGGAGTATTGTGTAGAATTCTGGTCACCGCATCTCAAGAAAGACATAGTGGAACTGGAAAAGGTGCAGAAGAGAGCGACTAAAATGATTACTGGGCTGGGGCACCTCCCTTATGAAGAAAGGCTAAAACAATTGGGCCTCTTTAGTCTGGAAAAAAAGGCGCTTGAGGGGGATATGATTGAGACATACAAAATAATGCAGGGTATGAGTAAAGTGGATAGAGGGAAGCTCTTCTCCCTCTCTCAAAATACCAGAACTAGGGGACATACACTCAAATTGAGTACTGGGAGAGTAAGAACTGGCAAAAGAAAATATTTTTTCACCCAGCGTGTTGTAAGTCTATGGAACTCCCTGCCACAGGATGTGGTGATGGCATCTGGCCTGGATGCCTTCAAAAGGGGATTGGACAGATTCCTAGAGGAAAAGTCCATCACGGGTTACAAACCATGATGGAGATGTGTAATCTCTAGGCTTTAAACCAGGGTACTTCAAGGGCCAGATGCAGGGGAGTGGTATCAGGAGACAGATATCTAGTCTCATGCGCTCCCAAACACATCTGGTGGGGCCGCTGTGAGATACAGGAAGCTGGACTAGATGGGCCTTTGGCCTGATCCAGCATGGCTCTTCTTATGTTCTTATGTTCTTATGTTCTAGAGATATCTGAGGAGAGTTTTACTGTTTACACTCTCAATGACTTTCCATGGCTAACAGGGATTTGAAGCCAGGTCTCTTCAATCCTAGTTTAGCATTCTACCCATTACACCACACTGCCTAATCTACTGGAAATATCACAGTATTTATACTCTTGGCCTTGGTCATTTTAAGCTGGACTTGACTTTTCATGAGTTTTGATATCCTCAGTTTACTCCTTTTTTTCTTCCAGTGAGAGTTCAGACCTGGACAGAACTTGAACCTACTTCTTTGACTCTCTGGTTACCACTTCTGTAAAGCTCTCCTCCAATGCCACATGTCATCCTGTCAGTTTTCACTGTCCAACTTTCACATTCATACATGTTAAGGGACAGTCTTGGACTTGGATCCTAGCAATATATCCTTATACTTAAGGATCTCTCCTAGGTTCTACAAAGTTTCCCTTCCCAGGCTCAGTCATCTTACTACTTGACTGTAGCTCTTATTTGGACTGATATATAAACTAACACAGAACATTTTCAATTATTCAATGTTCTCCATTGTCAATATTAAAACTGACTTTCTGGTAGTAGCTTTTTTCTCTTTATTGCTCAGCTGTCATCCTGCTTTTGCACTTGAAAATGAAAATGTCACCGTTGTTTTTTATGATGGCACTTCTGGCAAGTCTTCAATAACTGATGTTTCTTTGACCAGTTTTCACTCCCTCTTCGTCTATATTTAATACAGCTTTCCATGTGCTCTTTTCCCACATAGATTAAAAAAGTAGAGGAATAAAATAAACTTTTGTCCCGTATCTTTGCCAAAAAAAGCAGTAGCTTCTAATCAAGAGTAGACATTAAGGTTAGGTGTATAGCACATGGTGTGACCCATAATTCTGCATGATCCACACTATCAAAGGCTTTACTATAATATAAAAAGGAGACTGATCTTCTTCTGATATTCTATGGTATGCTCCTGAAACTAGTGTATAGTTGCAATATGATTTCAAATGCCTCTTTTGTTATTGACTCCATCTTGAATGTCAGGCATTTCTCACTCCATATATGGTAAAAGTCTTTATTGTGAAATCTTGAGAATTACAAGTACTGTACTGCACTCTTTATTACTTCGCTTCTTTTGGTTTGCAAGGTATATTGAATGTTTTCAGTGTATATGCCATTCTTTCATTTTCCACGTTTCTTGGCACCTTTTTGTTAGGATTTTGATGCCTACAATATCAACTGGTATCTCATCTGTTCCTAATGATTTACTTCTTCCAAATTCTCTGAGAGCAGTTTTCACATCATATACCAACACTGCAGGTTCCTTATCAAATAATTCTTCTTTGAAGGCCAGCTGAGGCCTCAGAAGTGGTTTTCAGCGATGCGGAAGTCACTTCCAGTTTGCCAGAAAGCTTTTTTGGGGCCTCCAACAAGCCCAGGAAGGCCATCGGAGCCCCGTTCGGCGCAGCGCCAGGCGTGAGGTAAGTACAGGAGGCCTGAAACAGGCCCATCCAGCTTACCGCAGGGGGCCTTGGCTTTCATATACTGCGGTCCTGCAATATTCCAGGACTGCAGTATATGAACCATGAAAGGACAGGGGAACATCGTACTATAGTAGGATTAACACTGTAACATGGGTAAGTGAAACAGTGCCTAGAAAGTTACAAACTGAGTTTCTAAAAGGTCAGTGAGCTATTAGGAAGCAAGTCAGACCGCCAACTTTCAGTCTCTACAATCCACTGTGTTGTTCTGTAGCAGTTCTAATTTCTTTAGCAATTTAACCACATTCCAGTATCCATGTTCCAGGTTTTAGCTGCAAGCAACCCCTATTCTTGATCTTGGCTTAGATGAAACATTTCTAAAGCTCACCAGAGCACAATTTTTGGTGTCAGAAGAGATGAAAAGAGTCTTGAACCATTACCTTAAATTTCAGCTAGCATAGCATGTCAGAATAAGCAGGTACCTGGTAGAAATGCATGTAGGGTTTTTGCTCTTGCTCAAGAAGTTTTAAAATTCCTCAAATGAAGAGTCTGAAAGTTCTTTCTAAACTGGAAAGATGGAGCATTTATACCACCTCTCTTAAATCTTACCTTTGAAGGACCATTTGAATACATTTGGATCATATTCTCTGCCCCTTGTTTTACTTTCAATTCTATATTCAACTGTTTTTTTAATGCCGTCAGCCTGTTATTCGTAGGAAATCGAGGATCACTGTTTGGTGTATCTGGAGTTCTGGGACAATCTGTGAATTACAGACATATCAACTATGTTAAAGTAAGTCAACAACATTCCTTCTAAAATACTATATATATTCATAGACCTGTTCAAAAGATAAAATAAAATGGAGTATATTCAAATCCACTAAAATGTCATCATAAATTTTTGCAGCAAGAGAGTCATATAGCAAATGTTTCCACAGTTGTTTTGTTTGCATCAGCCAATGAAAGAGTTAAATGGTCATTCTTTCAAAATATATGAAAACAGGAGCATTCAACACCGCTAATTTCTGTAAACATAACATACAAAATGTCCACAACCCTTCTAAGTCTTCTGTTCCTCCAGCCCCACAAAGACAAAACTGAATATAGTACTCCCCTGTTTATTGTGGGAATTTGGTGCCTGATCCACCCGTGAAAAAGGAAAATCCACCAAATGCAGGAGCCTCAGCAAACTGACCTTCGGCTGCTCCTGCTGGCTGTGTTTCCAAAGAGAGGCTTTTAACCCCCTCCTGACACCTCAGCAAACATTGCTGCTAGGAGCTCAAGGCCTGTTTGAGGTGTCAGGAGGAGGTAAAAAAAAACTCTCTTTGGAAACACAGCCAGCAGGAGCAGCCCAAGGTCAGTTTGCTGAGGTGTCGGGGGTTGGTTAAAAACCTCTCTTTGCAAGCACAGCTAGCAGGAGCAGCCCCAGGTCTGTTTGCTGAGGAGCCAGGAGGGGGGTTAAAAACCTCTCTTTGGAAGCCTGCTTCTCTCAAGAAAAAGACAGCAGAGATTGGTCGAGAGAGGGCCACGGTCTCACGTCCGTACGCGGAGGCGGGATCACGGCTCCCTCTCCGCCGTGCCCGGCTGCTCTGCCATCACTTTGTCTATTACTCTATCTCTATCATCAACTGGTCATGACTCCCACCACTAAATAAATGAACAGAGAAGAGATACATTTGTTCTCATTTTGTCCAAATAAGTGGATTTTGATCCACAAAAATTCACACTAATTCTAGTCTTTAGAATGCCACAATCTTTTGCCTCTCTGTCTACTCTTTCACTTTAGTTCTGCTAGCAAGGAAAAAAATCCATGGGTACATATTCCACAACATGTAGTGGTACCAAAAATGGTGTATGTGTGTATACTACACAAGAATCTTCTCATAAGCAGACATATAGTACTTTTGACTTAATAGCAACCACAAGGTATGCTAATGGTTTGTCTTAGTTCTTTAAAAATATAATGCCCACAAGTTTTCTTTCTTTTCTTTTTTTTCAATTTTTATTGGATTTTTAAGGGGGGAACAAAGGGAAGGAGTATGGGTGAGAGGAAAAAAAAAAGAAAGGGGGGATACAGTTTTTAAGATTTACATTGAGTATATCAAGCAAAATAGAAATAGTAATTTAACATATTGCTAAAATTGCCAGATGTTATCACAATACTAATAAATTTGTTACTTCTTGCCATCTTTCCCGAAAAATCTCATCGTAGTCTCCCTTTAGATAACCAGAGAGTTTATCAATTTCGATACATTCTCTTATCTTTCCCTGAAGATCCTTCTCTGTTGGCGTGATTGGTTGTTTCCAAAGTTTCGCGTACAGTATTCTTGCAGCAACAATTACATGATGAAGTACATATCTCTGATTATAGGAAATATTTATATCTACTATATTTAACAAGAATAGTTCTGGTCTAAACTCTATTTTAATTTTCAAAGATCTTTCTAAGAAAAGTTTTACCATGTTCCAATACGCCTTAGCTTCTTTACAAGTCCACCACATATGATAAAAGGTTCCACAGTCATAATTACATTTCCAACATTTAGGTGAACAATTATACATCTTGGATAACCGATGAGGCGCAAAATGCCATCTATAAAACATCTTATAACAATTTTCCTTGAACGAAATAGATTTGAAGATTTTAACTGTGTTCCACAGGGAGTCCCATTTATTTAAATGAATAGTATAGCCTAAGTTTTCTGCCCATCTTATCATACAGTCTTTAACCAATGTATCAATCATTTTTTCATTTAACAATATGCTATAGAATTTACTAAGAAGCTTGGAGTCACCAGAAGAGAGTATTTTATCAAATGAGGTATCAGTTTTCTTCATTTTATGACATTTACTTGTTTAATTATTCTCCTATCCCAGAAAAATTCTGTTCCTTCCTTTTGATCAACAGGTCGACTATAGAAAACATTTTTAAAAACTTATAAAACTTTAAAAACTGTATTCTGAGTACAGAGATGAATACTTTTTTAAAAAAAGAGAATGAAACTGAATTTGTTTATAATTAATATAAACCTTTTGTTTAGAAATGTAGTGTAAGAACAAGAATGTGGTAATTAAGTTACTGATGAACTTCAGACATTCCTACCAGATCCACTCAATTATGTCATTATACCAACTAGAGATTGGCACGAAATGAAAAACGAAAATTGTGCTGAAATTGGAATGAACCGAACAGAACCACAAAAATTAGGTTCGTTGCGTTTCGTTTTTGTTAACGGCGACACACAGTGAAATGAGCTGTTTTTAAATGTTAAAAAATGTCCTGAATATCCGTAAAAAAACAGCGATAATTATTTATTCTGCTTGATAATAACTACCAGGGGGTTGGGGTCCTTAAAACGTGCATTTATGTCTTTTCTCAGATCGCTGTATTTTTTTTCCTTTAAGGGGAGTTAGGGGACATCGATCCAAAATGGCTCCCAGATGCCTAATATTGATTTCTTGGGTATTAAAACGTCCTGGACATCCGTGGAAATGCAGTGATAATTATTTGAAATTATTACCTACCAGAGGGTTCCGGTCCTTAAAACGTTTGTGTATTTCTCCCATAGCGATGTATTTTTCTTTTCCCTTTAAGGATGACACAAAATGGATTCCAGCCAAAAGATGGATGCAAGCCATGTGATGGGATCATGTAAATTCTTGGACAATTTCAACCAATAGCATGCCCAGGTTGCAGACTGGGTAGATGTGGCAGCCACAGAGGGCATAAAAAGCTTTGGCAGCCCCTGTCCTCCTTGCAGTCTGCGGTGGGAGTTAGGGTGGGATTGCTGTCTCTGCAACTTGTTACTTTAGGGCAGCCAGGCAGGTGTGTGTCTCTGTGTTCCTGCTGGCTGCAGCCTGGCTCTTAGGGGAGAGAAAGATTTCTCTTGCAGCCTCCCTGCGTGCGTGCGTACCTCTCGGTGAGTACCCTCCCCTGCCCCGCAGTGCAGTCACTCTGTGGCTGCCTTGCGCCCTAGGCAATGCCCGCCGCTGCCTTTGCAGCCTCCCTGCGTACCTAGTCTATACTGTATCTCTGCCAGCATCATTTTTTTAGTGTTTTCCCTCTGGTCTGGGGCATTGGGGGACATCCGTGCGTGGAAATGCTTTAAGTCGCGCAAAAAGCAGGTAAAAACGAAAAATGAAAAAAATGAAATGAATTTTTTTAAAAAAATTCACGAAAAACGAAAACGAACCAAAATGGACCCACAACGAAAAATGAAAAACCAAAACGTCATTTTTTTGATTCGTGCCCATCTCTAATACCAACTCTTCATCTGAAAAGTGCTGTAAAACTGCTTCCAGATCACCTAAGGCAGGTCAGTAACTGGACAACACTACAAAACCTCCTAACAACACAAACATATTCATTGTATGGTACGTCTATTATTTTACTACTTACAATATTAGGAATATTGGAAAGATACTACTGTCCAAGGCAAGAAATAAAATAACTGCTTCTTCTGAGGTTTGAGAACTCTCTTTCATAAAGTAGCTTTAGGTCATTTTCAGCTGCTGTCAATTTCCCATAGCAACTAAGGGCACTAGGCAGCACAATTCTTTATGATGAACCCTTAAGGACAGCTGAAAGCCTGTTAATGCTGCTGAGAACTGAGGTAGTCTCTCCAGGTGTGTGTGAGGCAGAAATGTTAGGTCTGTAAGATCAGACTTCAAAGGAATCCTGCGCATAAGTTCTCAAAACCAATCACTACATCTGCTGATGAAGTGTTGTTGCAACACTCAGATGCTTGCATGAATTAGAAACTTTCCGCGACCAGTCAAGAACTCCCTTTAATGCATTTTTCTGACCGTTATACTTGAACATTTCAGTTGGCTCCAAGGAATTCAGATTAGTTTCCAAAATCTGATTCACATATGGCAGTGTTGGCGAATCTATGGCACGGGTGCTAAAGGTGGCACGCGGAGCCTTTTCGGTGGGCACTCCACCCCCTCACAGCCACGGCACTACTCTCTCTGCTTGGAACACGCCACTGTGCTCCATGCAGAGAGCCAGGCGAAGGGGAGGCAGCAGTTTGTGGGCTCCTTCATAGCCGTTTACTCTCCAGCCCAGAGCAGTGTGGCTGGAGAGTGGGGCTATGATTGAGGCCACAAGCCGCTGGCACTCCCACCCACCCCCAACTTTTCCGACAATGTAGCACCCCATCCACCTTTCTGTTCAGGGCAGGGAGGAGGATGGAGTACTACTCTTTGGGATAACGAGGATCATAGAGCAGGTTTTTGAATTTCCTGCAGCCACAGTGAGGGTGCTGTGGCTGTGGGAAATTCAAAATCCTGCTCTTTGATCCTAGCTTTCCTGAATGGTAGCACCCAAAGCATTTATAACCCGGGGTACCACCGTATTTAGGTTAAATTGCCATATTGGCACTTTGTGAAAACTAAGTGGGTTTTGAATCGCAGTTTGGGCACTCAGTTTCTGAAAGGTTTGCCATCACTGCCATATGGCATGACAGCATGTTACTAAGCTTTTCAATTATTAGCAATAACCTTTTGCTAATTAGTTAACACTAATCTTATTTATGGTTATTAAATTGTATTGAGCTGCCTGTATGTTGTGTCCAAAAGAAGATCCTGGGACTTATACCATAACCTTCTTCAGCATAAGGCTTTTATTAAAAATATGCTGTCATTATCTTAGCAGATTAAAGACAAATGGAACATATATGCAATAGCATAGTTTTTATTTTACTCTAAAACAGAAGTCACCTGTTTCCAGAGAAATCATCCTCTTCAAACTTTGCATTCAGGTACCAAACTCACAGGTCAAATCCCTGTTTCCTAACAGGGAATCACACTAGAGTAGGCCCATTTAATCAAAGAAGATCTGGCAAGTCAGTTTCACTGGCTCAGAAGGGCCTAATCTAACTGCTATTTATTATGCTAGACACTGCTATAGTAATTCAAGGTCTAAGCTAAGGCATGTGCCTAGGTGGGCATGCCTTCCCCTTCTACCAGGGCTTATCCACCCCCATGACCCTTCATGACTGTTTTTGTTTTGGTCACCACACAACCCAAGCAGGGAGGGAGGTGCATATATACCACAAAAAGCCCTATGCAGCAAATAAAAAAATAAAAAAGAGGACACATTGATGAAGGCCCATTTGAATCAATGAAGCCTATGGAGGAGCTGACTCATCAAATCCTCGTGTATTCAAACGGCCTAGTCTAGAGTGACTTGGTATGTTGAACAACAGGATTTTGTCCCTTAAGTCAGTAACAAGTACAACTGAAAAACAAAAAGCAAACTTAATGCAGATAATAAAAAGCAGATATCAGAAAGATGATTCACATTCTTCTATTGTTCTTAAAAACAAAGAAAAGCATATATGTTTATTTTTCCCTCTTTCTAAATTACCAGAACTAAGACACTGAAAAATTGTGTTATGTAGTCATTATCTTGGTCAGCTTTTCCAATTTACTCTTTTCCCCCTAAATATCTTTATTTATTTTCAATTTAAGGATGTTCCTCAAACATCTTTTCTAGCTCACTATTTTGTCCTCCTACTTGACTTCTTTTCCCTTCTGCCATTGTTCATCTTTTAGGCTATTCTTTTTTGTGTTACTAGGTGTGCATCTATCTATGGGTTACTGTCCAAAACAAATGCACAGAGATAAATGTACCACACATTTTAAAGTAGATGTTAAAATAATGAAGTGCATTATTATTCCACTAATGCATCACTCTGTATATTTGTACCAGTGATCCACAGAATAATGGACTACAAATATCTACTGGGAATTCTACATATAACTGTGATTAAATTCAAAAGGTAAAACACTGAATAAAATACATTTCAATGAATAAATGGCCTGATATCCAATTAAAATCCCACTAATTGTATTTTTGTCAGTCCAAATGTTGTTCCAGAAATTTTTATTTCTCACCTATGACATGCATCTTCTCAGATGAACTGAACAGTTTAATACCTTATGTAAAAATGGAGTGTTTTGTTTTTTAAAATCTAAATTCTAAATTCTAATCCAAAGTCATGGGCAATGCTATGATGAAAAATAAGCTTATACCATGTTGCTGAATTTCAGTCTTCTCAGAAAATCTGTTGAACCTAATGGCCAATTCAAAACAGCCACTTTTGAACAAACTGCCTCATGACTGAGACTTAAATGCCAATCCGTCATCTAATCCTTCTCTTGAAAAGCTGCTGGAATAGTTTCTTATGATATTAGGACAAAATAGAAACTTTAAAAAATGTTAAAAGACCATTGCATGCTCTGTCAACTAACGTATCTTATGTATGTTACACATAACAGGCTACTAACTAACAGCATCATGTTCCACCAAATACTGTATTATTTATTCTAGTCAGGGAACCCATTTAAAGAGGTGAAAGCCTAGCACTACAATACATAACACTATCAAACTGGAAATGGTTACATCCATCACATTTTAAGATTGTTTTTGAAACTGTTAGCAATACAGTATAGTTGAAAGGCTAGAAAAAGTGACCATAAAGGTATCGCCTATTTTCTATTTTTGCATTTGATTTCTTTAATGGCCACATGCCCCCCATGCAGGGCTGTGGAGTCAGAGGAGGAGGAATCGGAGGAAATTTTGGGTACCTGGAGTCGGAGTCGGCAAACAATGCTGACTCCGACTCTGACTCCAGGTACCCAAAATTTCCTCCTCCTCCTCCTCCTCCTCCTCGACTCCTCCTCCTCAGACTCCAAAGCCCTGCCCCAATGAGGATACCGAGAAAGAGCTACCCCACCCCCATGTATCAACAAGACTCTCAACACCAAACTTCAACCACTAGGTAATGTTGCTTTTATTTTGATCTGGCCCCAATTGGCTATACCTAATGGGTTTACTAAATTATACCCCAATTCACAAGCAGATATAGGTTTTCTGCATTACCCACCAACAGAAACAAGTATTTCAAAGAGCAGCTGAGAGGAGCTGTGTTTGTGGATATACGTGCAAGATCTCTGCGCCTTTGTGGATTGGGTGTGAAACCCAAACTTCTGCTTCAAATGCAGCTTTACAACAACAGCTTTGCTGCCTCCTGCCTCCTTTAAGACTCTGCCTGGTGAAACACATCTTGCCAAGAACGTTACATCTAAGAGTAACCTCCTGGCAAACCCAATCTTGCTATGCTTGAACTTTTGATACTTGCCTTGAAGAAGTGGGATTTTCTCACGAAAGCTCATATATTTTGTGTTTGTGTGTGTGTGTGTGTGTGTGTGTGTGTGTGTGTGTTTTAAACCAGAGGCCTATACAGGCATTGTCTATAGCTGTTCTTGCATTTAGACTTTTAGGTTGTTTTCATCACACACACACCTCAGGCATATGCCCTATAAATGTTGCCTCATGTCCCTCAAATCATTATCACATTACCAACATTTTATATATAATAATCTGCATGACTGATACAGTTGCATTGTTAGCATCAGAAAAAAATTGTTGAGTGAGAAAGCTGAAGCCCACAAAGACCAAAAGTTACATTCAAACTGCCCATTCATGTTAAGTAGAAGGAAGGGCGGAGGAATCTCTTTCTGAATGATGACAATGCTTCACAACAATTTTTCTGTAAACATACTTTAAATCACAACATACTGTAAATCACAACTGGATTTCCTACCCATCTGGTACTTTGCTGTAACTCTCCGCCCTATAATTTTGTGGTGGGGGTTTTTTGTGTGTGCTGTTAAGTCAGAACTGACTTCAAATGACTCTAACAGAGCTTTCAAGGAGAACAATATAAGGAAGGAATAATTTTACCACTTCCACTCCACCAGTGGCTGGGTGGGGTTTTGAACCCTGGTCTCAACAGGACTGGGTCTCATTCTATCCAATATATCAGGGGTCCCCATGCCCAAGTCTATGAACCAGAACCAGGCCAGAAGGTTCCCTGCCCCCCCCCCAATTTACAGGGCTTTCCTCTCCCCCATGCACTCGTCATGATAGTTTTTAATTAGGGTTGTAATGGAATTAGGTTGGGGGAGGGGAATTGTGTGCACATGTGCATCTGAGAAGAAGCCCTGTATATGCATGTACCTAGAAGACGCTCTGTGCAGGGACAAAACCTGTCCTTGGTCCTAAAATGTTGGGGACCACTGGATATGTGTAGTTTTGTTCTACTAGCAAGATAACCACTAATTATTTTGACTTTCTTTCTCGTCGGCAAGTTTGTAGTATACTGAGACAGTTCCACACTGCCAGTTCTTCTAAAAAATATTATTTGCAAATACTGCCAAATGAAATAAGCACATCCAAATGTCACTAGAATGACAAACATATTCTTGTGTGTAAGAAGTGTCCAGCAGCCATGAAAATACCCTTCATGAGTCTTAGTAAAGGAACCATAATGATTATCTAAAAACAGGCAGCTTTTCCAAATGTTGTTCCAAGAGTTGTTCTTCTCCTATATCTTCATTGTCACAAAAAAATTTCCCAATCTTCAGGTGAGTAAACAGTGTTCACAGCTACATTCAAAAATATTCAAAGTCAGTAGATTCATTTGTAGACATGATGATAGCTGATTATCAGAAAAAACATTGTCCAAGTTCTTGGTCACAAATCTATTCTGTGGTCAATGGCAGTGAACCTAGCTGAGATCAAGATAGTCAACACAGCAGCATCTCCTAACCTTCCAAATCACTGAAGCAATCAAGGCTATTTCAGTGCTACGTCCAGGCCTGAAGCTAAGCTGAAAGTTGTCTAGATATTACGCGAAACAGGTTGCAGATGGATTCATGCTGGAGAAAAACACATAAAGCACTTGATGCATTAGTGACGATTCAATGATGAAAAGGCATACCATGAACTCTTCATTTAAGAGAATAATCCACATCACTGACCTCTTTCTTTGTTTACAGTCAAGTAGGGAATGTTTATATCCATAACAAACAAACAGATGAAAACCAAAACAGGTCAACCCACTTTCCGTGCAAATCTTCAATGCATGACAGTGTAGCAAATAAACAACATATAGAAAGCTAGCATGCAGTATATGAGCTCCTCAAATACAGCAATGACTTGGGAGACTAACGTCTTTTGCCATATAAGCCTACCCCGGCTCTGAAAACGGATAGAGGTTCTTCTCAATGGTTCCACCATCTTCAGAGGCCCATTCGATGGAAACAAAAAAGAGGCCTTTCTCTGTGGTTATTCCTAACCTCTAGAACTGTTTTCCAAGAGAGGCCAGGTTTATTCTCAATCTCTTCCTCAAGCATCTGAGGTCAGGGTTTGTAACTCACAGCCCATCCACCGGTATCACTGGAAGGCTTGTGGAATGTTCTTTAGAAAAGAAGTAGAAAATAGTTCCTTAAGCCAATGGTTCTCAAACCTGAGGTTCCCCAGTATTCTTGGACTAAAACTCCCAGAAGTGTTTACTACTAGATGTACTAGCCAGGATATCTAGGAGCTGTAGACCAAGAATATCTGGGGACCCAAGTTTGAGAGCCACTATCTTAAGCTACTAGAACTCTCATGTGGCTTCCTACCAAATAAATGGCTGAAATAAATCTTTGTTCGGCTAAGGTGAAATGAATAAAGCCTGAAGCAGAAAAGATGGTGGCTGGCTGCCTGCCTCTTGGTGGGTTACAGTGGACTGGTGGCTGCAGAGAGTGGCAGATGGCACTGGGCCCAATCCACTGCCTCAGTGAAAAGTGCCGCTATCTCAAAGAAAGGCCAGTTACAGCCGGCAGTAAAAGAAACGTTGCTGCAGGACAATCTGCCCTATATATAAAAAGGATGCATGTCTGCAAAGTGAAAATGTGACTACATTTATTCTCTGCTAAAGCTCCACATCCAGAGCTAATCTGTGCAAATAATCACAGTTAATCACATCGCCCCTCATCAATCCTGGCAAACCAGTGATGAAAGAGAGTATAAACTATACCGCCTCGCAACAATTAAGTAGTAGAATTCTCTATTTGCTACCATTTTAGCTAAACCGGTTATCTTCCAGATCAGTAAACAGGAAATTACACCTCCCTTCTCTCTCCAGCCAAAAGGCTACACATCTGTAGAACTGATCACCCTTCTCTGGTAAATCATTACAGAACAAATGTGAAAGGAGTGAAAGCTAAAGTCCAATCCGGGTACTCTCTTCATCCTGTTCCTCAGCAGAAAAGCCTACTCCTGTACTATGTCACATAACAAAAACCAAATAGGTTGGAAAGGGGATGGACTTCCTGACAACATTATTCAAACCACTGATGTATACAACTTACAGTCCATAGTAACCCTACACAAGAAAACAGGAATTGATGCAGCATAACATAATTGCATCAGATAAAATTTTCCTGTCTTGTAATGTCAGAGCTAAGCATATTTTCCACAATCTCTGGCTACAATTTCACAACCTGCCGTATTTAAAAAGGTATATTGCCTAAATAATATAATCATATGTGTGCATCACAAGCAATTCCAAGCTTTATTTCTTACAAATAGAAGTATAAATAAATAAATAAATAAATAAACAGAAGTGAAAAAGTTATTATTGACACATGAGCATCTCCATTTGATATCTGATTCTTTATTTAAAGTCAAACCAAATTTGCATTATCCCTGTTAATGGCTGAAACTCTTCTACTTGTAAAGTCACATACCTGTAACATCTTCTGTTTCTGTTACAACAATATGAGCATTTAATTCCTGTAGTTTATGATGCAATTCTTCTAATTTCTTGTTTGATTTTTTCAAAAGATTGTCTACATAAGCTAAGTTTTTTTTATCCGTAGTGACTTTCCTGAGGTTTTCTGCTCCTTCCTTGATTTTAAGCTCCTTCCTTATTTCTCGTTTAATTTGGTCCTTTACTTCATCCAATTTCTGTTGTACCATTGTGTCCGTACAATCAAATTTCTGTCCAATGGTCATGTTATCAGAGACGATTATATTCCGTGCATCTCCCTATGGACAGAATGAAAACACATAAAAAGTTAACTGACAAATTATCAGGTAGTTGTAAAAAAATCTAACACATTCAGAGTGACCTTCTGCCAATTATTTATCTGCAGTCATCCTGCAACAGGAATGAATCAAAAATCTTCATACAGTGACTGACAAAACTTAAGAGCAGTATGTTTAAACACAAACAGCTCAATTCTAGTCATATCTTCATCAGGGAAGGCAAAGGATGCAGTGGTACCCCGGCTTATGATGACCCCCACAACCAAGAATCATGACTTACAATCAGGCTTCTGCCCCCTCCCCCAGCTGCCTTACAATTAAGATGGGGTTTCCCCCAAATAACAATGGCATGTGTGGGGGGGTGGCATTAATTTAAAATGACTTTTATCCACCGAGGCAAGCACTTGCCTTGGTGGATAAAAGTCATTTTAAACATCACACACCGCTCCCCCGCACCTCACTGAGGCAAGTGGCTAAAAGTCATTTTAAACATCGTGTGCCGCTTCTTCTGCCCCCCGCCCCCTGCAGAGCATGGGGGAGCAACGTTTAAAATGTTTTTAAGCAACCGAGCCAAGCACTTGGCTTGGTTGCTTAAAAACATTTTAAGCATTGCTTGTCTTTCTCTGTGCCGGGGAGTGGGGGTGTCGGGAGAAGCAGCGGGTGGTTTTAAAATGTTTTTATCCATGGAGGCAAACAGTTGCCTCAGTGGCTAAAGACACTAATGTGCCCGGTGTGGGGGAAGAAGCATCAGGTGCCTTAAAATGTCTTTAGCCACTGAGGCAACCCCTTGCCTTGAATGCATCACATACACAGTGTGCTGGTTACTATCTTAAACTAGCAATTCTTGTCAATTTTCAAGGTACACCAAACAATACCTATTAAAAACAACCCTAATTTTTTTAAAAGATGTGTATTTGTTATACCAGTGTAATATCTATCATTTACACCAATGTAGTGAAGGTCATTCATTTTTCAGTGTACTAGTCTGATATTTTATTATCCTAATGCAAAAACTAACTGAAATCATGATTTCTGAAATAGTATTCATTTATAATAAGGTACCAGATATGTTCTGGTCAAATTTGCTTATCAGTAATGAGACAAATATTTTCAGAAGAACATGCTTGACACCATTATCTGGCTGGTTCTATGGCAAATACTGTCCTGGCTGATCTAAGTAGAACTTACACAGGTTTTGACCCACCAAATTATCATTGATTCAATGGACTTACTCCAGTTGCAACTTACGACTGGATTCAGCAAAAAACTATTTTAGTCCCAACTAAAGTAGAACCATTAAATCAATTAGACTTACATAAGTGCTGATGAACAAAGTTTCCACTGGGCTTTCTCTATCAAACACTAACAATTGGATTTAGGCCAGAGCTACTATCAAAAGTAACTGACAAGTTCAAAATGCAGTATATTATGTACTTCCCTTATATACTCAGAAGGAAGTAAAGTTAAACACTGGCAACTTGCTAGCGAGCTACCAGCATGTAACATTTTAAAATACCATAACCCTCTTGTATGAAACAACTTGTTGAAAATATCTCTCCAAATTCATGCTCTTATAATTTTTTTCTGAACCACATCAACAAGTCACCTATGAACAGAACTACTTAGTGAATATGCAGCGTAAAATGAATGGGGTCACAGACATGAAAATCTGCCATGCTTCAACTGCAGGAGAAAGACTGCCATGGAGTTGAAAGAAGCAGGATTTCAAAACTGCAGTAGTGAATTGAACCAATCTCCATTTAAAATGAGAATCTCAAATTTCCACCTGCTAGCAAGATTACATAAACCCTGCAGTCCTTGATTGATCCTAGAGACTGCAGCAGAATGACTGCTTAGGTATCTATTCTATCTGTCTTGTTTATCTAACCTATTCATCACAGGGAATAAGACAGCCAAGAAACTATGTGTTTTATGACATTTACTGTGTAAAATAGAAACCAAGAATTTTTTTTAAGTTCAAACAAGTATTGTAAATTACGATAGCTATCCAACTATACCTATTTTTGCAGACTACTGACTGTGTAAGCAATTTCTTGTTTAAAAACCTAGACCTTTGAGGGGCAGGTGCTCTGCATGACTGGCTCAACATATTCAGCACAACTTTAGTATTTCTTGGAGAAACCCTTCTTTCTTCCAGACTGAAAATTACTTTCAAAACTCAATGCTATAACAATAGAGATGAACTCAGGTTTTCCTATTGAAAAGAACATCATAATTCCTATTATGCACAAGTAGCGGAATAGGCATGGTGACTACACTGCTTCCAGATGACTCTAAATGCTTTTTGTACATGCTATTTGGGCAGTACAGTACTTCAAAGATACACTGGTTTCTTTTGACCAACTGAATTTAAAATTGCCTAAATAGCAGTGGCTTTTAATCTACTAAATCACAGATAGATTAGTCCCAATGAATCAGTGCAGATTTGGTATGTCAGGTCCTCTGTGAGTTCCACTGATTCAACAGACCTGCTTTAGTTGTGATTTGCTACCCTAAGCAACAGGATTTCAGGTTTTAAAATATGGAGATCACTGACACTCCCATGCCACCAATATTTTATTTACATCCATAATTCAATTACATGCTGTCAAGTCAATTCTGACTTATGATAACTCTTTCTAGGCTTTTCTAAGTAGAGAATACTCTGAAGTTATGTGCTATTTCCTTCTTCTGGTGCTGTTCTGGGTCTGTGCAGCTTGCCCAAGGCTACATAGGCTGGCTCTTTTCTCAGGAAGCACAGTGGGGAACTGAACTGGCAACTGCAGCCAAATACCTAAACCACTGAACAGGGTAAATAAAAATCAATGATTCTTAAAATTTGATTTTAAAAATATATATTCTATTTGTATCATTTTTATTTAGATCCACCCTGCCACTAAGCTATCCCTATGCCACACCATTAACCTGAATTCCCAGGGTTCAGCATGTCAGAGAATTAAAGTACAGTACAAAGGACAAAATTAAAAATGTACACTGCTACACAGTACTAGCCATAGTACAATCCCCCCCATACACACACTGCATCCCTCTCTGGTGTGTGGAGCATGCTGTGCTTTCCTAACTGCTATGCTTTCAAAACTGTTTTTAATTCAGGTAGTGTTTTAATATACCAATTCATTTAATTGAACTTTTGTATTATAAAATACCTTACAGTGGTCCCCTCCCCGTTCGTGGTTCATATACTGCGGTCCCACTATATGAAAAAAGGCCCCCTGAGGTAAGGGGGGACGGCCTGTTTCAGGCCTCCTGTACTTACCCCAGGGCTGGTGCTGCCCCAGATGGGCCTGCAAAGGCCTTCACGGGCCTTCTGGAGGCCTGGAAATTGCTTCCCTGTGAACCAGAAGTCACTTCTGGTTTACCAGAAGTGATGTCCGGTTCTTGGAAAATCATTTCTCAGGCCTCCAAGGGCCTTTCTAGGCCTGTCGGAGGCCTCAGAAATGATTTTTGGCGGTCCAAAATCAGAAGTCATTTCCAGTTCACAGGGAGGCCCTTTTTGTGTCTCCAGAAAGCCTGGAAAGGCCCTTGTACGCCCGTTCAGGGCAGCGCCAGGCTGGAGGTAAGTACAACTGCATCTGCATATTACAGATTTTCAATTATCGCAGGTCAGGTCCCTAACCCCTGCAATAGGCGGGGGGGGGGGGTCACTGTATTAGATTTTTAGTGTATATCTGTTTAACTATGTGGTCAACTGTTTTGAGTCCCAAACAAGAAATAAAGGGAGAATCCAAGTTAAATAGTTCTTTAAATTGTTTACCTAAACCCTGGAGCAGGTTATTAGGAAACAAGACAGCTGTAAAAGGAGGGCAATCTCTAATGGAGAAGCACCATCCAACCTTGAACAATGTGGAAAAAAATCATACATAATATAAAATCAAACAGCAGACAAGTGAAAGGGACAGAGCAGAAGTAAGCCCTACAGATATTATCAGATAGCAACTCTCATCAGCTCTAAAGAGCATAGCCAATAAAAGAAATAAAAGGGAGCTGCAGTATATCTTCTAAAGGGCCACCTGACAATGAAAAATAGTTTTCAAAAGACTATTACTGGTAGCAATACACTAGCACTAGCAGCAATGCTGTATCAACAGCATCTTCCTCCTTATGCAGAGGGAATTAATTGGATGGGGAGGGGATGATGGAATTAAGTAGTATAGTGGTACCTCTAGATACGATTGTCTCTAGTTACAAATAAATTGTGATATGAAGGGAAGATGGTTCAAGGTGCAATGCACCCTGGGAATGGAAGTCTTCCAAAAAACTTCCACAAAAACACAAGATAGAAAAATTCTCTATGGGAAAACAAGATACAAAAATTTTGTGGAATATTTCAATTCCCAGAGTGCATTGCATCCCATTCAGATCAAGATACGAAAATTTCCAAGTTGCAAAGCATCTCAAGGAAAGAATTAATTTCATATCTAGAGGTACCACTGTAGTTGAAACCAACAGATTCTGCCCCTTAAAAGTTAGATTCTCATGGCATAAATTGACATACATTTCCCTCATAAACGGGCAAATACAACTACAGTAGTATAAAAATATTTTAAGTCAAAGATCTTTCACTGCATTATGACCAGTGTGGAACACTGACCAGTGACTCAAGATGTTGAACACTGCCTTGGCGTCATGGAGAGAAATATTGCCTAGGAGAATTGCCTAGGAGAATGAATTTAATTCGTCATCAGAGGTGGTACCACTGTAGTTAAATTCAATCACTTGATTCAAATCTGATGCTAAATCAAAGTCAGTCAGAACAGGAACAGCCCTGAAAGAGTCTTGGGCTTATATGCCCTCTACTCCCTTCACATCATAGGCTAGAAAGAAACAAGAAACATCTGCTCCCATGTTTAAGACAACTACATTGCCAACTATCAAAAAAGTGAATTACAATTACATAGATTATTGTGCACCCCAAAAACAACAACAGGCAGGATTTGAACCCTGGTTTTATGTTGGCTTGTTCACAAATAACTTTCAACTTGAGTCCAATGTTTGAGCATGTGTTTCTGAGTAACACTAAACCATTGGTTTTGCATTACATCTGAACCAGCTCATTATTCCTGCCTTCACAGCCAAGTACAATATCTAAGGTATACATACGAGAAATCAAGAAGTTATAATAGGACATGGCCTACATAAAATTAAAACACAGTCACCCAAAAATAAGGTAGGAAAAAGGCTTTCTAATTTACAGACCAATGATAGTACCTAAAAGAATCAGCAGACTAACCCAAGTCTACATCTGACGTAGACCTTTTTGTACATTGTATACAACACAAGGAAGCTTCCAGATGAAACTGTGATACATAAGAGAGTAAAGGAAATGTATATGTGAGGTACTATGTATAACAGTTGTACAGCAAGTTAAGCAGGTTTTCTGCTAAAGCATGAATGGCTCAGAATATTTATGTCCTCTCAGATACCAGGAAAGTCTGAAAATAAAGAGAATCCAAGTTCAAATACTGTATTAGACTATTTGGACTCAAACTTCCATCAGCCCTGGCCAAGTTCTCTCAATTGTGATAACTTCTGAGAATGGTAAATCAAAACATCACTTTTGGATGGCATCCGATGGGGGAAGATTGTCTTAATAGTTCAAGATAGCCAGCATGTTATCAGGTTAGTACACTGTACCAGATTTACTTGAGTAAAACATCTATAAACAAAAAACAAATAAAATATATCTTCATCTGGAAGAACCAAAACATTTGGATATTGGGACCATATTTTCTTGTCTGTATTTATTTCTTACTTAGCATTTAAAAGGCATTTTTCAAAAAAAAAAAATCTGAATTGTTCTCCAACTTGGAAAACTTGTTTTCTAATGTGCCTTAATGGAATGAAAAAAAAATAATACAGTGGTACCTTGACTTACTAAATTAATCTGTTCCGAATGCATTTTCGTATTCAGTAGGCTCTCCATAGCCACTGATTCATTATCCACTGATTCAGTTATCCTGTGTTGGTAGAGCAACAGCAGCTGTAAAGCAAGCTACTGTCATAAAACAGCAGCTGTAACACAAGTTACTGCTCCACCCCCAAGCATTTACTTGCAAAAACAAAAGCTCAATTCCTTGCAAAAACAAAGCAGGAGTAGTCTTCAGAACAGGGAAAGGAAGCAGCAAGGTCAGTTTGGCTTCTCCCCTACGCCACCCCACCCTCCGGAAGTGCTCACTTCCATGAATACGACGCCCCTTAATTTTTCATGTCATGATTTAGGAAAAAAAGCATTGTATAAATGGAAAAATCCAGTACTTATTCCAAGAGGCTATTAGGTCTGGCTAATAAATAAAGAAATTCAACATTATTCAACCTGTTCTTTAAATAACATAGTCATTAATTATCTTGAAGCTCATTAAAAAGAGAGGAAGAATGAGACAGAACCATAAGAAAGGGTGAATGAAATTTACAGTGGTACCTCAACTTATGAATTTAACCCGTTCTGAATATTTATTTATTTGTTTGTTTTTGTTTGTTTTTATACTGCCCATCTTCCCAGGGGAACTCCAGGCGGTTTACAAAGAAGAATGAGACAAAACAATATAAAATCAATACAACAATCGAGACACACATGCAAAAAAAAAGTCACCGACAATATAGTCGAAAGAAACATCGGCAAGACGGCAGCTCTGAGGGAGAGAGGGAAAAAAAAGTTAAAGGTTGCCAAATGCCTCTCTAAAAAGCAAGGTTTTGAGTGTTTTTTTAAAGGCAGGCAGGGACTGTGCAAGGCGCAACTCACTCAGAAGATGGTTCCAGAGCGAGGGGCCAGCCACTGAGAAGGTGCGGTTACGGGTTGCCGATTTCTGCGCCTCTGTGGGCATGGCTACTCGGAGTGAGAGCGCCTGCGACATTCTAGTGGGCCGGGCCTCAGTTGATCTTTGGAAGATACGTTCTGACAGGTATTCAGGTCCCAGGCCATGGAGGGTTTTGTAAGTCGGTGTACCTCTCTAAAAAATTGAAAATATAAGTTAAAAATAAAAAAAATATTTGTAAGTCGAGCAGACCATATCTAAAATTTGTAAGGCGGCAGTTAAGACACCAACAGTTTTCCGCTCTTAAGTCAAAGTGCTCTTAAGTTGAGCTACTCTTAAATCGGGTTACCGCTGTATTTCAAATTTATTTAAATCACTATATTTAAAGAGATTTTTGACAAAGTAAAATTTTAAAAAAATATTTTTAATTATGATTTTACCCATCCCATTTCAAATTGGTGCTGTGAAAAATTGTACTACAGTCACCCCTCGCCATTTTGCAGTTCAGGTCAGGTCCTGCTATATTGCGGGATTGCAGTACCTGCACCTTGGAGCCGTGTGGGGGCGGGTGGTGGGGAGCAATCAGGTCGCTCCCCGCCACCCCCGGGCCCCTCCGAAAGGCCTCGGAGCTGCGCGGAGGGGCAGCGGGAAGAGAGCGGGTCACTCCCTGTCCGCCACCCCTGGCCCCTCCAAGAAGTCTTGGGCGGCGTGGGCAGACGGCGGCGGGAGGTCAGATCCCGCAACACCACCTGTGCGTGCCGCGCCAAGACTTCTCTGACAGGCGCGTGATTGCCCCCCTCCCGCCCACAGGCCCCCCTACCTGCTTCCGCATATTGCGGATTTTCATGCATTGCGGGTGGGGTGGGTCCCTAACCCCCGCGATCGGCAGGGGGTTACTGTAATTTCCATGTGCCAGCACCAAGGTTTTAAATCAGCTGGAATATTTCCAGGCTTGGTAGTTGTGAGTTTTTCAGGCTGTTTGGCTATGCTTTGGAAGTTTTTCTTCCTGACGTTTCACCAGACTCTGTGTCTCGTGTCTTCAGAGGGCAAGGAGCTTGAGGAACTAGGAATTCTGTGTTCTGGGTTATAAAGTGAGTGACACTGTTGGGTTTTTAAAGTTGTGGGAAAGAGGAAGCTTGTCCTATGCAGGAGAATAGGTGCTAGTCATTGTATTGTGATGAATGGATTAAGAACTTTCAATGCAATCAGGGGTAGCAGCGATCCTGTGTAGTTGATGGATGTTGTTAGCTGTTCTATTGTGTGAACTGATCACTATTGCCTGTGGCTGGGTATGAATCATTGAGCTTTGACCTTTTGTACTCTGCAGTTTTCTATACTGGAAGCTAGGCTTTGTTGATTTTTAGAGTTTCTTCTTTTTTGTTGAAACTTTGCTTATGTTTGTGGATTTCAATGGCTTCCCTGTGTAGTCTGATATAGTAATTGGTAGTGCTGTCTGGTATCTCTGTGTCCTGGAAGAGGATTTCATGTCCAGTTTGTTTTGGTATGTGTTCTGCCACTGGTGATTTTTCTGGTTGTTTTAGTCTGCAGTGTATTTCATGCTCTTTGATTCTGGTCTTGATGCTGTGCTTTGTGGTCCCAATATATACCTGGCCACAACTACAAGGTATCCGGCATACTCCTGCAGTGGCGAGTGGGTTCCTTTTCTCCTTTGCTGACCGTAGCATCTGTTGTATTTTTTTGGTGGGTCTAAATACTGTTTGTAGGTTGTGCTTTTTCAACACTTGGTCCATGAGATCCATGACTCCTTTTATGTACGGTGCCAGGACCCTGCCTGTCACAGAACCTGACTCTGAGGGGTTAAATGGTAAAGAGCTGCTGGAGGAGCCTTGCAGCTCAAGTCAGCAGGCAGCTGGGTCTGATGACTCAGCTGAAAACATATCTTCTCCCCCTAGAAGGGCTATGAGCAGGATTCTGCAAAGATGTGCTACCAGGAGAGCTAGGGAAAGGGTCTTTGATGCTAGACAGGGAATCAGGTCGCGAAGCCCTGAGTACCAGCAGGAGCCTTTCCAGAAGTAAGGGTGTGTTCCCTGTTTTGGGATAATGCTGGTAAGCTCACATTGAGCTCTCTGTGGGAGCAACGCGTCATTTGAACTTGCAACCATGTTCCTGTCTGTGACCTTGACTTTGTTTCCTGATTTCGGACTGGCTTCCTGGACCATGGCTTGATTTGTTCCCTTGGGTTTGGCGTCTGGTTTCTGTGAGATATTCTGGTTTTGACTTGGACTGTTAATTGCTGGGAGTTGGATTCTGTTATTTATCTGGCACTTGATTGTTAGCAACGGACTTGAACTTGCCTGGCTTTCCACTAAAGATCTTGGCAAAGAACTGAACCCTGTTTGTGTGTGTGCTCTGTGTGCGGGGCTTGACATATGGCAGAAATAATTTGTTTGTTGGAGGCTGTTTTTCTTCTTTATTTTGGTGTTGTTATTTTTGGTTTCATGGCTCCTTTGATTTCATTCTTAGAATAGCCATTTGCATGTAGGGCCCAATTCAGTTGGCTAAGTTCAGTGTTGAGGAATTCAGCTTTGGTTTCAGTTTGCACGGTCTACAAGTGTTTTGATTATGCATCTTTTTTGTCCTGGGTGGTAGTTGGAATTTTTATGCAGATACCAATCTGTGTGGGTGGGTTTTCTGTAGACCTTGTGTCCTAATTGGAGGTCCAGTTTGTGTATGACCATGACATCTAAGAATGGGAGTTCCCTTCTATTTCTTTTTCCATGTTGAATTATATATTTAGGTGGATATTGCTGAGGTAGTTTAAAAATTCTTCCAGTTTATCTCCACTGTGGCTCCAAATTACAAATGTGTTATCCACATACAGGAACCAGAGTGCGGGTGCAAATGGTGCTGCATCCAGAGCTTGTTTTTCAAAATGTTCCATGTAAAAGTTTGCTATTACTGGGCTAAGGGGACTCCCCACGGCAACTCCATCTTTCTGTTCATAAAAGTCATTCTCCCACTGGAAGTAGCTGCTGGTCATTAGGCAATATTGGAATAGGGCCTTAATGTCTTCTGGGAAAATCTGCTGGATGAGTGCTAAAGTGTCCTTTATTGGCACCTTGGTGAAAAGAACACAGCCAAACAGCCCAAAAAACTCGCAACAACTATCAGACCCTGGCTGTGAAAGTCTTCGAGAATACATTTCCAGGCTTCTTTGAGAGAGAATTAAACTGGATAAATAAACAGTTTACAGTTTAACTGATCTCTCTCTGTCTCTGGTCACTGTGGTCAAAAGGTACAAATTTATTAGATACACAAACCTGCTGGACAAGGATCTGTGTATTCTGCTATTTTCCCCAAGAGAAAAGGTGGAATAGATGTCCCACTATGTTCTACTAAGCCAGGAAATGAGCAAGGCTTGAAACTCAAGAAATTCCTGCACCAATTAACTGTAAAGTACATTATTCCATTGCCTTATAAAGAACAGGAGATGCAATTCATTACCCTTACATACTCAGAATTATGAGTAGCTGAAAGCCGTATTATCTTGGGGCAGGCTAGATAGCATATACTCTATCACTGTTATGTGTTTGGAAAACAGCAACCTACCCAACTGACACTGGGTAGCCACTACTGTTCTACTAATTTGTTCCTTCTTTTCCCCTGATAATGCATTAAGAAGCAGGCCTGGAGTTTCTGTTCATGCCAGGAGACTCCATTTTAACTTTTGTCCCTCCAACTGTAAATACAAGCTGGTAACAGTGGATAAAGATACTTGTTTTCTACTTAAAAATGCAGCTATGATTTTCTTTTACTTTTTGCTCTAGATTGCTTTCTGCAACCAGGCAGAGGTGAGCAGAGCAATAGACTTTCCATTTTTTTGAGTTTTTACTGTGTTATCCTTATGAAAGGAATACATTTTCCATCTATAAGACAATGTCATATATTAGAAGCCCCCTACTTTTAAGACCCCAAATTAAGAAAATTAATAAATCCTCCTTGGGTTCTCCTCCACCCACCTCATCCCATCCTGTTTCCTTTTGTTTCTGTGTTCTGAAGACTCCTCTGCTTTGTTCTTGCAGGAATGGACGTTTCCATTCAGCATGAAAAGGCTTGGGGGTGGAGCAACCCATTAAAGAAATGGCCTTTCATGCTAAAAAGAAGGGTCTGATCCTGCAAGACGAAAGCAGGGAGTAGGGCAATCAAGCACTCCCAGAAAGAAAAGAGAACAGCAGGGAGTGGTAAACAGTAGGGGACGGAGGAAAATCCAAACTGACCTCACAGTTTCACTTTCTCTCCAGTGATTGCCCTCCTCTCCGCTTTGTTCTTGCAGGATCATACCCTTCTTTTTAGCATGAAAAGGCACTTGTTAATGGGTTGCTCCACCCCCAAGCATTTCCACGCTGAAAAGAAGGGTCCATTCCTGCAAGAACAAACCACTGAGTCTTCAGGACATGGAAAGGAAGCAGCAAGGTTAGTTTGGGTTCTCCTCCACCCCAGCCCCACAACTTGGGAAAGGCTTACTTTCATGTATACAATAGCCCTTAATTTTTAGTGTCATGGTTTTAGAAAAAAGTAGCATCATATAGTGGTACCCCGACTTACGACATGCCCGACATATGGAAATCCCAACTTACGAGCACAATTCCATTGGTTTTTAAATCCCACTGCCTTACGAACAAAAAATAGGGTTTCCCCGTCTTACGATTTTTATTTTTCATTTTTTGAATACTGTTTCTCCCATGGTGCTTTGCCTTTGAAAGGTTTTAAAATACCCGCACCATTTTCCTGCACTTCTCTATTGTGAAAGATAGGTTGATTTTTCCTGTTATTTTTATATACTGTACTGTATTTTTTTGCGTGTTTGCTGGTGTGGGGGGTCCTTATTTTTTTGCAATTTTTAAACAACCTGCTCTTTCCCCCTCAATCAGGCACGTTGGAAGAAAAAGCACAGCTTGTTTAAAATGTCTTTGAGACACCGAGCCAAGCAGTTGCCACCTGCCACTCCTCCCCACCAGGCGTGTTGTGGGGGAGAAGCAGTGGGTGGTTTAAAATGTCTTTAGTCATGGAGACAAGTGGTTGCCTTGGTTCTAAAGACATTTTAAACCACTCGTCACTTCTCCCCCCCCAAAGCACCAATGGGGGGGTGCTGCGGGTGGTTTAAAGCGGTTTCCCATAGGAATGCATTGAAATCCGTTCATCCGGAATGGATTGACTTTCAATGTATTCCTATGGGAAATCACTCTCCGACTTATGAGCTAATCGACTTATAAGTGTACACTCGGAACGGATTACTTTCGTAAGTTGGGGTATCACTGTACATGGAAAAATATGGTAACAAAATTCCTGGGAACCCTTTTTCCCTAAACAAACAAAAACAAAACCTTGGTAGGAATACTGGAGCAGCCTGGCTCCAGCAGATAACTACTGTAATCAGTATTGGGGGGGTGTAATATGCTTTCTACATATTTTCTTTTCTCTCTCTCTCCCTTTCCCAAATAAATCACACTTGAGCTGAAAAAAGGTCCTTTCCATTTTGTAGCTCTTTCCTCCTGCCCCCACCCCCATGCTGATGGGACAGGCAACCAAACTTACAGGCCAGCACAACTAGTAGTGAGGGGTTCTGGGAGCTTTAACCCAAGAATGTCTTGAGACCCACAATTAAGAACTATTGTTTAGAGAAATATTAATTATATAATGCAAAACCACCTCCAATATATGGAAGCCGTAACAGGGTTTTTGAGTTATGTGACATGTTCAAGAAGTGGGTACCTTTGGGATGCCCAATGAGCTTCCATAGCCATGCAGATATTTTAAACTAGGTTTTCTGTATCCTAGTTAAACACTTTATGTACTCTCTCTCTCTCTCTGTGTGTGTGTGTTGTATCATTACAATCGTGACCAACTCTTCATGACTCATGTTCATGGAGTTTTCTTGGCAGGAATACTGGGGTAGTTTGCCAGTTCCCATTCCAGGCGTCCACAGAACCTTGTATTCCCTGGTGGTCACCCATCCAAGTACTAACCAGGGTCGACTCTGCTTAGCTTCCGAAATCAGGCAAGATCGGATGTGCTCAGGGCATCTAGGCACTTTATGTACTATACAGTTGTCCCCTGCTCTTTTGCGGTTCATATACTGCTGTCTTGGTATATCGCGGGTCCGCAGTATATGCAAAAATGGCCTCCTGGAGTAAAGAGGAAAGGCCTTCCCAAGCCCTTCAGAGACCCCAAAAGTGCTTCCCCACAAACCAGAAGTGACTTTTGGCAAACCAGAAGTGACCGCTGGATCACTAGAAAGCACTTTTGGGGCCTCCAATGGCCCAGGAAGCCCCTTGCAGGTCCGTTTGGAGCAGCACCAGGCCTGGGGTAAGTACAAGAGCCCCCAGAGAGAACCCCCCCAGTCTTGACCCGACCCAGCATCCGCATATTGCGGATTTTCAATTATCGCGGGTCAGGTTGGGTCCCTAACCCCCACGATAGGCGGAGGTTTACTGTACTACAGTGGACCTTTGTATAACAATTTCTGTTTAACAGAAAATCTGCTTAAAGGAAAACATTTCTGAAGATAGGGGAAAATCGCTTAACAGAATTGCCTATGGGGCGAATCTGTACAACAGAAAAACGATCGCGATTCGGGATTAATCCATTTTAATGCATTCCTATGGGAAATTTGTACAAAGGAAAATTTGCTTAACAGAATTTCATTTGGAACAAGTTAATTCCTTTATACAAGGTACCACTGTATTACATTTAATTTAAACTTTGAACTGCAGAGCTGGAAGGGATCACATGGCTCATCGAATCCAGCCCCTGTCAAGGAAGCACAGTTTGGAACTCAACTTCCAACCTCTGGCTTCTCAGCCGGAGACCTAAGGCACTTGAGACAGCAGTTCTCTATCCTCTTTCAAAATGTATCATAGCATATTTAAAAAGGTAAAGGTTTCCCCTGAACATGTATGCTAGTCGTGTCTGATTCTAGGAGCGGTGCTCATCTCTGTATTCAAGCCGAAGAGCCAGTGTTGTGCAAGTCCATGGCCACGTGGCCGGCATAGCTGCAAGGAAACACTGTTTTAAGTTCCCACTTTTTACAGCAGTACCTTTTTATCTACTTGCATTTACATGCTTTCGAACTGCTAGGTTGGCAGGAGCTGGGGTTATCAGCAGGAGCTCACTCCGCTGCATGGCACCCGGGATTCGAATCGCTGAGCTGCTGACTTTGCAGTCAACAGTTTTGGAGCCTTAGTCCACTGAGCCACCATGCCCCTAACATAGCATATTACATAGTGATTAACAAGTCATTTCCTCTACAGTTAGAAGAAGGTCCTTCCTTCATCTATTTTTCCTCTCTCTTCTGGCCACCTTATAATACTAAAGTCCTCTTCCAGTGACACAAAAGCACATTGCCAGCTTATTAGGCATGCAGTTATTTCTCTTTATCTCTGAGAAACATGCTTAATTCCCCTTATTAATGGATTCTAGCACTAGCACAGCTGCAACCTCACCACAATAGGAACAACTGGCATATAGACTTTAAAGACATTTTATGGTTCTTGATTAATGACAACTGGTTTTCAGCAGTGTAAGTACAAAGTGAGATCATTTAAGCATGTCATCTCACTCAAATTCAGGAGGAAAAGTTGATACCAAAGCATGTTCTCCATCAAGATAAATTGTTGACTAAGCATTTAACATTTCAAACTATCCAGAGAATGTTCAAGAAAACTGCAAATAGACTGTGTTCTAAACATCAGGTTTATATTATAAACTTTAAAGCAATGCTTTTAAACTATTTATGTTCTTAATCACTACATATTCCTTAAAGCATAGCTTGACCAACTGGAAGCAATCTGGGAGGGTGCATGGATATGTTATGTTATGTGCCATCAAGTCAGAAACAACTCATAGTGACCCTAAAAGGGCTTTCAGAGTAAGGAAGATGTTTAAGGAGTGGTTTTACCAGTTTCACACTTCCAGTGTGTTTCCATGGCTGGATGAGATTCAAACCCAGTCCCCGAGTCCAACTCTATCACTCTGTCTACTACACTACAATGGGTACTATAGGGAGATACAATGTAAAAAATCTGGGGAAGCCCCATTGTGCAAGAAAAGTTCCACTCATTTATTTCTAGACACAACACAGTGAGGGTCAATATTCAAGCAATCATCAAAACACTTAAGCCACAGCCACTAAAACAGTGGTTCCCAACCTGGGGGTCAGGACCCCTTTGGGTGGCGAACAACCATTTCACAGGGGTCGCCATGAGCCAGTGAAGAAAAAGGCACAAATGGCTTGGGTCTGAGGAAAAGGGGGAAGAAGGGGGCAAAACAGTGAGTTATAGCTTGACAGAGGTTGGAGAGGATGTCAGTCAATGACACCGGAGGCTCCGATTGGCTGAGGGTGCCTTTAGAGGGAAGGGCAAGGGGTCACCACAACATGAGGAATTGTATTAAAGGGTCGCAGCATTAGGAAGGTTGTGAACCACTGCACTAAAATTTTCTTGAAACACAGGAAAGTCTCTCAGTGTTTAGAAAATCTAGTAAAACTCTCACAAATGTCCCGTGGCAACCCCATTATTAAATGTAGATTATTCTATGTTAGAAAGCCTTATTATAATTAGGTACTGAAATGCTGCTATTTTTTAAATGCAGATATCCAATTAATCTGTTATACAAAAAAGAAGACAATCTTATTTGGAATACACAAATAAACTTGACACCACCTGATACAAAATACTGTATATTTAGTTCACTTTCAAAAACAGAAGAGTTCCTTCAATCCACAGAAAGGGCAAACCGACTGTGATTCAGTCTTCATTCATGTCTGTAGCACACTGAGTCAATGCTGTGTTTCCTGAGGTCCCTCAATCCTATGGAACAGATTTTCAGGAGTGAAAGAGGAGGGAGGAACAAACCTTCTATATCAAAGAATGGCACTACAACTGCCTTCTACCCTTCATCAGTGATGGAGAACTGAATTGCAGTTTGGGCACTGGTGTTCGCCATCACTGTTCTATAAAGGTGGAAAACAGACCTCCACTAAGGAGACATCTAAAGCAGTGTTGGTGAATCTATGGCATGGATGTCAAAGGTGGCACTCAGAGCCCTTTTTGTGGGTACCCGACATTGCCCCTTTACAATCACCTGTATTCAGGTTAAATTGCTGTATTGGCACTTTGCAAAAAAATTTACAGTGGTACCCCAACTTAAGAGCAGCTCAACTTAAGAACGGAAAACTGTTGGCATTTTAACTGGCACCTTACAAATTTTAGATATGGTCTGCTCGACTGATTTTTTTTAAACTTTTTTAAAAATTATTTAGCTAGGTACCCTGACTTAAAGAGTAGTTCGATTTAAGAGCATGCAATTGGAATGGATTAAATTCGTAAGTCGAGGTGCCACTGTAGTGGGTTTTGAACCACAGTTTGGGTACTTAGTCTTTAAAATATTCACCATCACTGCTCTAGAAGATTGTTTGAGATTTGACCTGTAGAGCAGTATTCAGATATTCTCATTGAGGCCTTCAACAGCCTATGTTGGTGAATGCCAGAAAACTTCCCTATTAACTCCCATTTACAATCTCTGAGCTTAAAATAGCAACTATTTTTGATCTCAAGTATTCACACTTTTAAAGAATGATTTAAAGATGAATCCCTAGTTTAAAAAAGGCAAAAGATGATAAATCTTTTCCTTTTCTAAATTCTGGTAATTGTTCAGCCACAAGAGTAGAAAAGACAAATACCATGTTGGGGCTCAAATTCAGCCTACCAAACAAACAAACCTTCATATCAAAGAAAACACGTCTCCATTAAAGGAGATTGCAGAGCTCTACATGGGCAAGAGTTCAAGAATGCTACACTAGTCAGGCATGTTAGATTTACACTACTCCTAGTTTTCTAGGGCTGTTTCTAACTTTAGAACATATCAAAAGCTAACACAACTTTTAAAATATCAGTTAATTCTATAAGAAGCTTGTCTTGAATTAAAATTAGGTATACAAGTACATAAATCAAACATCTACCTCTTCTTCCATTATTTGTATTATAATTTTAGTTAAGTACGCCTTCATTATATTTCTACTCAAAACAGATTGTTTAATATCATCTTTAAAACTACTTGATTTTTAAAAAGTCAGCTTTAAATGGTGTTGCAGGCTTGAAACTCCTCTCATTACTTTTGTTGCCTCTTGAAGAAAAAAAAATAACACAACCCCTCATTTCTGCTAGACTAATAGTTTTCAACCTTTAAGAGCCATCAACCTGCTTTTAATGAAACATCGGACCAAATGTTATGACTAGTTCAAAGCAGGGTGGATAAAAATGAATGGATTTTTAATTTTTTTATTTAAATTGGTTTTTTATTTAAATCAGATTTTTTTATTTAAATGTTTTTGAGGAAAAAAATCTCTAAATATTGTGTTCTAGTTAAAATACATTATAGTACAAAGGTTATTCATCATTAAATTAATTATTAATTATGTAGCATAATGCTGTATTAATCCATTCATGCTCTCCCAGAGGTTTCTGATTATTTGGGGGCAGGTTTTCTATCTAGAAGATATTATCAAAGATGCTTGGTTTTGCTATTTCCAAAGATGTGTGTTTGGGTCTGCAACGATAACATGCCTCCTTCATAGCAAAAAAATGTTATAAAATAAACATTAGAATTGAGAAAAAGACTACTCCCATTGTTCCTCTGCAAATGTACGTACACAGAATCAACCCCCTTACCTCTTAAGTGCTACGTTTCAAGAAGTTCAATGACTAGAAGGTTGTTTGGAATGGAATAGGTCTGCACAAGCAGCAAAGTTTGAGAAGGGAGGGGCAAGCAGTAAAATGAAAGTGAAACCTTTTGAGCACAGTACTCCACATCTTGAGATCTTTATATGTATAGTGCACTGAAGGTTATCATATTATTCTCGCTCTCTCCCTTGAGGAGAAAAACCTGTAATGGCAGCAGGCCATAAAAGAGACCCAGTTTGGAAGTATTTTAGTAAAGTTCCTCTACCTATGGATAAGGCAGGCATGTGTTCAAAATGCAAACACTGCAACAAAGAAATGCAAGGCCTTATGGTCCAAATGAAACAACATCAGTGATGAGAAGTGCAGTGATAAAATGTACAGTATACATAATGCATACATAAAGCGTACATAATGCTATATGTTATTGTTTTGGTTAAATAAATTGTTATTATTAAGGTAATTATTATTTTTCTCCTTCCAATAAAGTACTGTACAACATAACAGTTGTCCAAATATGAATGATTAACCTAATAAACTGGAGATAGTTTACCTTGCAATAATTTCATAATTATGTATTTCTAATGCCATATAACCTCCAAATCAGTAATTTTCTGATATAACTGTAAAACTTATCTGAAAAGCAATTATTCTAAGAATGAAACCTTCATCTGGTTGTAAATATTAAGATTAAAACAACTCCAGCAAAAATGAGTCTTTATGTCAGGGGTCCTCAAAGTTTTCAAACAGCAGGGTGGTCTACCACCACCCCCGATACCGCTGGGGGCCGGACCAAAGTCCACCCCCCAAAAGTCTGGCATGGAAAAAAAGGAGGGAGGGAGGGAGGGGCAGGTAGGCGGAGCCCCCCACGATCGGCCCAAGATCAGCGCATCTCCGGGGCCCCAGCAACGCCTCCTGTTCCAGATCGCCACCCTGAGGTGCCACCACTGGAAACCCTCTGCTGCGTCTTTTCCTCCTCCTCCTCCTCCTCCAGTGGGAGCAGCTGGAGCAGCTCTCCTTCCTTCCTTCCTTCCTTGCATCAGGAAGGAGGTGGCAGTCCAGGCAAGCTCAGACCCCTCACCACCTTCTAGGTAGCCACTCAGGATGAGAAGCAGCAGCCGTGGCAAGGGTGGCAAGGCTGGTGCCACTGCGCGCAGATCCAGCCATGTGCCCTGGCCATCACACCCTCCCTGTACCCTGGAGGGAAAGCTGCCTCCTCTCTTGGCCTGGTCCGGCCCAGCCTGACTTGGTGTGCTGCAAGTGAGGGAGGAAGGGAGGGAGCAAGGGCTGGGGAGGAGGGAGGGGAGGCAGGAAGGCCTGCACAAAGCCACCTGCTGCCTGCTCACTGGCCGAGTCCAGCCAGGCTGCGGTGCTCTCTTGGCTCGCCAGCCCACCCATCACCAACTGGGGACAAATGCAGCCCCACCAGCCTCCCAGGAACCAGGCCCAGGCCCCTGTTGGCCTTCCTGCCCCTTCTCTTCTTTCTCCACCACCTCCTCCTCGCTGGTCTCTAACCCGGTGGTTGTGGTGGCGACCTCAGCCTTCGGCCATGGCTGTGCTCCCTCCTCCCCTCCCTTGCTCCACAGAGCAAGGCAGCAGCTCAGAGGTGGCTGGTTGGGCGGGAAGTAGCTTTGTTTCCCCCTTGGTTGCCTGCTGTCCATCCCTCCTTCAGTCCACTGCCATGGCTGCTCCAGCTCGGAAGGCTGGCTGGCGCTGCTTTCGCCTGCCCCCTTCCTCACAACCACAATAACACAGAGGGCGGCTGCACAAGGAAGGCAGACGGGCAGGGTGGAGGAGCAGGGGCGGGGGTGGGGCCTTGCCGTGGCCGTCCCACTTTGAACTGTCCCACTAGCCAGCGTGCCGATCATCCAGGTGGAGGGAGTGTGAGAAACAACATAGCACACCGCTTTGAACTGCCTCAGCAATAGAAGCAGCTGCAGAGGATGGCTTGCTCGTGAAGCAGGAGGTAGGTGGGGGGGTCTGCAATTGGTCCCAGGGGTCGGATTCAGGACCTGGGGGGGCGCATCCGGCCCCCGGGCCTTAGGTTGAGGACCCCTGCTTTATGTAGAAAATCATTATTTAAATTGAGCAACTATTTCAAACTTTCAAAATGAAGACTATTAGAAAAAAAACACAGTTCTGTGTGTGCCCTCTTCTATTTCTATACTTTCATGGTTTATTAAACCGGAGTTTCCTATGTCATTTGAACTAGCAAACTATTGTTTAGCATCTGATTACAAGATAGGAAACTACTTCTGATTCCATATCCAGGTTTGTACTGAATAATGAAACCACAATTTCTTGTATTAAGAGTATTCTGGAATGAGATTGTCAGAAGAGATGAAGAACTTGACTTTCTAATATTTATTCCCAATGATGTTACTATATTTCCTACTGTTTTTGTGTTCCCTTCCCTTTAAAAATGAAATGTCAAAGCAACCCAAGAGGAAAAAGAGACATGATGCTTTCCATTCAGAGGACCAGAAATGGCAGAGATTACAGTAAGAGCAAGATTCTAGCCATGAATTTAAGTGACTCTATTCGGGTCACAAAAAACACCTGTCTTTTTTCTGAGGTCAGCCATCTTCCCTGTCTGCAGGTTATCTGTTGCTGCTGTTGCTAAACAGCAAGTGCTTACTCCCTCAATGTAGTAACTCATGGATATCTAGAAAAATACTTAATGGTTGCCCTGAATACCACCCAACATCTTAATTCAGAGGCATGAGACTACCATCCTACAATAGAGACCCTTGATTCCAATCTTTCCAAAATCAACCACCACATCAAGCCATATACTTGGTGTGAGTACACATCAGAAAATAGACTGAATGCAGCATAACAAACATCTTGCAGCATGTAAAATGAAAAGTACAAAATGTTAGACAAAGCAGAAACAGACAATGCACAGTTTGTCCAATGTTCTTAGATACACAGGTATTACCAAGAAGTTTCTAAATATTTATTGTATTTTAAGTCTCAAATTCCTTAACATATTTTAAGACACCAGATGATAACCATGCCCTTGGAATTTTTCCACCCTTGACTTTAAAGACAACCAACACTCCAGCAAACTTCTACACAGCATGAGATGGATTCAAGAACAATTCAGAGACTTTACTTTTCTTGGTTGCTGTTTAAAGTACAGTATATTGTTAGCAGAGCAAAGACTTCTCAAAACTTGTCTGTGGAATGCCATATGAACTACCGGGAAATTTTTTGGTAGGATGGTATTATAAGGTGACAGGAATCTCAATCACAACCAATTGATCACAAGTGAAGACCATGTCCTGTTCTTACCTCTATATTGAGGTTTCCCCATCAGTTGAGAAGTAGCCACAGAAGGATCCTCTAACCCTCTACAGCTTTATTAAGACTGGCTCCTTGCACAGGCTTCACAGTAGTACCCGATACCTCTAACATAAAAGAGCTTTGCCATTCTTGTTGCCTTAGACTTCTTATACAAATGCCCAGAAGACTCACCTACAACTCTTCCCAGGCACTCTTTACATAACAAGTAACAATGAAAGAACCAACTCAGATGTTCACCATAAGAAAACATACATGGCACAGTGAGCCTTGGATCTGTACATTACCTGCTTATCCACTAAGAGATGCCTGTAGCATTCTTTGCCAACTGAAACACATATGACCCATCACTTCTAGCCTTAAAATGGGATTTAAAGACTCTTTGCTTTAAGTTATTTATACCATACTACATGTTTTAAAAGCTGTTTTTGATCTGTACCGTTAAAAGAAATTTATATGTATGTATTAATTCAATAAATAAATATTGGCTGTGTGTGATTGATTATACAGAATGTTACGTGCAATTTTCTATGATTTTACCCTCAGAAAGTGAACAGCAGAGCAAACTATCAGATAAACTGCACAAATCCTTTCTTCTACATAGTATTTATGATCATGTCACCCGATTCACATGCCATATCAAGAACCAATATTTAAATTAGTCCACAGATCTCTAGATTAGGACTAGGGGCTGTGTGGTTCTACATTTAGTGTCGGGCAGTATCTACAGTATTACTAGTAGCTTGCACAGCTGAAGAAGGATTATGGCAGCCCAACAATATTTTGGAAGGTCATACATTCCCCTTAAAATCCTACAGGTGAATCTAACGGTTAGTCTCAATTAGAGCAAATTCAGTGAAATCAAATGACTTGCAAGTCAACACTCATGTCTCAGTAACTGAAAGGGTATATGCTAGCAATAACTAATAAGACATGGGCACGACTTGGCGAAATTCCCGTTTCCGTTTCCGTTCCTCGTTTCCATTACGCAACGGAAACGGTAACGACAATTAAACCGTCAGAACTCGAACTCGAACCGATAAAAGAAAAATTGGGTCTGATTTGTCGTTGTCGTTCATGGCATCGCGGCGATCACGCGATGCCAGGCGGCACAGAAAAAAGTTTTAAAAACCCGATTCCCGGCAAAAAAAAGCAGGCGAAAACATGCCTGCCTGAGTGAGGGCACCTACCAGAGGGGTGGTTTCTAGGGGGGGGTCCCCGGCATCCCGCCCTCCTGTCCTGGGCTGCTCTGGTGGGGGGCATCCTCGTCGTCTCGCCATGCCATGCGGTGCGGGGGGATCCAAAATGGCGACCGCAATATTTTTTTTTGAAATCGTGGTCCAAAAACCCACCAAAGCACCACACAGAAACATGCGAAAATTAGGTATTTTAACTGCCTGAATTTTTACAGTAGCAGCAGTGGGTTTTTCTTGCAATAAACGTCTGTCTCCAATCCCATTGATTTTATTTTATTTTATTTTTATTTTTTTACACCTGTGCAATGATGGGCTGGCCATGGAATGGGACCATGCAAATTTTTGGAGCCATTCCACCAATCGCATGGCCACTTGGCCAGGTTTTGACTGAGACTTCTGGGATGTGCAAGTCGGGCATAAAAAGCCCACTATAACCCTAGCCCTAGCCCTAACCCTAACCCTAACCCTAACCCATACGCCAGTACACTGTCCTTCTTAGTGGGTCAGAGGCACCCAGAGGTACAGCCCACTAACTCACCCTAACCTTACCCGTAATAACCCTAAGCCTAGCCCTTGCCCTAACCCCAACCCTAAGCCAGATCTGTACTCACATTGCACTACACGCAAGTACATTTCCCTTCTTAGTGAGCCAGAGGGCGCCCAGCAAAGGCATTCTTCTCTCACCTCGCTCACCAGTCCAAAGTTCCAAAAAACTCTGTACGCCAGTATGCTGTCCTTCTTAGTGAGCTAGAGGCACCCAAAAGAGAGGTGCCTCTGCCAGTGCCACTTGGTACGCAATGGCTAAACGATCATGTACCCTTCCTTTTCCCTTTGTAGGGGGCCAGAGGAGGCATCCACCCCAGAGAGGTGCCTCCAGGAGCCTGCTAAATGCCTTCCCTTCGTAGCAGGCCAGAGGAGGCACCCATCCCAGAGAGGTGCCTCCAGGAGCCCGCTACCCTACCCCCCCCTAAACCAGTACTAACGATAAACGAAACGACAAATTTTTGAAAAATTTCGCGACAAACGGAAACGAGCCGAAACGGGCTGGCTCCAACACACGACAACTCGAAACATCATTTTTCCTGGTCGTACCCATCTCTAATAACTAACAAGTGAATGTAACCCATAATGTATAACTCTACTCTGTAACCATGTCAAAATCATAAATGTATAGCCTCTCTCAAGTGGCCTGAAGTTTATTGCAGGTTTCCCCCCTACCATTTGGCAAATCACATGGCTTCTTTTTTTTAAGCCTAAATGTCAGCAATTGTATACTTCCCGTCTTCTTCCTCCAAAGTCACAATGGCTTTATTCCAATTTTTAAAAAATCCTGTACAACCCTTGGACTCACTGGTTCCGCCTTTCTTCTTTTCTGGCATAAATACCAAGTCATTTTACACTAACTGCAGTTTAATGTGAGTCTGAATCTTAACTGTGATTGGATGAAATAAAATATCTTTATAAATCCTGGTTTGCTTCAACAAGTAATAGTCCAAACTAACCACAAGTCAACCATATTCAAACACTGTAACCATTATTAGTCTAAAATAGAACATTTTTTTGAAGCAACAACTTCCAGTTAACTTTCCTGTACATTTAAGTTAAACTTTTTGGTAAACTGCACCTGAGTTTCTTCTGTAAAAAATAAAAGGAAAGGAAAAAGAAAAGAAGTGAGGTTTAGTTTTCTGAAAAAATATTGGAATGCAAACTAACTGCAGGTCACAGAACCACAAGCTCTGCCCATCCACTGTCACATGAAGCAAGAGGTCTCTTATCTCCAAAGTGAACAGCAATGAAGGAATTGCTGATACTTCCACTTGCTGTCACACAGCAAGCAGCTAAGATATATAATGAAATGCTAGCAAAAAGGAAGAGGAAAAAGGTAAAATTAGACTAGGACTGAGAATAGGGTTCAAATCCCTACTTGGCCACCAAAACTAACTGGGGAGTGGAACTGGTAAAACCACTTTTTAAATATCTCCTATACCTTAAAATCGCTAATAAAGTCACTATAAATTGGTTTTGACTTGACAGTATAGAACACAAAACACACACACACACACAAACACACACACAAACATCTAATAGATATGTTTCAGTGTGAACTTTTGGGGATCAAAATCCATTTATGCACACAGAAAGAGTACATGAATATATTTATATACCATGGTGGCAAGATTCCTACTCAGGTGAAGATGCAGAAAACATATGGAGATGGCCACAGTTGCTTCTTATACTAGGGAAATGTACTATGAAATATTAAAAGATAATAATGGCAATCTCTTGGGCAAAAGGGGTTTTGTCAAATCGGGTTTATACCGTGGGCTAGATTAGAAGCTTCTTCAGCCATAGCTGGCCTTAAATTGCCTAGACCCAGATGATGATGACAAAGGGAATATAACTAAGTTCCAGTACCAGCTAGCAGCCATTCGCTTGTCTGTTCTGCTCCAAAAATCAGTCTAATTTCTTTGAATGATGAAATAAGTAACTGCAGCAGAAGTCGACTATGATTATATACCTGTACCCTCATTAAAAGTTGTGTGAATCAGTTGTAATTGATTTAGCTAAACCACTGACTCAAAAGATTACATTCATTTCTTTTCCATCTTATGAATTTATTTGTCCCTTATTTCAGTGATAATATGAAATCATAGAATGCACGGAGAGGTCATGGGAATACATGTTGTTCAGTTGTTAAGTTGTGTCTGAATCTTCATGAACCCATGGACCAGAACACACCAGGCCCTTCTGTTTTCCACTATCTCCCAGAGACTGGTTAAGTCCATGTTGGTTGTATCAATGACACTGTCCAACCATCTCATTTTCTGCCGTCCCCTTCTCCGTTTGCCTTCAATCTTTCCCCACATCAGGGACTTTTCCAAGGAGTCCTTTCCCCTCATGTGGAAGCCAAAGTACTGGAATTTCAATTTCAAAATCTGTCCTTCCAGTGAACATTCAGGGTTGATTTCTTCCAAGATAGATAGGTTTGATCTACTTACAGTCCAGGAGACTCTTAGGAGTCTCCTCCAGTAGTGATCAGCCTTGTTTATGGTCCAGCTCTAACTTCCATACATCACTACTAGAAAAAGCATTGCCTTGACAATCTGAACTTTTGTTGGCAAGGTGATGTCTCTGCTTTTAAAGATGCTGTCTAGGTTTGACATCACTTTCCTCCCAAGAAGCAAGCATCTTTTGATTCTGTTGCTGTGGTCACCATCTGCAGTGATCATGGAGCCCAAGAAAATAAACTCTGTCACTGCCTCCATGGGGGGCACATAGAAATACACAAGATACTATGGGAATACATAGACTAGTCCTATTCCATCACCTATGGGCAACATACTTTCTTGCCATCAGGGGGTGGTCTCTCCATACAGACTTATATTACTTACATATAAATGTAGATTTTGCCTTGATCTTGATCCTGCTGCATGCAGGGGACCTCCATTTGTGTATGCCAGTATAAGAGAACTAAGTGGAGAACTATGCTTTTCAAAAGGGAGCAGCTAGACATATAGCGTGCACAGCACTGCAACCTCCTCTTAATATATTTGTTCAACAGGGGTGGGGATGAAGGTTTACCCAGTAACAATATACTGTACACAGGGTGAAAATACCTGGAAGGATAAAATTCTGAGAAACATGCAAGTGGTCTGTGACAGATACAGAAACTGTATCTAAGTTTTAATGAAAGGAATTACATAGGTGAATGGTTGAAGGAGGTGAACGGTTTTGGCAATAGTTTTACATATAGGCAGAATATTATTTTAACAGATTATTAATCTAAACATCAAGTCCCCCTATTGGAGTTAATAACACTGCCAAAATAATAACTTTCCTCTTCCTTTTTGGCCACTGAATTACAACACATGGCACCAGTGACACCTGAGCCATGAAGAACAATTTAATCTTTATAAGAGTTAAACCCATGGCAAATAAGTATAAGCTATAGGAAATATAGATTGATTAGAGAGTCTAGGAACTTCTTCTATGTCAGTTACTGGAGCAGCAAGCTAAATTCAACATGCCATTTCCTTTACATGTGGCTGTTTAGAAATCAACTCTCATGATCTGCTGCGACTGCTAGACCTGTTGTTCTCAAACTTGGGTCCCCAGATGTTCTTGGACTACAGCTCCCAGAAATCTTGGCTAGCACAGCTAGTGGTGAAGGGTTAATATATAGTAATAATATATATATTAATATATATTAAAAATAACAGTGCAGGGGTTCATTTTCTATAAGGCAGTTGCAATTCGTTCCTTTTTGTTAGGAAAAAACTGGAGTGGAATGCAAGGGAGTATGGAGGGCCAAGACCAGAAAACTGACAAGAGCAACATGTCTACAGCACCTTGTCAAACAACTGGAGCAGTTTCTAAGTTTTTTCTTGCACTCGTATAAATATCCCAGAGGATTCTGGCTGCAATGTAAGATTTCTGTTTTATTACAACTATAGTGATGGGTACTATCCGCTGCTTCCTGTGTACATAACTATTAAAATGTGCTCAGAAACTGAGTCTTCCAAAAGGCATAAAGCCCCCCTTTTCTCCATCATTAAACCTTGGCTTCCTGCATTTTTTAAAACCACCTATGACAAGGAGGAATACAATTCTATTCTTCCTTTAAAATCCAATAAAATAACAGTACTCCACAGAACTACTAGTCTTTTCCCTTTCATGGCCAGTGCAAGAAAGCTATTTCAAAATACCCAGAGTGCTTTTTCTTGTTATCATTTTTACTATTCATACATTGTGGAATGGGTATGTTTAAAATACATAACATGCTTCATTTTGCAACACCATATGTTACCAAGAACGTTGGCGGTTTTCACGCCAAATATTTTGACTTTTTCCATAGGAACATCTACTCCTGCAAAACTATGAAAAAATACTAACTACAAAAATAGCTGTTATCTGTCATAAAATGGATATAAAATATAAGCTTTAAAATATTGTATTATATCTGCAGTTATTTCCCTTTGGGGGATCTAAGACCAGAACTACTATAAGGTGTTTTATAATCATATGAATAACATCTTACACAGGTTTAAAATATGCTGACAATTTACAAAGGACCATAATGTTTCTTTGCAGCCTATGGCGGTGATTACACTTGAATGTTTAAGGCTAGGCCTTGCCCTCCAGTCACTTTACTATTACATAGTGCATTTAAGAATAAAAGAACACTTGACATCCACCTATTATACACCTTATTTGACAGCTAGTGGTAAATATACAGCTATGTTTATAAGCATAGCATTTAGGCAGCACTCTCATTTCCATTCATGAAACTCTTTTAATTTCATTTGGATTGGAAAAGGTGACTTTTGAAAATACTGTACAGTACTGGTTTTTATTGTTGTTTTTTAAAAATCAATTTTAATGTGTTGAGCGGCTCCAGGTGTTTGTAAATAACACGTATAATACAGTTTCACAAAAATTGTGTTTCCTAAACCAGCTTTTTGCTTAGAACAGAAGAATTAGGTTATCTACACATTCACTGGATGCCAAAGCTTAATTCTGGGTATATAAGCTTTTGTATATTTTGTATGGTGTTTTATATGTTTTATGTGTTTGTATGCTTAGAGTGTGTAGTGGAACAGCACTCTAATTTCGTTGTGCATATTTGCATATGCATAATGACAATAAAACTCTATTCTATTCTATTCTATTCTATAGCAGTATTTATGGCACTTGGAGGTGATACTGTCACAATATACAATAGTTTCATTACACTTTGGCCCTAAACAGATCGTGCACCTTAAGGTCCCTACCAGAAGCAAGTGGAATGTGATCTAGGTATTTCAAAAGCTATCAAAATACAACCCATACAGAATTGGGTATGCCCAACCACACTGTCTTGATTCTTGCCACCATAAAAGATAAGTGAAAGAAAAGATAAGACATAAAAGGGTTGTAAGAGGGAAATGTTACCTATCTTTTGGGCCCACAGATACTTGACATTGTTCTTTCCTTGAGCACTTAGCTTAACTTGGTACGCATTCAATAGGGTTTTCCCCACCCCACCCCCAAAATACAAGCAAAAACAACGGCCAGGGTAAGAATCCGCAGTGACGGGCACCAGGAAGCCAACAAGTGCCATCCTTCCCTTGGGCGCAAAGTTGAACTCCAGGGCACCTTTCCACTTACTCTCCAAAAACACAGCGAGGGAGCGGGCATTTCACTGGGCACGTTTTACTTTCAGTTACAGAAACTGGGGAGCAGGAAAGCTGCGTGGAAGAGAGAGAGAGAGGGGGAAAAAAAACCTCCGGAGGTCTAACCCACTCCCAGGTCATTTTAATCCACAGAAAGAGAGAGAGAAGGAAGGAGGGGGGGAAGAGAGAGAGAGAGAAAGAAAGAGAGAGGAGCGGCTCCGGCAAAGAAGATTAAACTCCAGGGCAGAGTGTGTGTGCGCCGCCGACCAAGCGAGGAGGAGGAGGAGGAGGAGGAGGAGGAGGAGGAGGAGGAAGGGGGCCTGGAGAGGGGGGGGGCGGGCAGCGGCAACTCTTAGGAGCCCAGGCGAGGAAGGCCAGAAGCTGAAGGGAGGGCAGGGCCAAGGAGCTCAGAGAGAGAGAGAGAGAGAGAGAGAGAGAGAGAGAGAGGGAGGGAGGAAAGGGCCGCCCTGTTAAATCTTTTTTTTTTTTTTTTTGGGGGGGGACGATTACCTGCTCCAGGTCCGTGAGGAAAATCTCCCTCTCGGCCGCGTTGGACGCCATTGCTGCTGGGTGTCTGGACTCCGCACCTGAGCGCCGCCGCCGGCACTTTGGGGGGGTGGGGGGTGGAGGCAGCGGGAGGACGGGAGGGAATGGGCCGAGGAGGAGGAGGAGAAGGAGGCGGCGGCGGCGAGGCTCGCTCTCCCAGATGGGGGCGCGAAGGAGGAGGCAGCAGCGAAGGGGGTGTGAACCCCCTCTCCTCACATTCACATGAGGGGAGGAGGGTGGGGGGGGAAAGGTTTCACGTCGGGGACGGACCGACGGGCGTCGCGCTGGGGCTGACGGGCTCGCTCCCGCCCACCGCCTGCTTTCTTCTTTTTTCTTTTCTTTTTTCTTTTATTTTAACGCCCTCCCACCCCGCGGGTGCCTCCTCCTCCTCCTCCTCCTCCTCAGACGCCGCCGCCGCCGCCGCCGCCGCCGCTCCTTGTCGCGCCCTTTGGCTGTCACCGTGTCGCAAAAGCGCGCCTGCTTTGCGGCTGTCTCTGGCACGTGACTGCTGCGCGGGAGGGCGGGTGGAGTGGGGGAATAGGGCAGGAGAGACCTTCCAGGCTGCCTTTGAGGCGCCCGGAGGAGGCGGCGGCGGCGCGCGCGCGAGGGCGGGGGCGGGGGTTGGAGCAGGAGAGAGCGCGCTGCTGGCGTCGCCTGGCCCAAGTTTGGGGAGGGTGCGGTTGGGCTCGCGCCCAACGGCCCTTTGTTTCTGCGCTCCCCCCCCCCCACACACACACACACCGCCGCCGCAGTCTGGGTAAAGCAGAGGTGGAGCACCTTCAGAGGTTTGGGACCACGGTTCCCACAGTCCTTTCCCATTGGCAGTATAGCCTCAGGATTCTGGGAGTTACAGTCCCAAAACATCCCAGCCTAGATTGCTGATGACAAAGGACTGTGGGAGTTGTGGTCCAAAACACCTGGAGTGCTGAAGGTTTGGCACCACTGCTATCTAGTAATCATCCAAGAAAGGCATTTATTCCAACAAAACATATCTGATTGATGTGTGAAGTTCCCCTTTCCCTCCCTGCCCATTAAAATTAATTTTTTTATTAAAATTAAAAAAAAGTAAAAATAAAATAATGCCAACTGTTATTGCTATGAAGAGAAATTAAGGACCTATTCAGACAGGAGACTCTGGAGCGCTCTGGTTCACCCTTAAAATATTTTAATCTTCAGTGTGATCTATTTTATTACTCACTTGAGCGATCTTTCCATTCATACTGGAGACATTAGTCCCCTGTGAGAATGATCCATCCAAGTCTTTGGATTGCTGGGTTATTCATGAGCACGGAAGTACAGAGGGGACTTATACAGACAGAAGCATGGTTGAGCCATGGGTTCCCCAGTGTCACCAGCTGTTGTGAACCTATACATGGAAGACGTGGAGAAGGCGGCGCTCAACATCTTCCTAACACTTCCACTGGTTCAGGTATGTAGATGATAGCTGGGTGAAAATCAAGACTCAGGAAGTACAGGCCTTTACAGACCACACCACACTGTATTAAGTTCACTAGTTGGGAAGACAATACAACGGTCTGACTTGTTCAGTCAAGTCATCATCAGACCCGACCAACCATGGCCTGGGCAAAGAAGTTTACAGGAAAACCACCCACAGAGATCAGTACTTACTGTTTGACTCCCACCAGCCATTACAACACAAATTAGGAGTCGTCAGGACTCTAAACCACAGAGCAGAGAGCATTCCCACCTCCAAGAAGGAAGACAGGCACCTGAAGACAACACTTAAGGCCTGTGATATCCAAAGTAGGCCTTCAACAAAGCAGTGTGCTGACCTAGAAGAGCAGTGGATCAGCCTGAGACCCAGACCTGACAGAAGAACCTGGTCACTTTCTACATGTCTGGAGTGTCTGAGAAGCTTAAAAGGATTTTTGGCAAACACCACATCCCTGTTTATTTCAAACCCACCAACACACTAAGGCAGAGAGTCGTCCACCCAAAGGACCCAATACCAAAACACAAAAGGAGCAATATAGTATATGTGGTCCAATGCAGTGAGGAGAGTGCAGAGCTCTGCATTGGAGAAACTAAACAGAAGGATGGCCCAAAATAGGAGGGATAACAGCTCAGGACTAGAAGCAGCAGCATACCTCCAGTTAAAGGACAAAGGGCACTCATTCAAAGATGAGGACGTACACATTTAAGACAGAGATGATTGGTGGTTTGAGAGGGGTCAGGGAAGCCATTCATGTGAGCATTGAAAACCTCTCAACAGAGGGGGGGGGCCCAGTCACAGTCTATCTGCCACTTATCAGGCTGTGATTTCAGCAATACCTAGACCAGAGATGGCGAACCTATGGCACGGGTGCCAAAGGTGGCACTCTGAGCCCTTTCTGAGGGCACCCGACATCGCCCCTTCACAGCCACCTGTATACAGGTTAAATTACTGTATTGGCACTTTGCAAAAAAATTAGTGGGTTTTGAATTGCAGTTTGGACACTTGTTAATGACCCATACTTTTGAGTTTCAGCACTTTAGGCCATTGCTCACCTTAAGGCTATTAAGACTTCTGTCTACCTAACGAGCCTATTCAGGCCATTGTTCATCTTATGAGCCTATTTCAGACCAGGGTGACAAGAGGTCAAAGTGAACTATAAAGTGGAGGATAAGCAACTAGCTTTCTTCTGACTGATGAAGCTGTTTGAATGAGCAGCAAAATGTTTCAATCTCTCAAGAAAAAGAAGTCCAGTTGCCATGAGTCAGCTTCCAGATAAACTCACCTGGAAGACCGAGAATCTTCACAGACACATCAATATGAGCAGAAAATATTTGTGCAAAAGTTGTACAGATGGGGTGGGTAACTCCTTAATCTCCTTAATCAGGGCTCTGCTGGGCAGAACACATGGAGATAACATAGCTCCCTTTCCTGTCATTTGCTCACAGCCAACACTCAGCTGGCTGCAGTGGCTTTCCCTTTGTTGTTAAATAAAGTAAGAGTGAAAAGAGCAATGTATCCACCTAGTATGGTATTAGCATTATGCAGCATCAGTTAGGCAATATTTAAAAAGACAAAAATAGAGGTGGGGTTTTCTCAATTCTCCCTTTTAACATCACATCCCACTTATTATGTTACAAGGTTGTAACCACCATTAACGCCACTCAACAGCTCCATCTCCACAGGCTACACAATGAGCTCATTAGAGTCCTGCTGAATCATTCCAAAAAGAGTGCATGCCCTACTGCTGTGCCAGAAAGGTGTGACACAGCTCTTAAAGAGGCAGAATGGATCAGGTTAAATAGAAACATGGATTTTCGTTATTTGGTTTGAACTAAGTCATACTCACATTGATCCATGTATCAATCTATATGTCAGTCTAGATAGGTCCTAAGTTGGCATTTTGGCTGGTATCCCAAATCTTTTAGTCCCTCATCAATGCCTTAGCCTTCTATTGTTCCAGTTTGTTCTTTTCTCAGCCTGAAACTCAGACTGTCCCCCTGCTAAATTGAGCCACAGCCTGTATGCTGTAGCGGAGAGAAGATAATTTTACATTGTGGTGCTTCCCTAATGTTAAAGGATAAAAGAGGAGGTGGCAGCCAAGCAAGAAGCAGCAGTAAAGAAGGAAAACTAAGATCACCAAATTGAGGGTGGGAGAGTGTAGCGATAGAGAAGGAAGCAGACATGAAAAAGGGTGTAGGACGCTTCTGACATTTCTCCGTACATATCAGGAGCAGGAGCAGTGATGTAGGAAGAGGTTCCAAGAGGCAGCAGTATAGGAGAAAAGGACACCAAGGATGGATCAAGATGCAGACACTGGGAATTGTTGGTATAAAGATGCAGAAAATGGTGGTAATTATTGCAACAAATGCCCTGTTTGAAGAGCATTATAACATTTGGATGATTTGCAGGCTACCTTGAGAGAGAAGGAAGAGGCCCCTGGACTATCTTCTGTGGCTAAAATAAGGCAAGGTCTTTTTATCTTATCAAGTGTGTTGAGAAACACACCAATGTGTGGATGTCTGTGTAAGTACTGTACCTATTATTTGTTTATTACACATAGGCAGTTCTATCTGCTTGTAAATTTTGGACCTCTATTTTCAAGCATCTTGTATTTTCCCCTTACCCCCTATATACACCTTTAAGAACGGGTGCATAGATTGTGGATTTTTGTCTTTGGTGCTTAGATTGGACCATTCAGATAACCAGATATGTAAATCTGGTTATTTATGCTACTTTTACACTTCATTAAGCCACCACCTTTAAGAAAATTACCAGTGTTTGCCATGTTTTCAATTATCCTCAATTCCACTGGTGACCTTACAACATATATAGAGTATCAGGTAACAAATGCAACTCTTCCTGCATCAGATGTAATGAGGTATGGGCCATGACAGCTAATGCCAAACAGATTTGTTGTATTTTATTTTGTAAGGTATAATAAGACTCTGTTGCTTTTGTGGTAACTATCTGAATTACAAGCCAAAATTAAGATTGCCAGAAAAAAATATCAACAATCTCAGATATGCAGATGATGCTACTCTGATAGCAGAAAGTGGGGAGGTATTAACGAACTTCTTAGTGAGCATGAAAGAGGAGAGCAAAAAAATGGGCTGAAGCTCAACATCAAAAAAGCTAAGATCATGGCCATTGGTCCCATCACCTGCTGGCAAACAGAAGGGGAAGAAATGGAGGCAATTACAGAGTTTATTTTCTTGGGCTCCTTGATCACTGCAGATGGTGACCACATCAACAAAATTAAAAGATGCAAAAATGCCTGCTTCTTGAGAGGAAAGTGATGGCAAACATATACAGCATCTTAAAAGGCAGAGACGTGACTTTGCCAACAAAGGTCTGGATAGTCAAAGCTGTGGTTTTTCCAGTAGGGATGTATGGAAGTGAGAGCTGGGCCATAAAGAAGGCAAATTGCCACAGAATTGACGCTTTTGACCTGTGATGTTGGAAGATACTCTTGAGAATCCCCTGGATTGCAAGGAGGTCAAACCTATCCATCCTAAAAGAAATCAACCTTGAATTCACTGGAAGGACAGATTTTGAAGCTGAGGCTCTAATACTTTGGCCACCAGATGAGGAGAGAGGACTCCTTGGAAAAGTCCCTGATGTTGGGAAAGATTGAAGGCAAAAGGAAAGGGGGAAGACAGAGAATGAGGTGGTTGGACATTGATGCAACCAACATGGATTTGACCAATTTCTAAGAGGCAGTGGAAGACAGGAGAGCCTGGCATGCTCTGGTCCATGGGGTCACAAAAAGTCGGACATGACTTAATGACTGAACAACAAAATCTGAGCCCAGCTTATGACTTTAAAGTACTGGAAAATATATAGTCATGTTTCTTGCTCCTTGCTTTTCTGTTTCCTTCTCTCAAGTATTTTAAATTACCATTCACTTTGTACTGCAGTTAAATATGTCTAGTCAGAAATAACTCAGAATACTAGTTCAGTGCTAGCCTTCCTATACCTTGTTAACCTCATTCTTATTAAAGTTTTGTTTCTGTAACATTTTCATAATATAAACTACAGAATTAACAAGAAACTAACAAAGTATTGTGCACTGCTGGAAAGCCTAGAGAAACCAAGAAAGCTAGAGGAGTGGGGGCTAAATGGAGTTATTCTCCAAAATTGAGGAATGCCATGATCTAGATCAGATTTCTTCAACTAGTACCCCTTAAAGGAGTTAGACTATGTTTCCCATTGTTCTCAGATGGTATGGGAAGACAGTGGGAGACAGTGGAATTTGTTGTTATGCAGATCAGATCAAAAGGCATTGGATGTGTTAGAAATGTTCTAGATCAGTGGTTATCAACCTGTGGGTTCCCAGATGTTATTGGACTGCAACTCCCAGAAGTCTTCATCACTAGTTGACCTGGCAGGATTTCTGGGAGTTGCAGTCCAGGAACATCTGGGGACTCACAGGTTGAGAACCACTGTAATCTAGATCATGCCAACAGCAAAGGCTTTCTTCCACGTCCATGGCCTTGTCGCCTAAAGAGGGGAGCTTGCCCCAAGGTTAATGGGGGAGAGTAACATGGCCTTCTGGATTACTACATCTCAGTCTTTGGCCTCCCAGAGGCTTTGGCCTTCCCTCTGCCAGGTATCCCAGGCTGCTTGGCCAAGGGTTAAGGATTCTGACAGTCCAAACAAATACCTAGTAGGTCAAAAAGGGAGAACTGCTGTTCTTGAATTCATGAGTTCAGATCACTCAAGGCTTTAAGAAGAATCATCATCAGCACCTTAAATGTTGCATAGAAATGATCCAGAAGCTAGTGCAGCTATCAAAAAAGACAAGTGTTACCTGCCTGGAGTTGGAGTCAGCTGTACTTTGGTCAGATGCAAATTTATCTTACAAATAAGGCATATTTATACCATTTTGGTGAATCTTTTTGGATGTATTAACATCAGATTCCCCCCTCCTCAATATGTATCAATCAACCCAGTGCTAGACTATGTTTTTTTTTTAGAGGAGCAGAGGAGATGAGACTAAAATCCGAAGTATTTTGGATCACGAGAAGAAAGTTCCTCAACACCACTCCCATCCTGAAGAGCTACTAAGTGGAAAAATATTCAGTTCGGAAAAGAAAGGTTGCTCTGACACAGAAATTCTTTTCGTTCCTCTCGTTCAAAGAAAGGAAAGGAAAGGAAAGCAGCCACTAACAACATATCTAGAAACAGAAGATTTAACTTTACCTTTAGATAAATTAAGTGTTTGTTCCTTCTCAAGGTTCCCTGGTCCCAAAGGTTCCATTCTGCAGCTTTCACTCCCATGGTTTTCCTAAGAAGCTGACTGTGTTCTTGAGACGGAGTTTAAAACCAGTCAGTTTTGGAGCATGCTCACTAGGTGTGGAAAACAGGGTGAGGGAGTATTGACTCAGCACCATATTTTTTCCCCTCAGACTTTTTTTTTTACATTTTTTGCTTCATTTAACTTCATTTAAGGGAAGTCTGAGGCATATGTTGGTGCGGAGCTATTTTAAGAGGAAGGTATTTTCAGTGAAGATCTGAGGTTTTATTAACTTCCCACAAGGGATGTGGACATGCAAGCTCTTCTTTAATGCAGGGAAGCTGTAGAAAGGAATAGCTGAAAGTTATAAAACGGCAGTGGTTGAAAAAGTAATAGCCAATTGTGCTTCTATTTAGATATTGCTGGAGAAATGGGTATAAAAGAAGGACCTGATAGAAGAAATAGATGCCATGAGCTACATGGGGAATTTCTTCAAAATCAAGCAAGCCCTCTCCCCCGCCTCCCCCAATTTAAGAAAAGTGTTTACAGATTAAGACAGAAGGCAAAAATTCTGGCGGAAGCTGAGCCAGTGGAAATTTGGCACTGGTACCAGTCCAGCCAGAGAGCTCTAATAGGTTGGAACACAGCAGCAACCATTCCAGCGAAGCTTGTTTTGGTGAGGTGGAGGATGTAGTGGATGGCACCGCTTCAGCAGAAAACATAGCACAGAGATTGCAAAACAAAGGGTGTTTTGAATTACACGCAATACATAACAACTGTGCTTCAGACTTTAGAATCCTTTAGCTTGCCTGTTTAATTTTTGGACTCCCCCCCCCTTTGAGTTTATTTTCCCATTGCAATAAATTGTTTAGACATGTGGTAACCTTCCAAAACGTTATACATGCATGCGCGTGCGGATAGACAAATTGCTTCTGCTCCATGAATCATTGCTTTCATTGTGGAATGAGGATGATTCAACCAGTCTTTCACCCCTATATGATACCTTCAAAAAAGAATTTTGCTCAAACTCACCCCCAATATGTATTAGTTTGTCATCAGTGCCTGGATGCTGGCTTTGTTTTTTTTCTTCTCTAGCCAATGAGGTCCACATCCTGCCTGGATCCAGAAAACTGATGACCAAAGCCTGGGCACGGTCTGTTCCTGTGAGGATTATTGTCAGGTAACATGGAGGAAACACGATTCTTACCTGTAGCCATTCTGAGGGAGGTGAAGTGAAAAATTCAGATATAACCAGATTTGGTGCAACTAGCTTCTTGGAATGGGAGAAAGGTAACCTACCAACGGCAGAAAACAAACGAAGCAAGCAAGCAAACAGGCAGGGGTTGCAGGGCAGGCTTGATAACAAATGGAAATTTATTCCTACTCCACCCTCCACCAGCAAGACCTCCATTGCACTAAGGTGGCTTTCTCACTCTACCTTATGGGGGGGGGGGCTGGTTCCTGACTACCCCAGTGTAGCAACTAGTAACAACTACAAGCCCTGAACCATCTCCAAACATGCTCATTTGGCTGGGAATCCAGACTACCTACAGTGGCATTAGTCAGAGGGTGCAGATATTTGGAACTGGTGATAATAATATTATGGAAAGTAGTCTAGCCACAATCTGAAGAACGTCACAATGTGCTTCAAGCAATTTCAGCATTGCCACTCTAGTCCTCTTGGCTATAGAATGACATGCGACGGATGCCCAGAGGAGTTATGAGAACCACTTTCTAACATGGTTTTTGGGGACAGTCAGTTTTCAGCTTTAAAAAAAATTCTGTGATTTGGCAAATCCCAGCAATGATATTTGTAGCTCCCACATAGAGGCAGCAGTTCACAGAATGCCACTTCTCCCAAAGGGACGGAAAACATTTGCCTCTCCAGACATTTTTAGATTGGAGTGATGGGGCACTAAGACCAGTTTTGCTGTCCTCTGGACCTGGGAGGGCTTCATCCCTCTCCAATATATACTAAGATAACTGCACCCATAAAATGGGGGGGGGCAGGTGGGAAATAGTGCTTCAGGAGCTTCTGTGACATGTAATTTGCCATTTTAAATGTTCATCTACTTTAGGCCAGAGAAGGACAGAACAAAACTTTCTTACATAGTAGCTAGGCAGCAATCTTCCTTCCTTCCTTCCTTCCTTCCTTCCTTCCTTCCTTCCTTCATTCCTTCCTTCCTTCCTTCCTTCTGTTTTCATTCGTCCAATAAGAGCTATTCATTTCTGCATTCTAAAAAGCATCTTCTGACATAAAACCAGTCCCAGATAGGTTGAAATTGCTTTTAAATGGCAATTTGTATTCTTCCAGCTGTGCAGCGGTGCCATTTTTACATCAGAAGACTCCTGGCATCCCCAGCCAACATTGTCATTGGGATTCTGGGAATTATAGTCTAAAACATAATTAGGGTCAAAGGCTCCCCATCCCTGTTCTGTACAGTTACTCACTTTCCAGCAATAGGTAATTTCTTAAGGTCTTTACAGATCTGAAATAAACAGGCAGCCTAGATATTTGAAAAGTACTCAGAACAAGACCATTCCAGATACTTATGTTAAATCCCTTTCAAGATGTGTGCTTAGTGAATGCCTAAAGTGGAGCTGAGATGTGGTGTAACCTGGACATTTCCCATCTGGGGAGGTCTGCCAGATGGACTTGGCTGTAATTCAGTAAATGTTTGTGTGCCCCCCCCCCGTGTCATGATGGAAATCGAGTTGGGGGTCGGTGTTACTGTGGACTATATTATTTACAGATGAGAGTAGTGGGAAACCCAAAATAATTTCAGCCAGATCTGGGAAACTAGGAAGAAAGCATTTGAAGGAAAATGTTAGAAAATCGGTCCCATGACAAAGAGGGAACATATGGGCTGCCTTGGAAGAGGAAGTAGAATGTAATGTGAATGATTCACATTAATATACAGTATTTTAATTTTTAAAAATAAATAATGAGCTGTCCACAAAGCCAGAGGTTGGGAGTTCAATTCCCCACTCTTTTACAAGGACAGCCAGCCTGTGTGTGTTTGGGCAAGCTGCACAATCCCTGGGTGCCACCTAGAAGAAGGCAATGGTCAACCACCTCTGAGTATTCTCTACTGGGAAACCCTGAAAAGAGTAGCATAGGTCAGACTCAGAACTGTCTTGATGGCACGTGGTTGGTATTATTAAAGGGATCATTGTTACCTTGAGCCCATTTTTCAGAATTCAGCCCACGCAGATAGGTTGGTCCAGCCACTGCAACAGCGAAATCCTGGAATAGGTCTCAAAAGCGAACGAGAAGGAGAGCAGAAGGGAGGAAGGATGAGCTCTCTCTAAGGCTGTGGAGATGCTGGCATTCTGGACTGGAGAGTTATGATGTAAGGGAGGACATTTGACTAATTATATATTTATAAATATATATGGCTGCTTTACTAACCACAGGTATGGACAAGCCCTCATGTATTCAACAACAATGTATTCTAAGCAATACATATGTATATATAGCCACACTAGTGACACGAATAATGTAGTTATATTCACTTAAGCACTCCACATATATATATACATATATACATATATGTATCACATTCACATGTATCTACATTTGTAAGTGTAAGGGAGGACATTTGACTAATTATATATTTATAAATATATATGGCTGCTTTACTAACCACAGGTATGGACAAGCCCTCATGTATTCAACAACAATGTATTCTAAGCAATACATATGTATATATAGCCACACTAGTGACACGAATAATGTAGTTATATTCACTTAAGCACTCCACGTATATATATACATATATACATATATGTATCACATTCACATGTATCTACATTTGTATTCTTTGGTCAAGCCTTTCCGGCTAGAATAGAGAAAGGAACTTCCGCTAAGTCAGCAAAAGCAATTATGAATTCAAGGATCCAATTAAGTTCCTAAGCTTTGAGGATCACACACTAGCAATTAACGTGTGTCCAAGGCGTACCAGGGAGGCCTTATCTCAGCGTCTGGTGTTTGTAACTGTCAAATGTCCAAGGACATAAGGATGATCCTACCCTCCCTGCCTGTGAGGGGAGGAGATCAAACGTACCAGTTAGAACTTTTAGGCAAGTGTCAGGAATACAAAATAAATGACCAAAGATGTCAATTAGTGTTTGATGCATGTAACAAATGTATATGACGTAAATTCGGATGGGCGGAGGGGGAAAGAGTGCTGGAAAAACCTTATAAAATACCTCCTTTCGTTTTCTGGGTGGGACTTCTCACCACCAAAAAGTGTGGAAGTGCCCTGATTGCAATCAATAAATCTTCTTTTCTGTCTAAAAAGACTCAGATTGCTTGTTGCATTCTACAAAGCTATTAGCACGCCGGCAATGAACCCCATAAATTGAATTCATTCCTTTCATTTGGTGGAGATGCCGGGGAATTTTGCCGCTGCTAAAGAGGCTTGTAGAGTCTGACTCAGGTCACGGTAAGAAGTCTGTGCTGATTAATTGAACCTAGTCCGGACCCTCAAATTTGTGAGGAGGTTCACTTTGTCAGTACTGGATCGGCTACCGGACATGAGAGAAAACCAAGTGCCGGCAGGAGGAATTGGAGAGGACTGCGCAAAAGAAATCTGGTAAGAAGAGAAAACTAGTTGTGGGGTGGCGTGAGTTCGAATCTAACAGCTCTGTGGAGTGGAGAAGATTGCGGATTCTTATGAGTCGGCCCCGGGGGAGGGAGGAAGACGAGAAGGGACACTTGTGTGTCTCTAGCATCCCGCGGACCAGGGAGGACTAAGAGTTGAGAGACTCTGAGGTCCCCCGAGGGTGGAAAAGAGCTCCTCTCTAGGAACCCTAGTGTCCCCCTCCCCAAGTGTTTGAAGAATTAGAAGCAGAGCACTGCTCTGGCTTCCTCAGAGGATTTATTAATGTTTGAATATATATGTGGGTGTTAAGTTGAATTCTTTTTGGTAACCATAGGAAGTGGCCATTCCCTGTGTCTTAAGCAGGGGCAAAGACTGGCAATCTTTGCCCCACAATACCAAGGAGTTCCACCATCTTCGTTTGATTTTAGAGAAGTTAGAAAGATCTATTCTTAGGCAAGGGATCGCAGTTAACTGGGGAAACAGAAATGTGGGAGAGTTGTGTATGGTTGCTGAATCACATGTTGGCGTGTATGATGGGCATTTGATTGTTGAGGTGCGAGTCTGTTTGATGCTTGTGTGGGAGAAATCATAGGAACACAGTTAGACCTTTAAAGTAAACCTATGGGGATAAATTAGTGCAGTTTATGCACCCCCTTTTTGATGTGCGATGTGGTAACATTGGAATTCTGCCACCAGAAGTAATGATTTTAGTATTAAATGGAACATGAGTGAGCTTTAAGAAGAACCCCTCTAACTAGGATGAGGCAGGACTTTACCATCTCAAATTAAGATTCTAGCCCTCAGGGAGGACAGACCAATTATGACCTGCTAGCAAGAGGTGTGTGAATGTACAAGGACGTGCTTAGTTAATTAATATAAGAGACTAAAAACTCTGCCAACTAGGAGACCCCTCCAGCAATTTTGATAATACCAGGGGGAATATGGGCAGTGAGAAAAATACTTTTGAATACTCAGGGATAAACAACATCCCGCATATTTTGTGACTGGCTGGTCACGCAACAAAATTTACCAGCTGAAGGGATATTTTACAAGGGAAAAAAAAATAGTAGAAGGAAGGCAGCAAGACAGAAGTGGGATGGATAGGTATGATGTTGAGGGAACAGGAGGAGAGCACGGAGCATTGAGGGGACAGGAAGTGCTAGATGGGGGATGCGTACCCCTGAATTGCCTTATTCAAGCATTCAGGAGGTACTTCCATCCCGCTACGCCAATGCCCAACTCCTTGGATATGGAAGCTTTAAACAGAACTAAGGGTTGCTATGCACCACATGAGGAGATAGGTAGGGACGTTATTTCTGAACTATTAATAATCAAAAGCAGGGAAATCAAATCAGGGGCTGAGCCCCTTCTGGCAGCTGGCCACGACAGAAAGTAGAATCAATGCCTTTTTTTTCCCCCTTCTCTAAAAGTAGTTAAGAACATTTGATAAAAGACCAGGCATTTTAATTTCAAACACAGGGAGATTCTCAGGACCAAACTGCCAACAACTATCCTACTGTGCAAGTCTACCTTTTTTTTTTTTTAGACGAAGGAAAAGTGGGGAGAAGATCTTAGTCTCTCTCTCTCTATCCTATCTAGGCATTATTTGCCTCCCCAGAGATATAAGAGTGAAGGAAGAGAGAGAAATTCTACATGTTCACCTAAGATTTTTTTTTCTCTCCTCCTGATTTAAGTAGCTCTGTGTATTCATTACAAAAGCCACGCTTCTCAAATTAGGCTTAAGCCAACAACAAGATCAATAGCCACTGAAAGGGTGAATTGTCCCTTTGTTCCAGGGCATTTCACACCTAATACATTACAGAAGTAATTACAGGAGATTATCTGCTTGCCTCAGGCTGTAAAAGGCAGCCGCGGGGGAATTTAAAAGTCGACAGCCCCTCCTTTCTCTTTCTGCTCTCGGGCCCCCTTGCAGGGCAAGGCAGGATAACAACTCCCAACCCCTCCTTTCTCTCCCAAGCCACTTGATAGAGCTTGGACGCAAAACTTATATTGAACACATCAACCTAATGCATGCATAGCGAAGGGAATAAACTGACCCCTAAAAGCCATAAGACAGTAAATTCTATAGGCAATGGCCAGAAGGTCACTCCTCTCCACTTACGGGAACGACCACAATTTTCCGTGCTGCCTTAAAAGCATAAAGAGGTGGCTTCTAGCCGACTTGCAGCATTTTTTTTTCCTCCTGGATAGGGGGAAGAGGGAAAGGGAGTCTATTGTTTAGAAAAGAATCCAGAACTTCGGCCCCAAAACGTCACGTTTTAATTTAATTAAACCCTTGGAATCAAACACACCTTTCAGGTACTTTTGCCAAAGAATAAGAGGTGAAAATCTTGTTATCAGAAACTTTAGAATAAAAGAATTCTTCGGAAAAAGGACACAAGAGAAACCTGATTATTTTTTTTTTTTAGGATGTGACAGCACACTAAAGCCCCCTCCCCTCTTTGTAAGCTGTCCTGCAAGCATATTTTTTATTTTTGCCTTTGAAGTAACTTACCAGTCAATCCCAAAGCGTTACAGTTAAGGCAGGCTTAAACACTAGAACTTAAGAGGAGCCTTGCTTGCCCAACAGAGTGCACAAATTTCTTAATTTGATTTTTAGAAGATATGTTCAAACGCTACTGGGATAGTGATTTTACTTGCGATTTTAATGACTCTTAAGAATATAAGAATTATCTTTTTGCCATAGGCGGTAAAAGGCTCGCCTGGCCACTAAAATGTGCATGGTGTATTGGTGCAGCTTTTAAATCACACCTGGTCTCAGGAGCTCCCCTGAGGAAAATGAGGCTTATTTTCTTTTTAGAAAACAATATGGACTTAACGATTTTCTTTTTCCTTTTTTTGTGCACATGAAACCTGTATGTAAAGGGCAAGATTCCCTATTTTAAAGGATGGCTCTGCAGTGCACATTATTAATTTGTTCCAAATTTCACAGGGAGCCTAGTAGCGTGGCTATGGAATATTGTTCCAGCTGAACTTGTGCAAAACTACTGAAGTGCAGCTGTGTACTATGGCCCTTTTTCATGGACTGCACTACACTGTGCCATAGAAATCTGCACACAGTGTAATGCATGTAGCACTATCACACCTGGAGATCTGCAGATTGCTTGGCCATTCTTGTGTGTGGTTGCTTGTTTGTCTGTCTGTCTGTCTCTTTCCACACGGGAAGACGCTGGAGGAAACACCCTGTTTTGCATCTCATGGATATTCTGCCAGCTACACCTTTTTGTTGTCCCCGTGTAGGAGAGCAATTTGACTTGGGGATGGGATCTGTGGTTGATTAGGGACACCTGAGCACCTACACCTTGCAAGCGCTCATTGGAGCCAGCTGAACTTGTGCATATCTCCTGATGTGCAGAGGTGTCCTCATCATAGACCCCCCCCTTACTTCACGTACTGGTTTTACGAAGAGGAAAGCTTCAATCTGCCTTTTACGACATTTTTTTTTCCCGAGACTGTCAGATAGACTATACCACCCTGCCTGGCAGCACAAGGACAGCTGAGGGGCCGTTTTGTGTGTTTGTGTTCTGTGTTTGTCTGTTTGTGGTCGTGTGTCTGTTCTTCTCTTACCCAGGTACATCCTGGAGGTCGGGCTTTTGCTCTGGGAAAAACGCCCACCCGGTCTTTATTTTTGGATCACGGAGTCGGTCGGGTTTGGAAAGCTGACGCCGCCGGTCGTAGATGCTCAGATGGGGACCCTCCTGCCCTCCATTCTGCCATCCCTCCTGGACCTCCCTCCCCGCCTTTGATGCCTTTGATGATGCCATCTTCGTGATGACTTCGCTCCGCGAGTTCGATCGATGTGGGCTCCAGGATCCAGTGATGTCAGCCTTTTCACCCAGCGTGACCCGTACCCCGCGACCGAGAGGGAGTGAGGCCTGACCGGTGACGCCTTCTGCCCTCTGCTGTAGATTGCCCCTATGCCTTAGATGACTTCACCCTGGACGGCGGGCGACAACATGAACCTGACCTGTGGTCACCGCATCCTTGCCCATCCTTCCCCAGATGACAGCATGCGTTTGATACTTCGGAGGGTCCCAAAGCAGCCTGCGGATTCACTTTCAACTCAGGTTGACAGATTAAAATCCTGTCTTCCTGTCTCTCATTTTCTTCTTTTCTTTTCTTTTCTGTTTGTTTCTGGGGGGAGAGAGTGGGTCTGAAACAGCCACTGACTCTTGTTTTGGATTGCGGCCAACAGACTTCACGTCTGCAATTTAACCCCCTTTTCACCGGGACAGAGACTAGGGGTTTAAATACTGCTTTCAGACCTTCATTGATGCCTGTGCGCGTGCCCTGGATCACCATGAACTTGTGTTGCCACACACGCACACACCAGCCTCCCAGCATCCGACAAGTGAGCGTTTATTTTTTTTTTTCCTCTGCGCACGGTAGGCTCCAGAGCAACTTTACATATTTACATTACCCTGTGCTCTATTATGATATTGTTTATTGTCTATTATTGATAGTCACTGTGAAAACTCTTACTAAAGTGCCTCCCTGAATGTGCTTTTCATAATTCGTGTAATAATCATGCTTTAACACTGAGAAGGTTGTTACCCACCAGCGATGGGTCCAAGAGACACTGTGACCTGCCTTTCTATGCAATTTGAGAGACTATAATTGACAATGATGAACTATTTTCTCTGCCATGATTTCAGTAACTCATTCTTGGTTTAATCATGGGACTCTTACTATTACTCATGTGCTTTATATGTATATTGCCTTTTATTTAGTATCAATGTAACTGTCCGTTGTCTAAGGTATAATGCACACACTGATAAGTAGCTCTGTATAACCTGCTATAATCTGGGTACTGTGCATCACATGCAGTCAAAAGAGTTTATGACCGGATTGTTGGTCCCCAAGTGCCAGAGCCCATGAATCCTCATACAGAGTAACGATATGGACAGTCATATTTCAGAGCAGACTGCTTAGTCATTCTAAGACCATTTCGTCAGCCAAAGGTAAATGCAAGCCCTGTCTACATTTCATTTAGGCAAGTATAGGGGAATTATATCTTATACTCTGGGTTTTATGCACACCACACGTTCAAGGAGGATGCTACCTATGTTATTGATCTTTATATGTATTCTTTATGCAAAATGATGGTATGAACAATCATATTTCAGGGCTAGCTGTTTATAAAGCCCCTATGTCAGCCAAAGGAGTATGCTGGCTCCCATTTACTCGGCCGAGCACAGGAAAATTGCAGGCCTACTATAACATGCATTTCTCCCCATGTATTTCTGAATTTGCATAAGAAACTTCTAGGCCTTTCAGCCAAGTTGCCACAAATCAAGGCATGGCATGTAAGCCTGAGATTCAAGTTGCCACAAATCAAGGCATGGCGTATAAGCCTGAGATTGCAAGCCTTTGTTCTAACGTACCCATGATTTTTTTGTTGTTGTGTCAGCCCCCTAAAAGGTTGGGAATCTGAAGGCCCCATAACTTGCCCCAGGAGGCTCACTTAAGAAGCTGTTGCGGCCACAAAGTGCCCTTCCATAGCGAGAATGTAGCATTGATGTGGTCAGTAGAATGCTTCCCTCCATTACAAGTCTGTGGGAGGAACCTTTTACATCCCGGGCATTGCAGAACTTCATCTGTTGACCTAACTTTGGACGATGGAAAGTGCCCTAGTGAATTAAGGGGTATTTCCTTGGCCTTCACCTATTTGATGCGTCCCCCTGACTTGAGACGCCACAAATCATTTTATGATAATTCATTTTCTTGAACTGTGCCTATAAGCCCTTTGGGGAAAAAGGACTGAGAATGTTTTTCTGACTGCCCTGCCTAAATTTTTGTCAGGAAAATAGAAAGTCCTTCCATGAGCCATGAAGACCATCTCACCCCAGGAATGACATAGGGGGGGCTCACGCAATGTTCACACTTTTGTACATATACCTTTGATATGTTTTGTTCGTCCCTTGCAAGTCCATGACGTTTTCTGGGAAATTTACTGGCATAAATTTCCAGAAATCCGTTCAGGGCCGAGTGTAAGGGAGGACATTTGACTAATTATATATTTATAAATATATATGGCTGCTTTACTAACCACAGGTATGGACAAGCCCTCATGTATTCAACAACAATGTATTCTAAGCAATACATATGTATATATAGCCACACTAGTGACACGAATAATGTAGTTATATTCACTTAAGCACTCCACGTATATATATACATATATACATATATGTATCACATTCACATGTATCTACATTTGTAAGTGTAAGGGAGGACATTTGACTAATTATATATTTATAAATATATATGGCTGCTTTACTAACCACAGGTATGGACAAGCCCTCATGTATTCAACAACAATGTATTCTAAGCAATACATATGTATATATAGCCACACTAGTGACACGAATAATGTAGTTATATTCACTTAAGCACTCCACGTATATATATACATATATACATATATGTATCACATTCACATGTATCTACATTTGTATTCTTTGGTCAAGCCTTTCCGGCTAGAATAGAGAAAGGAACTTCCGCTAAGTCAGCAAAAGCAATTATGAATTCAAGGATCCAATTAAGTTCCTAAGCTTTGAGGATCACACACTAGCAATTAACGTGTGTCCAAGGCGTACCAGGGAGGCCTTATCTCAGTGTCTGGTGTTTGTAACTGTCAAATGTCCAAGGACATAAGGATGATCCTACCCTCCCTGCCTGTGAGGGGAGGAGATCAAACGTACCAGTTAGAACTTTTAGGCAAGTGTCAGGAATACAAAATAAATGACCAAAGATGTCAATTAGTGTTTGATGCATGTAACAAATGTATATGACGTAAATTCGGATGGGCGGAGGGGGAAAGAGTGCTGGAAAAACCTTATAAAATACCTCCTTTCGTTTTCTGGGTGGGACTTCTCACCACCAAAAAGTGTGGAAGTGCCCTGATTGCAATCAATAAATCTTCTTTTCTGTCTAAAAAGACTCAGATTGCTTGTTGCATTCTACAAAGCTATTAGCACGCGGCAATGAACCCCATAAATTGAATTCATTCCTTTCAATGAGGGAGGCACTGCATGTGGTTTTAGAAGCTTGAAACAGATATGGAGGACAAAACGTCTTCCCACTTATCCTACCTGCTGAAATCAACGGAGCATTTCCAGAATCGTTCGGCTGCAGCTTTATCCGCACCGAGTCTAGAGGAACCTGTTCAAGACCCGTACGTTTCAGCATTCCCCACTGTTCGATTTTGCTGCACCTCTGAAAAGGTATTTTAGAGCCCAAAAAAGTTTGGGCTTCTCAAATGCTTTAGGGCCTTTTTACACGACCCCTAAGATCCGCTGGCCACTTAAATTCGGACCAGAGATCTTAGGGGTTCGTCGCTCTTCCTCTGTCTTCCTCTGTCCCCACCCCCCTCGGCACTTCCTGGTTGCTGGCTGCCTGAGGGACGGAGAAAAAAGAAAGAAAAGAATGCCGGTTTACCTCCGTTTTGTTCCCGGCAGCATTCAGATCTCTTAAAGGGGCGGGGTGCAAAAAAAGAACAAACGGAAGCCAGGAGAGCCCCGCACTCACTATCCTTACACCGGATCAAATATTTGTCACCTCCAAAAAGCAGGTACAAGAAAACTGCTGTTTGGTTTTGCTAAAGTGGGCGGGGTCGCACTTAATTGTCTGCAAAGTCCGGAGCTGGTGGGTAAACATTTTTAAGGTCCGGACCTTGCAGCCATTTGCGGCGGAGCTTAGGGGTCGTGTATAAACGCCCTTAGTTATTGTAGGAAACAGGATGTTGATCTCCATAGGCTCTTGGTCTGAACCAGCAGGAGGGCTCTCTTTCCTTGATTAAAATCTAATGCTTTGGAAAACAACGGTCAGCCTCCCAAGCCAGACTTATTTTGCACCTGAAGATGAAAGGAAGCATCCCCTCACTTTTGTTTAATAATACATCCCAGAGAGAGCCATTAGAACAAGAGGTGATGAAACACCACCCACTGCTTGAACCACTTGCCGCAATCAAGAGTTTTATGTCCCCCTGAGGCTGATTTGCTTTATTTTCGCCCATTCCTACTAAGGCAGAGCCTACATGGCCAAATATCATGAGAGCTGCTCTGCTTATAAAATGGATGCATTTGAAGTATTTGGTACCAACCACATGACAGGAAGGCTGATTTGAATCAGTTCAGCCCCTTTTGCATCCCTAGAGCAGTGATGGCAAACCCTTTAGGGACCGAGTGCCCAAACTGTGATTCAACATCCACTAATTTTTCGCAAAGTGTCAATATAGCAATTTAATACAGGTGGCTGTGAAGGGGCCATGTCGGGTGCCTGCAGAAAGGGCTCCGAGTGCCACCTTTGGCACCTGTGCCATACTTTCACCAACACTGCCCTGGATGATTCCCCACCACCACCACTACTGATGGACTTCTAATTTTTCAGGCTTTAATGATTCAAATGAGATATTTCCAGTGTGGCTAGCTGTGATGAATTCCTCTAAAGATTGGGGGAGTTGGGGAGGGAAATGTCCATAAGTCACATTTGGTGATCTATTCAGTAGAGACATGATGTTCAGGATTGGGGGGAAATGGTCCTCAAATTCTTTCCTCTTCCCCAATAACCCTGCTTTTAAAAAATTCTTACATATATCAGATTAGCATTGGGTGACTCCATCACCTTGTTGCTGGGTCCTTGGTATTTTTATTTCCTGTATTTACACTCCATAAAAGGATTGGCAGAGGTGGGATCAGTGGAAGGAGGGAAATGGCTAGGGATGTGGGATGTGGGCTGCAATGTGAATTAGCATTGCATCCAGTATGTCCAGTAAACCCCCAGATCAATCCGCAGCCTCTGTGTGAGCCCTGACTACGATATCAAATGTAATACAGGGAAACAAATCAAATTGCAGCAAAATGTAGTCACAATCTCTATCTGGTAAAAACCAAGGTGGAATGAAGACATTTCAAAAGCTGTTTGCTGTGCTGACAGACCCTATTGGGGTTCAGTGTTAATGCTCTTATGGCAACACTCAAATTCTGAGGCAGCTCATATAGGAACACCCACATATCTTCCAATGAACTTTTCGGCTTGCAAACATGAATTTTGAATCTAAAATTTGTACTTAGCATGACACAGTCAAGGTTTAACGTAAAGAGAAGTGATATTTTTCCTCTGTATATGGGCAGGAAAAGTTTTAATTTTGATGTTGCCATCTGTGTGTATGCTTTCCTCCATAAGATGAAGAAGAAGAGGAATGAGGCCAATAAAAACTTGATGTCTGAAAGGCGTTGTTCTGGAGAAATCTGGCTGCAGTGATCTCAAACGCAATGGGTTGGTTTGATTCTCATGTCCTCTGGAATTCTGTGTCAGTTTACTGAGGCTAGATGGGTAGGATTCTTCGCAAATAGTTTCAGATTGGTTGGAATGTTGTGACTCTCTCATACAGTCTTTTCCTTGGAGTGTTCCTCCTGCTTGGTAATGATGGGTTTGGCTAGTCAGAGCTACATAATAAACCTAGCCAGGACTTTTCTATCAGCTAATGTGATGGGGATACCAAGCGCTGCATTTTCCTGTAATTCAGATGTGTCTGCAAATGCCCTGACTTGGTGCTTGCATTGAGATATGAGGCTGGATTAAGAGGAAAGAGCTGAAACTCAGTCATACAAGACAGGTCCTCTTTTGGTTTTTGGTTTGCCAAATCAAATGTACTCAGGAAATAATTTCATCATGCTGTGAGGGCTCGATGTGAAGATACCCCGGTTCCGAGTGCAAATGAGGATTGCCCAGTCTATTTGTACATTTTCCTAAGCAACTTGTATTGTCCAAAACATTTGTTGCTTTATTTCGCACAACAGGTGCTGCTGGTTCCGCGCGCTCAACAGTGCTTTCAACTGTTTCTTCAAACACAAACGGATTTAACTTATAAGGCTCTTTTAAGGGTGAGGGAGGATGTTCTTCTGGGGAGCTCAATGGGAGTCCTTGGACCCTCTCCCGAAACACTGGATCCCACAACAGGGATGCCACACCCACTGAGCCACAGGGTTCTCTCGGGATGGTTGTCGCCATCTCTCCTTCATCCAGTCAGTATTCCCCAGGCACAATAGCAGTTTGACCTGGACTGACCAGGATAGAGGTTTCATGGGTCTCCAGTCCCGCTTCTCCCATCTCTCTCCCTCATGTCCACTGATGGTCTGAGTGCCTGTGTCCACCACTAACAGTTTTCTCCCCTCTCCCAACGGTCGCTCCCCCAACTGCCAACCCCCTCACACACACCTCCCTCCTTCCTCTTCCCCTTCATTTGAGACCCTATAAGCCTCCTCAACGTTCTGTTTCTCTACTTTGCCTCCGTCCTTTCCTTTACACTCTTCCTCCTTGTCCTCCCCTGTCAGGTTTTCTCTTGCAGAAGGCACACCTCTGACTTTTTCTTCCTTCTCGGGTCCACTCTCACACATGCCTACCCTCCTGAATGAACAAGCGAATCCCTTGGCAGTACTTTCGAATCACCATTCCTGCTTGATAGAGGGAATGAATAGCTCACTCCATGCTTCACTCGCTGGTATACCAATGGTGGGTGAAGGGAAGCCCTCTGTACATTGTTGGTCTGTAACTCCCAGCATTTCTGTTGGTCATCTTGCTGTGTTGGGGTGGACCAGCGAAATCTAGAAGGCTGCATTCCCCACCACTGCACTCTTAGTGACACCCAGGAGAGACTACTGCAATGCACTCTGTGTGAGACTGCCTCTTCAGAGTATCCTGATCTTTACCTGGTGTACAAAACAGCAGCCAGTACCTTTGGTGGCCAAAATTCTGTTGCTTAGCATAGTACAATGCATTAGAGTAGTTCCACACAACGAGTGGATCTACTCCTCCCTAAGCTCCATTGATTCGAATGGTCTTCCTTTAAATGAGGTTAGAAGAGGCCTATTTGAGTCGATGGAAATTACAGAGGAGTTGACTCACCAAATGCTCCATTGATTCAATGAGCTCACTCTAATGTAATTTACTACACTAAGTAGCAAGATTTTGACCATCAGGTTGCTCACCATGATTTACATTATGCTGATATTTTAAAGACAGCTTAGCTCATTGTATGTGTGCTTGGGGAAAAATACAAGGTAAATATAACTTATTGCACCCTGCCACCAAAGTATTTCTAATCAGTTTTCCATTGCGGGCTTTACTAGGCGTATTGGGCCTGATGATAAAAATACCAGATTGAAATCTGTGCAGTTAAAAATAAAACCAAAAAGGCTCTCAGGAGGAGTTAGTTAGGGGGTAAATTATGCAGTTCTGTTAATTACTCTGTAATTTAAAAGAAAACTTAATTAAAAAGAAAGGGTGGGATCACATAGCATCATAGCTCACATTTTGGACCACTCGTAGGGCAGTCTGGTTATTTATTTATTTATTTATTTATTTATTTATTTATTTATTTATTTATTTATTTATTTTTTAGGGTATTTTTACCCTGCCTTTCTCCTTGGAAAAGGACCCAAGTAATGAGGGATAATATACAGTCCAGGTTGTGAGCTATTTCCTGGCAATCACACAGTGTATGGGAAATAGTGCTCCAGCCTGACCCAAATCCATGCCTAAGGTGGGCCTTTTTGGTACAGCCGTAGGGTTTCAACTTTTGGGGGCTAAGCTGGAGCAATCTTCTAGAGATAATAGAAACAACAATTTAAGAGAGATTGTTCCTGGCAAAGCAACTCTTTCTAGCTGATTGATAGAACCTACAAATCACCTGTTTTCAATGCACATGAATCTAACCCACTTTGAAGAGATTTGGTCGTTACCTTATAACTTGCTATGTTTTCACGAAGCGTGCAGAATTGTTGGTTGAAATCCACTAGTGGAAAATAACACCGCAGACGGTTGATAGCATTGTCTGCCATAGTTCCTTTCAGGAACCAAAGGCTTCTAGTCTATCCTTACCCCAAATCTGAGTGTTGGTTCACATCCCTTTCAGCCTGAGGAAACCCTTTGGGAAATGCAAGGAGGCGTCCAGTTTAATTTCTAAGAATCACTGGTAGAACTGCCAGCAGATTTCTGAAAGCAAGGACTGGTCTGCATCTCACAGCTCCCAAGGGCTTCTCCAGTATGAAAGGAATCCCAAGGGAGCCTCAAGAACCACCAACCCGGATGGTGGTGGTGGTGGAAGAGAGGAAACATTTAATTCCTGAAAAATGGCTGTGATTGACAGTTATCACAGCATAACTATATTTCATCCACTGACTCCTCAATCAAAATGCTGAGCTTGGAAGTAATTTCTAACAAGCCACACTGCCGTTTTGTTCTTTTCTGAAATAACAAGTGAGAACAACATTATTTTAAGTACAGTAAACCCCCACCTATTGCAGGGGTTAGGGACCCGACCCGACCCACAATAATTGAAAATCCGCACTATGCGGATGCTGGGTCAGGTCGGGACTGGGCGGGCTCTCTAGGGGCTCTTGTACTTACCCCAGGCCTTGCACTGCCCCAAATTGGCCCACAAGGGGCTTTCCAGTCCCCCAGAAGCCCCAAAAGTGCTTTCTAGTGATCTGGAGGTCACTTCCAGTTTACCGGAATTCACTTCCGGTTTGCGGGGCCTCCGACAGGCCTGGGAAGGCCTTTCCACCTTACCTCGAGGGGGCCTTTTTCATATACTGCGGACCTGCGATATACCGGGAAACAGTATATGAACCATGAAAAGGCGAGGGACAACTTTACTGCAAATCAGTGTTTTTTGTGTGCCACTTTTTACTTCCTCCCCCTCAGGCATTTTTGGAGGGAATGTTAACAGGATCTTTTGATGGGGTGTCATATTATCGACACTACTAGAGATGGGCACGACCAGAAAAAAAATGACGTTTCGAGTAGTTGTTTGTCGGAACGGGTCCGTTTCGGGTCGTTTCCGTTTGTCGCGATAATTTACAAAAATTTGTCATTTCCGTTTGTCGGTTGTCGTTTCCACCGTGATTTAGCGCGATTTGACATCCCAGAGCATGGGGTTAGGGTTAGGGTTAGGGTTAGGGTTTGGGTTTGTGGGCTCTGGGCTGCACCTCTGGGTGCCTCTGACCCACTAAGAAGGGAAGTGTAGTGGCGTACAGGTTAGGGTTAGGGTAATTGGGCTCTGGGAGGCACCTCTCTGGGTGCCTCTACTCTGATCCACTAAGAAGGAAAGCGTACTGGCATACAGGTTAGGGTTAGGGTTAGGGGTAGGGGTAGGGGGATAGTGGGCTCTGGGAGGCACCTCTCTGGGTGCCTCTGACCCACTAAGAAGGGAAGTGTACTGGCATACCGGTTAGGGTTAGGGTTGGGTTTAGGGTAAGGGTTAGGCTTAGGGTTATGGTTAGGGTTAGGGTGGGTTAGTGGGCTGCACCTCTGGGTGCCTCTCTGACCGACTAAGAAGGACAGTGTACTGGCGTATGGGTTAGGGTTAGGGTTAGGGTTAGGGTTAGGGTTAGGGTTAGGGTTAGTGGGCTTATAATGCCCTCTTGCACATCCAGAAGTCTCAGTCAAAAGCTGGCCATGCGATTGGTGGAATGGCTCAAAAAATTTGCATGGTCCCATCCCATGGCCAGCCCATCATTGCGCAGGTGTAAAAAAATAAAAATAAAATAAAATAAAATAAAATCAATGGAGACGTTTTATTGCAAGAAAAACTCACTGCTGCTACTATAAAAATTCAGGCATTTAAAATACCTAAATTTCACATGTTTCTGTTGTGCTTTGGTGTGTTTTTGGACCACGATTTCAAAATAAATGTTGCGGTCGCCATTTTGGATCCTCCCCCACCGCATGGCACATGGAGACGATGAGGATGACCACCACCACCCCCAGCCTGGTGCAAGCAGCCCAGGACAGGAGAGGGGGGGGAAGGCCGGGGACCCCCCCCCCCAGAAACCACCCCTCTGGTAGGTGTCCTCAGGCAGGCATATTTTCGCCTGCTTTTTTTGGCCGGGAATTGGCTTTTTTTTTTAACTTTTAAAACCTTTTTTTCTGTACTGCTGTTAGCAATGGCATCGCGCGATCGCCGCGATGCCATGAACGACAACGATAAACCTGAGGCAATTTTTCTTTTTTCAGGTCGGGTTCGAGATGGAGCGGAGTAATTCTCGTTCCCGTTCCCGTTATGTAACGATAACGATAACCGAAAATGGAAACGAGAATTTCGCCGCTCCGTGCCCATGTCTAGACACTACAATTATTTTGTTTTAATTTCAAGAACATTTGTACCAAACTGTAACTGTCAGTGCAGCAAGTTACTATGCTTATAGTAAGAAGTATTTCTTTGGAGGGGGTAGAGAGTTGTACAGATTTTTAAAGAGTAACTTTCTAAGACTGGGTCCAAGGGGGTGACAAAAAAAGCAACATTGTGCTTTAAAAAGGAACCCGGGGATTTATATAATAGACTTTATTTATGTGCCTTTTACAGTAAAGACAAATGTTTTCTCAAACGTTCTGTGACTAAAACGGGAAAAATGAGGTAACTTGTACCAAGAAAGTGTTTTGATTTGAAATTGGAGGATTTGCGTCCTCAAACAGAATAACTGCAATGGAGGTGCTCCATCTAGTGGCCAACTGGCACATTTGACATTCATTTTATTCGAGTTACGTAATAGATTTAATAGACGGAGATGTCTGAACATGAGTAATTCATAGGCATTGCGGACTACGGAAGTGACAGCCAGTCTCTGTAGAAAATGTAGATTTCTAATCCAGTCATTTTACTAAAATAAGTTACTGCTGGTTTAGGACAACCTGATGCATCTGATGAAGTGGACTGCATCCTATAACAAATCACCATGTGCTGTTTAAGGCGAAACTGCATTATTCACTGGTTTTGATAGAACAGACGAACACAGCTATACTTTCAGAAATTATGGATGGTGCTTGCCCATCCTTTAACTAAAAGAAGAGTTCAATCAGACCTACCTTTGCTTCTTAGCATAACACCTGTATTTTGAAAACAAGTTAAGCCTGTTAGAGGTTACACAGTCAAGTCACCCCCAACTTTGGCAACTTTCAATCTCCAATTTCCAAAAATCTCCAACTTCCTTCTCCTTTTCTGATTTCCTCTCCACCTAAAGACATTTCTGATGGTGCAGCTTCTCTCAGAGTGGCATAGCAGTGGGGAACTTGTTTTTAAAATATTTCAAACATACCACTGCACTGCATAAGCACTTATGTGACATGTCACTTAATTTAAAAAAAATTATCTTGAAGAAATTTTGCCCCCATTTTCTACAGCTATTATCCTCATATCCAATAGCTGTCAAACCCCACAGATGCTATATTTCTCTGACAAATGCATTTATATACTGTATGCTTAAATGATTCAGAATAAACCAATTTTACAAGCAAGTTAAAATAAATGCCCACGGGGTGGCTGATTAAAAACCTCAATTTACAACAAAAGGAGCTTACCATCAAAATAAAACTCACCCTGCTCTGTACAGTGAGAATTTTTAAAATCAAATTAAAACATGTCAAACCTGATTAAAAAACAGCTTGTTGCTTTTTAAAAAAACATTGTATAGCCATGCTCTTAAGTGGATGTATCCAAAAACAGGTCACACTGAAATACAACATTGTCTTTAAGGTACCACTATATTTATGTGGTTTTAAAAAATTGTTTTGTTCCTCTGGCACTGATATGGAGCAAGTCTTTTTAGGCACTGCAGAAGGCTACAGCTGGGGGTAGAGAGGAAGGGGAGAATGTTGCATTGCACAAGCAGGCTGGTTTTAGAGGAGTTAATTCCTTTGTTTAATTAATTTCTGTCTCTCCCATTAGTACAAACACACTATTCACCATGCAGTATTAAATGTAGGCTTGAAATGACCATATTTAGTATGGGCCTCTTGATGACAAGGAAAGATGAGAGAACCTTCCCCTCCCTTGATACTGATTCCTCCCTGCCTCCCCACATAAAATTATTACATATCTTTTTAAAGAAGCCTACATCAGGATAAAAAAAATCAAGAGGCAGTGTCAAATAACATTTTGAGATTAATAAAATGCTAGTGATTGCCCTCCCTATATGTCCCGAGCCACCTTTCCTGAGGTAAGTGTCTGAGTTGACCATAATTAGCCAAGGGTGGTCTCCGAAACGAGTTGCGGCACTTCAAACCAACAGCAGCCTGCGACAACGGCAGTACGATTTGTTTATTCTCAAGTATCTCCTCCGGCTCCTAATTAATTTCAGAAGAGTTTTTGCTTTGAACTCCATTCCACTCGTGAAGGGCAAGGGACTTCAGAGCTTTTGCGTTTCTTTTTTCTCTCCAGGATGGGAATCAGAAGTGCACATGGCTTCCCTGCAGCCGGGAGGGCATTTGCAGGCTGGGCTCTTCTGGGGTTCTTTCCAGTGAGGTGTCCTTGGCTACCTGCAGCCCAAATCGAAAACTTGTTTTTACAACCTGTTTGATGGCCCACCTCCAAGATACTTGGAGGGTCTACCAGGCTGCGTCACTTAGTTGGAGTCCAACATCTGTAGCTGCTAACACACACACCCCATTTCTTTTCCATGAAGCCTTGCACGGTCTCAGCTTGAAAGATGTGGGAGGGCAAGAGAGATTTTTGATATAGTGAAATGACTCTAGCGTCTCCGTAGCTAAAGCTGCAGGGATAAGTGGGTGGTTGACCTGTGGCTGAACAGACACGGTCCTATGAGACTTATGAAATGTTGTTTGACACCGTCATGTTGCTTCTGACCTATGGGGGCCGGTGAGAACAGACAAAAGATTTTTTTTTACCCAGCATGTTGTTAGTCTGTGGAACTCCCTGCCACAGGAAGTGGTGATAGCATCTGGCCTGGATGCCTTCAAAAGGGGATTGGACAGATTCCTGGAAGAAAGATCCATCACAGGTTACAAGCCATGATGGAGATGTGTAATCTCCAGTCTTAAAACCGGGATACTTCAAGGGCCAGATGCAGGGGAGTGGTTAGCAGGAGACAGATATCTAGTCTCATGCGCTCCTAGACGCATCTGGTGGGGCCACTGTGAGATACAGGAAGCTGGACTAGATGGGCCTTTGGCCTGATCCAGCATGGCTCTTCTTATGTTCTTATGTTCTTATGACCTCCAAAAGATCCTATTGCCAATAGCCCTGGCCAGTCCTTTTGCAAACGACAGCCGATATAGGGGATACAATTTCAGAGAAAATGGTGGACTTTCGTGAGGTCCAGGTGGCTGCGATCAAATAATTTCTTTCTCTTTTTTTCTCCTAAGGTACTTTGCAAAGATTTCAACACCCCTTTCCTCCGACGCACAAAAGCCAACCAAATATGAGTTCTACATCAGTACTTCGGTTGTGGCAGGATAATCCTTGGCACTAGCTTGGAAGCACAGGATAGCCCCCACACAGCTTTGTCTGCTGTCCCTTCTCCAGTGTTTGCCCATCCTCCGGCCTTATCTCCATCCTCTGCCCACCAGAACAAAATGGATCAGTTCAGTAACAACAGCCAGAACTGCCAAATCTCTGTTGTCCGTTCCGGAAACAGGCAAAGACCTTTCTCTTCAGGAAAGCTTTCCCTGAATGATGGTCTACCTCTACCATTATGTGTCTTTTATATGAATCTATAGATTCACATAGACTTTGTGTTTATAACTACTTATAGCCTTGAGCTTTAATGTAATGTTGTCTATTAATGCTGTAAGATCTTTTTACTTTTAGTTTTCAGTTGTGTGCAATTGTTAGACTAATACATTTACTTTTTGGTAATGCTGGGCTTCATAAACTTGGCAGAACTGAGGGCCTCAGCACATATTTGGATAGTCTTGGTGGACTGCAAATGGTAGGAGATGATTTCTTACTCCACAAGGGGTTAAAATGTGATTTCCTCCTCAAAAAGAACCAAGGAGCATGGACTAAATTATCTTCTAATCAGTTCAACTTCAGTTCCAGGAAGAGTACTTTGGCTGTCTAATTAGAAAGGCAGCTGCTGACCACTTGCAAAAATTGTGTGATAAGTAACACTGTGGGTTCATTCAATCATTCACGTTGAGCTGGCCATCAGTTACGTCAAACTCATCTAATGGCCCTCCTTGATAAGATAACCAACTGCTTAGCGATGGTGGAGATCTTGATTTTAGAAAGATATCACACTTAATTTGCTGTTCCATCTACTTCTTCTTCCAAAGTAGGAAAAACAGAGAACTTTCTAATGAAATTAATTTTCTTTGAAGCAGCAACAGGAATTGTGTGGGCTTTAGAGGAGAGCTTGGGAAAGACACACTTAAAAGACTATAACTCTCAAAATCCTCCAGTCAGCATGTCCAGTGAGTTGTAGGTGTTGAAGTTTTTGTTTGAAACTTCGTATACTATGTGACATATATGTGACTGGTAGGGACTTTTTCTAGGCTGAAGTGATTATCTATCCAGCACTAACCAATCATTCCTTCCAGCCTTTGAATTAAAAGAAAGACCCACTTCTCTGATGAGTATCCTATCCCTCTCTTTCATTAGTTGATGGCTGTTGTTTGTTTGCTGTTAATCTCTTTGGTCAGTTGCCAAGTATGGGTGCAGTAAAGAAAGCAGCAGACACAAATCTAATTACTGGGAACTATAAGTAAATATTTTTCAACTCTCCTACAGCTGTCTCAGAGTGACTTACTGAGACCTTAAGTGCCAGTTAATGAGCTAGGACTGGACTCTGACTGTGATGTTGGCTTGTTTACACCTGCACACAGGTCTCCAATGCTTCATGGTCCTATTGTGTCAGCATCTGCCAACTTTGAGGATACTGATGTCAGCTGATAGGACTTGGGCCCGACCAGTATCGATGTCTGCTGTAAGACAAAGGCCCTTCTGCTAGACTATTCCCATGTTTGATAATGTCAATGCATATTACCAAATGTTTTTTTGCTGCATTGTTTGGTCAAAGAGTTATGGACGTTGCTTCTCGGAGTGCCCAACAGCAATCCTGAGTTCAAGCTGCACACTGTTTAAATTTTGTATGATGTTTCAGAGGGATGCCCATAGTTGCTTGTTACAGATCATGGCTCCAGTGTTGTTCCTGCCTGATGCCACCTGCCTGCACCTGCCTGTACCATAGGCCATGGATGCCAATATTGGTATTGTGGGGCCATTAGATCGCACTCACTGTCTGCAATCCATTAGAGAAGTTTAAGTCAGAATTCTGTGGCAGAAAAGCTCCAATGATGTTTCAAAAAGTGAGTCCAGCCAACCAGTAGAGAATTAAAGCATTTATTGGTTGTTGGCTGTTGGGGTTTTTTCGGGCTGTTTGACCGTGCTCTGGAAGTTTTTCATCCCAGCGTTTTGCCAGTCTCTGTGGCCGGCATCTTCAGCAGGTGAGGAGCTCAGGGAACTAGGAGTTCTCTCTGTACTCTGCTGCTGTACTCTGGCAAAACGTCGGGAAGAAAAACTTCCAGAACACAGCCAAACAGCTTGAAAAACCCACAAGAGCCATCAGATCCTGACTGTGAAAGCCTTCAAGAATACATTTATTGGTTGTACTTTGATGTGTCTTCTTGGTAGTTAAGGCAAATGATCAAGGGTCCTTCTCCCCTCTTCAGATAATTACAAAGATCTTTCAAAATCAGTATCTTGGATTTTCTTTCCTTTAAAACAGTACAGCACTTAGAATTATCTTCTTGAACCTGTGAGAAAACAGCTGCCAATTCCACCTGATACTTGTGTGTGTGTGTGTGTGTGTGTGTGTGTGTGTGTGTGTGTGTGTGTGTGTGTGTGTGTGTGTGTGTGTGTGTGTGTGTGTGTAATGTCCCAGTGAAACTCACTGAATCTAAACAAGGACTGCAGCTTCAGCACTTAGTATTTGCTTTAGGCTGGCAATTGTTTTCTTTGATGCGGTTTTCCTGCAGGCATTTTGACAAACAAGGGAAGGAGCAGCTTATCTTACAAAGATTTATAGCCTATAAGCTTCTTGTGAAGAAGACATTCACTGTGCAAATGGCAAGGTTGAAGTGATTGTGTATGAGGTAAATACAAACTTCAGCTAGTATTTCATTCTGAAAACCAGTTTAAACAATACTTAGATAACTTTAAAATGGAAGCTCTTTCATAAACTTGACCCTTTACATGAGGTTTTGTCACATTCAAGGTCAGATAGAAATAAAAGATGTTCTTTACATGGTTTTCCTCCCCCCTTCTAACAACCAATTCACATTTGTAGATTCTCGCCACTCTTCGAATAAGGTATGGAGTGTTGTCTTAAGAAACCCTGCACCATTCTTAATACAGCCGTTATGATACTTGATTCATTATTAGAGAACAGCCTCTACTGTCTATTTCTTGCTAGAGAATGTCTTCTAAGCCATTACACCCAGAGTCAAAAGCAGTTCATTTCTACATTGATTAATGTACTGTAAGTATCTGAAAATTGGTTGGTCTAGTTACTATTGTTTTCTTTTTTCATCTCTCTGAACAATCAAATGAAGCATCTCTGAAGACACCTGACTGATGCCATCAGTACTCTACTTATATTAGTGTTTCCCAGAAGATTTTCAAACCAGGGCCATAATTTCCAGTGTATTTTCAAATCTGTCAAGTTAAAGTATTTTGAGTATTTCCCCCACTCTCTGATAGAAAAACAATCTCCTGGCAATGTATCTTTCTATTTTTTTATGTAGCTTCCTTTGTGAACAGAAGAATGAGATGGTAGGATCCTGACCAGAGCTTGAATCAGTTATATTTTTGAACAGTAATTGTTAGAGTCCCCCAGTCGGGCCCATCAGCTTTATTTATTTATTTATTTAACGTCAATTAATTCAGCAGCATCTCTCTGCAAACCTAGTAATGAAATTAAGACAAAAACAAATTAAATAACTTACAATTTACAAGTCTTCCCCGACACGCAAAATCAGCTCCTTGAGTCAGTTGTCTCCTGTTGGTTGTTGGTAGGGCTGGCTTTGGTTCTCGTTTGTAAAAAGAAAGTTCTATGTTTTGAACACAAGGGCATACCAGAAAGCTGAAACTGAAGATTATTATTTCCCACATGTTCCTTTAGCAGTTCTGAAAGTTTGGGGCACATGTCCTTCTCTTTTGTATGGGTTTTGTGACATACAACCATGCAACACTGGCGTGTCTCAAGAAGCAAGGCATGAAGGCTCTATCAACTTATTTCCATGCTAGTCAGATGCTTGAGCCTGAAATGACTGTAGAGATCTTGATGTGTTAGAATTGCTTCAGAAGAGGGGAATGAAGAAGAATGTCATGGTGATGATGCATTTAACATGGCATTAGAAACAGAGGAAGAAATGAGGAGGGCATAGGTTGTTGATCTCCAGTCTGGGCCAAATGGCAGTCTGTTCACCTTAACATGAGCTTGTATTTGTCCACAACATTAACTTGTGGGGTGATCAACTTGATCTTGGATTCCTTCTGGTGTGGTTGGTTCACCCTATTTTCTAGAGCCCACATGTGCTTTAAATAAGAATGACCTACCCTGCCCTTCTTGTGATCTGTCCCACTCCTTCCTGGCACAATACTAGGGCTGAAATTTATTTGGTATGTTTGGGAGCTCATATGATTATCTCATCCTGCAGTCTGTGTGATTGCTTAATTCACTTCCAAATAGAGCTGCGGATGGCACTCTCATTGTTCACAACTTGCTGTGACATATGCAGTGGCTTACAACAGTGGAAGGGACAGTAAAGACACCCTCTCGGCTTTTAAAAAATATTCTCCTAAGTGACACAGTGCTATTGCCAATACAAAGAGAGTATTCATGCTGGGTTGATTTATTTCTGTAGTGCTATGCCACTTACTAAATTCAACAATAAAAAGAGGGAAGTTGCTGTGGCCCAACGAATGGCAGCTGCAATAAAAGGCAGAGGGGGAGATGAGGATGGGGCATCAGCTATCCAAAGGGGAAGACATTGGAGTGGTTTGAAAAATGTCTGGATCCTTCTCGTGGGTGAATAAATGCCTACCATATGAATGGAAAGATTGTGCAAGATAAAATAGCTCACACTGAAAATAAAGAGCCCTTTGAATGGGGCCCAGATTGTTTCAATTTCCCCTATCCTGTTGTGTTCTTGCTTTTGTTTATTAATTGACATCGAGGAGACAGAGTTGGCTGCTCCATTAGCCACACTGAGGTGGTCACCTCAGGCAGCACTTCCCCCTTTTGCTGTCATCCTAGACCAGGCATGTCGAAACTTCGGCCCTCCTGATGTTTTGGACCACAACTCTCAGAATTCCAAGCCAGTATTGCCAATGACAAAGGACTGTGGGAGTTGTGGTCCAAAACATCTGAAGAGCTGAAGTTTGGACATGCCTGTCCTAGGCATTCTCCCTCTTCTTGAGAGGGCTGCCATTATGGGCCGCTTTCCAATACTGGCTAGCCATACAGCAGGACGCATCCAACCTCCCTCCCTTTGAGTCTGTGGTGCCTCTGCATCCTTTCCCACACACCTTCGACAAAGCAGGAAGAAGGAGGTCCACGTGCTTGAGCTGAAACCTGATGGCAATGTTTTTTCCTTCTGGTTTTGCTGCCAAAGGGCCCTTTCAGAGGTGAGGCAGATGATAGGAATGTTCAGAGACATTCCTGGTGCCATGGTTTCCCTGGACAACCTCCCATTTGCTGTGGTTTTGAGAGGATCCTTCAGAAGCAAGCACTGAAAGAAAAAGAAGAAGGCCAAAATAGGAAGCTCTAGCACAGGCATGTCCAATGATGTTTTGGACCATAACTCCCACAATTCCAAGCCTGTATTGCCACTGACAAAGGACTGTGGCAGTTGTGGTCCAAAACATCTGGAGGGCCAAAGTTTGGACATGCCTGCTCTAGCACAAGCAAATTGCTATGCCATCCATGTCTTGCTCCTGCAGGACCAATGCAGAGGATGTGAAGGTGTCCGCACCTCTGGGAGTAGGTGACATAGTGGTGGCGGCAATGGTGATGAGCAAGGGGCTTGTCTTCTGCCTGAAGCAGCAGTAGAGGTCCCCCCCACCCTTGTGGAAAACTGAACAGAACTTCATTTGCATGTATGTGTGTGTCCGTTTCTCCCAATGACGTGACCCATGCAACTACATCTGCTTATTGGTCTTCTACTCCCCTTGTTCTTGACCTTTTGATGCACCGACCTTGGACTCATCATGCCTTTTAAAGCAAGGCATTTAAGGGAGTAGAGTACCAGTGTTGCAATTCCAGAACCTGCTTGTTGCAAACTTTAGAAGAAGGAAGGCACACCTCAATGTTGCTTGTCTGTCCAATCTCACAAGGGTTGATTATTCACACATTTGGGGCCTGGACTCTCAAGGAAAGGAATGCTGGAGCCCTGGCAGTGCTAGCTGTCACACCGAAGAATCTTGATGTGTGGTATCCCCTGAAGAGTTTAAGGCGGTTACTTCATGTCCGTTTTGTCTCTGTAAGTGTTGCACTTTGAATCAGTACAAAATAATCTTACTTCACGTCCGTTGCGGAACAGCTGAAATTTGTCTCGACCATGCCCCTGGAGCGGGATCAGACCGTGACAATACTGTACCTGCTGCTGAGTTGGGGTATTCTCTTCTCACAGTTTGTTCCTGGTTCCTGTTCTGAGACAAGGGACCATGTGGTAACAACTGTCATGCAACAACCAGTGTCCACCTAGTAGTCAGCGGCTGAAGCAGCATTTGACATTAATTTCCCTGTGGGAAAAACCATGCAGTGCAAATGTTTATTACAGAAAGTACTGGAAATTCTGTAGCATTGATATGTAAATCCCAGAACACTAGTAAATTGAAATATCAAAAAAGTTTTATTTACGATCTTTAAAAAAGGGTTAAGAAAGCAAGACAGATTCAGAATTTGTCACAGAACAAGACCATGAAGTAACAGTTGTCATGAGACAAGCTATCTCGAATGTGAGAAAACGGAAACAGGAACTAAACGGGGACAAACCACATGATCGCAACCAATGCTGTCATGGTACAAAACTAGTAGTGGAACAAAGAAGGACATGAAGTAACCTTCTAAGCTACAAGAGGTAGGGCTTTTAGCTGAACATAGGGGACATGTCTTGATAGTATGAGCAGCTCAATAATGGAACCAATAACTGTGTGATATCCTTCAGATCTATAAGCAGAAGCCAGACAGCCACTCTTTGGACAAATTCCATTTCCAAACACCCTGCATCAAGTTAGAAATTGGGGTACATGGTTTGGAAAACCCCAGCAGCTTGTCTGATTCTGTGATTTCACCTTGGCTGTACTGTGCGGCGCTCGGAGGACACAGAGTGCTGCTCTCGTACTCGAAGTTGCTAAAAAGATTGTGAAATGAAATTATATAGAACCACTTGTATGTCATTGGTTCATTATTTCCCCCATATTTCTTTTCCTATCACTGCGCAGTTTTGCTATAATTTCTTCCATTACATATCCCATACTTTAATCTATGGCTCATCTGATTTGCATGTTCTTGGAATATTGTTTGATTCAGAACCATCACAAATCATTCTGAAGTGGATAATATCCACTTTCAGGCTTGATGGATGATTAAAACTACCAAGCAAATGTCTCTTTAATATTGTGGTTTGAGAGATATAATGAAAGTGTAAAGTGGACTTTTTGAGGAATTTCAGAAGACTGATATTTCTCCTCCCACAAACAGAATTAGGTGCCATTTGAAATAAGTGGTTGTAAAATGAGGCACCATTTCCATATTGCCTGAAGGTGCTAGCTTTGGGCAATAGGAAAATGGTGTATTAAATAGGAAAATGGTTGGTTAAATTTTATGTTGTGTGTAATTCTTACAAGCATGAGATAAGAGAGTGATTGAATACAATGGTGAAAATATTTATTTATTTATTTATTTATTTATTTATTTATTTATTTATTTATTTATTTACCACTCCTTACAGTGCCTATGCCTCTACTCTGGGTCATTTCTAGCAGTGAAATAGATATCAAGAACATAACTACACCCCACCCCTCCCACCTAGGTATAAAAATATCCAAATATAAAATGTGAAAAGAACTAGGCAGCCAAACACTTTAGAAGGTGGCAGCTGGCAGAAGACAAATTACAAAGCATAACCAAAAATATAACTAAGTAATAGATGGGAATGTAGGTGATCTTAAATTGCCTCCCTGAAAAGCAATGTTTTATTGTGCTTTTTGAATATTAGGCGGGAAGTAGCCTGGCACACCCCTGCAGGCACAACATTCCACAAGAAGGTGGAGTTGGTTCTGACAGAAGATTTTCCGGCCTTCCTCAGGCTGGCCACCTGCAACATCAAAATCTGAGAGGTGTGAGTGGCGTGAAAAGTCCTCACGTGGCAACCAGGGTTCATAGGGATTTGCCGTGTAGTAATCATAATAAGTATGTGTAGCCAATTGTACAGTTTTATCCTGCAATATACCAGGCCTACGTATCTCTTAACTTTCTTTCCTAATGGAACTCAAGATGATGAACACATAGTCCATAGATGTCTCCCATCCAGACAGTGTCCACACCCAAGCCTACTTAACTTCAGGAAGTTCCCTCAAGCCATGCTGTCTTGGCTGAGATGCATACTGTATATGGAACCGTCATAAGTTGAATGTTGTTTTCATTAATGTACTAACTGCGCCATGAACAATGTAATACATCGTGTTGTAGATTGGGATGGAAAGCTGTTGGTCTTCCGGATTGTTCCGTCTCAGCCCCAAGAAGCCTGAACTGTGTCCAACAATAAGTGAACCTGGGAGTTGTAGCTAAAACATCTGTTAAAACAACTGTTTCCCAGCCTTGATATAAAAATATCCCTCAACATTCTAAATCTTTACCAGAATGCTATGAGGTACAGTTTGTGACGATGATTATACCCACTAGAGATGGGCACAAATTGGAAAAAATGATGTTTTGGTTTTTCATTTTTTGTTGTGGATCCCGTTTTGGTTCATTTTCGTTTTTTGTGAATTTTTTGAAAAAATTTCATTTTGTTGGTTCATTTATTCATTTTTTGTTTTTACCCGCTTCTTGTGTGATTTAAAGCATTTCCGTGTGCGGACGTCCCCCAATGCCCTAGACCAGAGGGAAAACACTAAAAATAATTGATGCTGGCAGAGACACAGTATAGACTAGGTACACAGGGAGGCTGCAAAGGCAGCGGCGGGCATTGCCCAGGGCGCAAGGCAGCTGCAGAATAACTGTGGGGCAGGGGAGGGTACTCACCGAGAGGTATGTACGCATGCACACAGGGAGGCTGCAAGACTGAAGCTAGAGATAAATCTCTTCTTTCTCTCCCCTAAGAGCCAGGCTGCAGCCGGCAGGAACACAGAGACACACACCTGCCTGCCTGGCCTAAAGTAAAAATAACGAGTCGCAGAGACAGCAATCCCACCCTAACTCCCACCACAGACTGCAAGGAGGATGGGGACTGCCAGAGCTTTTTATGCCCTCTGCTGCCAGACCTGCCCGCCCAGTCTGCATCCTGGGCATGCTATTGGTTGAAGTTGTCCAAAAATTTACATGATCCCATCATATTGCTTGCATCCATTTTGTGGCTGGCATCCATTTTGTGTCATCCTTAAAGGGAAAAGAAGAATACATCACAATGGGAGAAAGACAAAAACAAACGTTTTAAGGTCCCTGCCGGTAGGTATTATCAGGCAGAATAAATAATTATCGCTGTGTTTTTACGGATGTCCAGGGTGTTTTATACCCAAGAAATCAATATCAGGCATCTGGCAGCCATTTTGGGTCGATGTCCCCTAACTCCCCTTAAAGGAAAAAAAAAAAACAGCGATCTCAGAAAAGACATAAATGCACATTTTAAGGACCCCAACTCCCCCTGGTAGGTATTATCAGGCAGAATAAATAATTATCAATGGGTTTTTATGGATATTCAGGACATTTTTTTAACATTTTAAAACAGCTCATTTCATCGCGTGTCGCCATTAATGAAAACGAAACATAACGAACCTAAGTTTCGTTGTTCTGTTTGGTTCATTCAAATTTCATCACCAGGTTTGTTATTTGTTTTGTTACGTAATGAAACGAATAATGAATAATGAAATGAAAAAATTCATTTCATGCCCATCTCTAATACCCACATTGCAGATGCTGGCAGAGGTTGCTACAAAGGGGATTTGAACCCCCTGCTCAGCCATGGAAGTTCACGGGCGTGGGTGGGTGGGACTGGTGAAACCACTGCTTAAACATCCCTCACTTACCTTGAACACCCTATTAAGGTTCTGGCTAGAGATGGGGACTAATCAGAAAAATGAGGATTTATTTTGATTCATGATTCATCAAGGTCAACAAATCACAAAAACAAACAAACAAATTTACATTTATTTCATTGATTCATAAATTTGCTTATACTTCAAAACCCTAAAAAAATGGCCTCCAAGTTTGATGAAGACTGAGTTGCAGACATCTGAGTTATACACCAGAATGTGGAGGGATTGTAGAGAAGTCAGGGGAAACTCCCTTGTAATTTGATGTCTCTTGGTGCCTTGGGGGCTATTTTATAGCCTAACAAAGTAATAAATTTAGAAAAAATCACTTAAAATTCATCAATTTGTATTGGTTGGGAAGGCACTTCTAGGAAGGCATATCACAGCAACAGTGTTGAGTTCCAATCACTCTATCCTGCTGAAGTGGATTCCACTCTTTAAAAGATGCTCTCTCTCTCTCCCCCTCCCCCATGTGTGTGTGTGTGTGTGTAAAACAAACCATCAAGATAAAGAGAAGAAAAACAGAAGGAGAAAAATAACAGGGTAGGAAGGAGTGATCAGAAAACAAATAGTTGCTGCCGATGGGGCTGCAACAACATCTTACAAACTATAATTACAAGTTTCTTTGTAAATAAAAAAAAATCACTCTTCATTTTCTTCTTAGAACAATCCAAAGTGAATGTTTTGTCTCAGGAAATTTAAAAAGGATGTTCTCAAATTAAAGGGAGTTTACTTAACATGAGTCTTGTATTGATTAACCCAAATTAAAGAATTGTCTGTTCCAGAATAGCTGAACAGGGAGGACAATTATGAGTGAAGTGCTGTGGAAACAACAATGGACTCAACTGCTCTCAACTGTGACAACATCCTCATAATGGTTTAGCTGCAATAGAGGGCTAGAAAATAAAGTAAAATTGATGAGGGAACTCAGTTCATTTTTTCTGAAGCTACTGATTGTTAAGCATATTCAGTTAACATTATCCACCTATTGATTTGTGAGGAAAAACAGGGTGGCACACATTCTTTCTTTCTGAGGAGCCAAAGTACAAATGGATTCTTTGAAGACTATGAACAAGAGGATGGTTTGGCTAATGCTGACATTTCTAGTGGTTCTAAAGCAGGCTTGACATCTGTGTAACTTCTGTTTCTTCTGGATTTTTCTGATTCCTAGGTTCCAAGCCACCCTGTCTCAGGTAAAAAGCTTTCAGGCTGACAAGCCGGAGGCTGATGTGAAAATGGAGAAGGAAGAAGAAACCAAGCCAGCAGCAAAAGGACAGGAGGATCGGGAGCTGATAACTTACGCCAAAAGAAGCAGGTGGTCAAGTTTTGAAGCCAATATAGATATTTTTAACATAACAACCATTTTAAGATTGTATTCTGCTTTGGAGCCTCTAGAGGGAAAAGATGGCTACCAATGAGGATCTAAATTCAAAAGTCAGACTTTTTTGATGATTAAAATAAAAATAAATAAATTAATTAATAAATATTTAAAATCCTTCATTTTTATCCACGCTGCAAATAAGGAAATGAATGGATCTTAAACTGCCATAATCAATTCACCACTTGTGAGAAAGCATATTGCTCAGGCTATGGAATCATAAGACCTGGTGATAGGAAAGAGGCCAAATAAGAGACGTCTCAGTAATATAGTGGGAGAAGTATAGCTGCCTAGATGGAGCCCCCAGAATTCCCCAGTGGGCATGGAGGATTCTGGAAGATATTGTCTGAAATCCTGTTCACAGACCTGAATAGGTCCTGAACCTTCCTCTTTTTGTCATGTTTTTGTCAAAGCTGTATGTTTACCGCCTTCAGATGCAGTGGACATCGTGGTCTGTGTGGAAAGCTTCAGCTGCCAGATTGGCTGTCTTCTGCACATAGAAGGGGAAGGAGTGGCATCTTGTTCTTTCATTCAGGCTGCAAAATGTCTTAGGCTGGCCCTGGCATTGTTTTCCTCATTAACAGCTGGTGAGAAGGTGCCTCTTGGACTTTTCCAGCTGTCTCTTATTTGTACCAAATGGATCCTCTAACACAACGATGAGCAAAGTGTAGCACTCCAGAAGTTGGGTTGCCTTCCTCATCATCCTCAACCAGTGCAGCCAATGGAGAAGAAGGCTGGGAATCTCTGTTCAAAAAACATCTGGAGGGCTGTACTTGGCTTAGCCCTATGTTAGTGGGAGATGGGTGGACAGTAGACCACAGAACTAGAGGATGGGTTGAGTCTAAGAAGCCACAGGGCCTTTCAGCATCCACCATTCCACTCTCAAGAGTTAACTTTTGGCCTACATGTGTTCGATTTTGCTCCATCCCAAATCTTTCCAAGCACTCAGTTCTATCTGTCAATCTGACTCTGGGTCCACCGGCAATGAAATGAAATGTCAACATGGTGTCATTCCGATATGACAAGTGCTAAACTAGCACCGGGATGCTGTTTCCTCAGATATGGCATGAGAACAACATCATTTCATTATAGGTGTATAGGGACCCCTTAACCATGACATGATGTCTCTGCTATATTATAAAATGACAGGAGAAATGCAGTTCCATGCAAGCCTGCAGAGACACCATAGGAGCGGTGGCTCAAAAGCAAATTTTCAATGACTAGAACAGTTACAACATGAGGATGGGAAAGCAGCAGCTCTGTGATGCCTTCCCCACATTCTTCAAAACACAGATTTTCTTCACCACTGTGATCCTACTGAACTAATACTGGAAAGCTCTCTTTCCTGTAGGATAGACAACATTAAACGAATGATATTTTAGATGTGAAGATCTTACAATGATCTAACACAGGGGTAGGCAACTTACAGCTTATATGGTATTTGTAACACCATAGCACTCCTGTCCCTCCAGGAACCTCTTTCCTAATTTTTTTTCTTGAACCAATTTACATAAGACAATATTCTTGTGCCTTCCATAGTGCCAAGAAAGAAATGTTGCTGTGCTCTGAAGAAACCCAGAGCTCCTGCCCCCACACCACAGCATCTGCCAATGTCTTAAAACAAATGAAAATATATGTTCTGACCACTAGAGGGCAGAAGGTCCCCCCGTTAAACAAAAGTATTTTTGGGGTGCAATGGAAGAGTGTGAAGGGTTTCAAGCATATATTTCAGGCTGTCCAAGATTCAGCAATAGCTGTGTGCAGTTCCTGGAACTCTAGAGTTGCCGCACCCCTGATTTAGCAAGAAGACAATGGAACATAATGAGCAACCATACATTGTATGCAGAAAGTCCCAGGTTCAATACTAGATCTTTAGATAGGACTGGAAAAAATCCTGTCTGAAACCCCAAAGTGCCCTTGGCATTCTGTATAACAAATACCCAACAATAAATATATAAAATAGATTAAAATCTCTAGCTAAAGCCTACATAAAATTAAACAAATTAAAACAAATTGGCCCGTCTGAGGCAATTAATAAAAAGTAGCTTTGAATTAGACAGTTTTATTCATTTCTTAACAACAGAGAAGGAAGGCACCTGACAAGTCTCTGTAAGTAGGTTTATCCCAAAGAAAAGTGAGGAAGGACAGAAAAAGCATGGTTACTTGTGTAGACTCTTTTGGCCCCCTTTGTTGTCACCATTTTTAACATCATGGACTATAAGGAGCAGGTGGGACAGGCAGCTGTTTTGTTAGAGAGTCGTTCCAGCAAATATCAATGTCTTAAACTGTTAAGTGCTTTATACGTCACAATTAGAGATGGGCATGAATAAAAAAATGGTGTTTCGTTTGTCGTTTGTCGTTTAGGGGGTCCGTTTTGGTTTGTTTCCATTTTTGGTGAATTTTTGCAAAAAATTCATTTTTATTTTCGTTCGTTTTGTTACAATTTCATTACCATTTATTTCAATTTTTGTTATTTTTTTAGCAGATCACTTGTATTGCAGTAATGAAAACGAAATGCACGACAAAATTTCCGGTGTTTCTGTTCGGTTAGTTTCATTTTAGAGACAAAATTTGTTTGTCGTTTCGTTGTGTAACAAAACGAAAAAATGAAAACGGAAATGAAAAATTGTTCGTTTCGTGCCCATCTCTAGTCACAATCAGCAGCACCTTGAATTGGAGATAGAAACCAACAAGGAGCCAATGAAGGCATGCCAAGACTCGGGATATATGGTCATATCTGCTGGGTCCTGTAATCAATCTAGTTACTATATATTGGACCTCCATTAGTTTCTGTACTAAACTCAAGGGAAGTCCTACATACCCATCCATCCATCCATCCATCCATCCATCCATCCATCCATGATGGATGGCCTCTCTCCTGTATGACCTCTCCCAGTACCTCCATCCCTCCATCCCTCCATCCCTCCATCTCTACATCCAATCTTTCTTTCTTTCTTTCTTTCTTTCTTTCTTTCTTTCTTTCTTTCTTTCTTTCTTTCTTTCTTTCTTTCTTTCTTTCTTTCTTTTTGAACTTTGTACCTCCCGATTGTGACTCTGTCAGTGGGGCTACCCAAGCTGAATCTGGTCAGTTTAGTCACAAAGTTGGGTTTCTGTATCTCAGTGAATGGAAATACAGTATATGTGGATACGTGCCGGTTCAGCATTGCTTTCACCACATCCTGAAGCTGCATCCCTCATTCTTAGCCTTCTTCTCGAGGTTATATAATTACATTCTCACCCTGGCAGATTGGTTCGGCATGCTGCCTGGGGTTGCAATTGATGAGAAAGAGAGAAGAATGTTATGATTGCCTAACATTCAATGGTACTACTTAGACTCTTTTGGAAATGACTTCAGAGATGACCTTGTCTTAATGCTTCTTATTTAAATTACTTGGAGTCAGTTTTCAAATCCAATTAGCGTGTGATTCAGCTCCTGTCATTCAACAATGGATGCCTTTAAAATTTCCTTATAAATAAAGGTGTCCTTGTTGATTACTCAGAATTCCCAGTCTTTCTTTACTCGCTTCCACTCTGAACTCCAGGGTGAACCAGTGCTCTACAGAATTTATGGTCAGGCTGTACACTGTAGTGCTGTAGTTCCCATTCGTGGGTAACCTGGATGTTCTTGGACCACAACTCCCAGAAACCCTAGCTAACATAGCTGGTGGCAAAGGCTTCTGGGAATTGTCCCTGAACACCTGGGTTACCCAAAGTTAGGAATGAATGCTTTAATACAGCCATGTCCAAAGTCCGGCCCGGGCTCCGAATCCGGGCCAGGCCATTTTGATTGGCCCAGTGACTGGCTGGCCCACCCCTCCCTCCCCTCCCTCCTTCACTAAACCTTGGAACATATTTTTACAATCTGGCTAATCAGTTGCTTGCTTTAGTGGCGTCCCACTGGCCTTCATGCCAATCAGCTCGAAGGCAAGCTCGGAAAGTTGGTGCTTGACTCGACACATTCTGTCACTGGGTCTTGCATCTTAAGCCGGGGCTGCCTGGACTGTTTCCCTGGCATTGTTACCGCTACCCCAGCCCTCCTCCTCCTCCTCCTCCTCCTCCTCCTCCTCCTCCTCCTCCTCCTCCTCCTCCCACCTTGGGCTACCTGCAAAGGCGGAGGGACTCGACCACAAGGAGGAGAAGTGGGGGCTGGCCTGATCACCCAGGCACTTTTGTCAGGGCAGGCCGGGGCAGCTGAAGTGTGGCTTGGAAGGATGGGAAAAAGCAAAAGGAACAGATGGAGCCACAAAACCTAAAATGCAGGGACACTGCAGAGAGCAGTGGGGAAAAGACCACCAACCCAGAGGAAATAGCAAGGAGCTTCTGAAAAGCCATAGGTTAGCAGAGGAGGAAAGGAGGGAGGAAGGAAACATGCCAAATCCAGAGCTTCCCCCCCTCCAGCAAGGGGGCCATGGGGATGATTCACACATCCTGGCCTTCCCTCGCTCACACACGTCCTCCCTGCTTGAACGTTGGAAAGGAGCACAGACATGAAGGTGGGAAGGGTGTGAGAGTGAAGGAAGGGCAAGACGTGCATATCGTCCCCATTTACGCATCTGTCCTCCTTCACCAGCCCCCACTCATTCTGAGCTAGCTCCAAAACTGACCCCCTCCCCCATCCCTTCTCAAGCAAGCACCCAGCCACCCACCCTGGATAGAGGGGGCAACGAGACCCCTGAGACTGCTCCCCGCCACGCCCCAGTCGACCCCACCCTTGCCACCACCAGCAATGCCCTCGCCAAAGCGTGAAGCTCCCGCCAAATCCCAAGGTGGTGGTGGCGGCGTGGGGTGCGATGGTTGCTGCCTCAGCCAGGCAGGTGGGCAGGCTTTGTGCGTTCTTTCCGTGGCACATTGGAAATTGGTGCTGAGAGGTCCCGCCATGGCTGCTCCCTCAGCCTGGGCTCCAGAACTGGAAGGCTGCAGCTCTGCCACCCATGGCAGTTCTCCGATGCCCCAGAGCTGCTTCTGGGCCACCAAGGCCACTGCTGCCTTGCTTCCCTTTTGCTCCCCGGCCCTCGAGAGGTGGGGAGGTGTCGTTGAGGGCGGCGGGGTAAAGCTCCCAGCAGGTCCCATGGAATTTGCAACATGGGTCTTCTGCACAAGTGAGAAAAAGCAGTGGTGGGGCAGTGGCAGTTGGCAGCGCAGCGGGGCAGGGCAGTGGGGCAGGGCAGCTTGGCTTTTCTCTCCCCCCCACCCCACGCCACCCACGCCTGTGGGACCCACAACAAGTCAGTAAAATGGGGCCTCCCCTGGACTCAGCCCTAATGCAAAGCAGCACTGAGAGCGAGGCCCATTTTCCTTTTGAGGTCCCCAAGTGAAGCAGATGAGGTGCCCGCCTCTACTCGGCCCCAGGGATTCCTTCTTGGATGGTGCCTGCAGTGCCCGTGTTAAAATGCCAGGGTTGGCCTCCTCACATCTGATGCAAGAAATTTTTACCCTGAAGTTCATATGGTTTGGGGCGGGTGGGATTTTGAAATGTAAAATCAGAAGAAACTGCTGATATATATTACAGCTCCTTCTGGTTTTTACAATTTATTTATTTGCTTGTTTGTTTGTTTGTTGTGAGTTTTTTTGGGCTGTTTGGCTATGTTCTGGGAGTCAATGGTGTTCTGGGTCAGTGGGTGGGGCTTGCAGTGGGGGCAGGGTGGGGTAGCAGCCCCCCCCACATTCTCAGGTTCCAAATCTGTCCCTCCTTCCAAAAAGTTTGGACACCCCTGCTTTAGTACATCAGCAGCAAAAATAGAAAATTTTAATGCTTGGTGGTCAATGTTAATTCTTCATGGGAAGGGCCCTTAGGAATGGTTAGTGCTTTGCTCACAAGATGCCACTTAATGAGGAATCCAACTTAATAAATCTTGCTCATTTTTTTAATTTGTTAAGAGTTCAATATTTTTTCTTCATATGAAGTTTGCTTAAATGGCAGTTCCTAATTAATGGTACTTGAACGTCTTCCCTCTCCCTCCTGTTCCTGGCTCTCACATTCATACAACAGTCTTGGTTGCAATTTATAAATGATATTTAGTGTAAAATTAACGTTCATCATTACAAGATATATGCAAACAGATATGCAAATTCAGAAATAAATATGCACACATATAAAGTGCTGTTGGATTAAGTAGTCCTTAACATATTTTTAATGAAATCAATATTTTATGTGTATTTTTCCTCACACTGTTTTAAGTATGCAGGACTTGCTAGGCATCAGAATAAGAAACAGCTCATGTGGCATTTTGAGCTGTTGTGTTTATAGGAGGAGTAGGGGTTGAGGAGGGAGAAAGGCGATGACTCCACTTGGTGGCAGTGGTGGTGGTGGTGGTGGTGGTGGTGGTGTGTCACCAAGTTTTATTTATTTATTTATTTATTTATTTATTTATTTATTTATTTATTTATTTATTTATACCCTGCTTATTATCGTCAAGATCTCTAAGCGGCTTACAGAGCCACAATCGGCACACATAAACACAGTTAGAAGACACACAATACACACATCAACTAATACAATTAAAACCTGATAGCGTTCCTGAAGCTATCCGATAAAATTATCATTCAAACATGGCGATGGCGGGGTGAGTTAAAAAAAAAAAGCCTAGGAATCGCCGAAGGCCTCCCGGAAAAGGTAGGTTTTTAAAGCCTTCCAGAAGGCCAGCAGGGACTCTGCAGGGCGCACTTCACTGGGGATGGAGTTCCAGAGGCTGGGGGCCGCCACTGAGAACGCCCGGGTCCGAGTACTCGTCCTCCGGGCTTCACGAGGAGTGGCGAAACGCGCCTGCCGAACGGAACGGGCCGAGGTTGATCGCTGAGCGATACGCTCTGCCAGGTAGTCCGATCCCAAGCCATGGAGGGTAAGTTGCCTCTGATTCACGGAGATCCTATGAATGAGCAATCTCCAACAGGTCTGGTCTTCAGGTTTGCTCAGCTCTTGCAAACTCAAGGCCGTGGCTTCTTAGAGAGTTAATCCATCTCTGAGAGTACCCAACAGGCTGAGTGGACATTGCAGATATTTCTGGATGATGGGAGCATATCCAAGACCCTTGCATTGGGAGAGGTTGCACTAGGCCTTTGGTCAAATACTCCTCCCACCCCATCTCTGCTAACATACTCCAGTGGAGGTTGGAAAAGTTACTTTTTTGAACTGTACCTCCAAGAATCCCTCAGCCAGAATCCCCAGACTTCTCTTTTAGAGGAATAAGCACTTATTCCAGTTGAATTTCACATCGCCACCTACAACCGTCCACTACTTTACATTTTGAATTGTTCTGTTTTTGGACTCTCCCTGCGTTCTTCCATGTCTCCCACTTTGGTACCTGTCCGTAAAATGCAGTCTGTGCTGGGGAAATTTGATAAGCCGTAGGAAGACATCAAAAGGAGTGCATGGAGTTTAAACTACATTTACCGTGGATGCGATGCCCCCTGAATACCATGGCCAGTATCAGCCTATGAGATGTGGTGAATATTTTGCTCTTGTAGTTGCATTTCCTCCCCCATCCCTATTGTTCCTGATAAGACAAAAATGATGCCATTAAGCCTCTCTGGGCAGCTCATCCTTAATACAACTGGAAGACAACAGCGTGAAGCTGTCATCAGAGTACTTGAGTGATGTCTTGTTTCCCTCTGAACCATCCCAATTTTTAAAAGATCTAGCAATGGGCGAGCAAACTAAGGATGCCGGTGGATATGTTGGTCAGAAGAATCTGGAAGTTAATATGCTCAAAAGTAACTTTACCAAGTTCTGAACAACAACAACAACAACAACAACAACAACAACAAAACCACATTTGAATATCAGAAACTGGACTTATTCAGTTGTGATGCCAAACCCCTAGAATAAACTTTCAGCAGAGGTTCAAAAACCTTCCTTCACAGCATTTAAAAAGCTGACCAAAGCTGTTTTTTATAATTATTGTACCTGTTATGGCCAATATAATGTCAAATTGTTTTTGTTCCTAAAGATGAAGTAGATTAACTATAGATTAATTGTTTTATATAGACAGATAGATTGATGGCTGATTTGTATTTGTGTATTATTTATTTATTTATTTATTTATTTGTCTTTCTTTGTTTCCATGCTCTGCTATAAACTACCCACAGAATGTGTTGCACTTTGAGATGGAGCTGATTTGGATGAGCAGTGAAACGTTTCAATATCTCAAGAAAAAGAAGTCGAATTGCCATGATTCATCTTCCAGATAAACTCACCTGGATGACTGAGAATCTTCACAGACACTTTGAGATGATCTACATTATAAGCTTAAATAAATAAATAAATACATAAATAAATAAATCTGTTTGAAGTACAGTATTTTGTTGACATTTGTTAATCTTTCCAGCAGTCTTCTAAAATCATTCAACACCACAGAAATGGTATAATCATGAGGGTGTAGTTCCCCCCAAAGGAACACATTTTACTCATGAGAAAGGCAAAATATGAATGGCACTTCCTGCTTCAAAGCTATGGCATTTGGAGCCTCATGGTGCAGTGGTTAAATGCCTGTACTGCAACTAAAACTGCTCATGACCTTGGGCTCAATCCCAGGCAGCTGGCTCATGTCTGACTCAGCCTTCTATCCTTCCGAGGTCAGTAAAATGAGTACCCAACTTGGGGAGGGGGCAATGTGTAGCCTGTATAATTAATCTGTAAACCACCCAGAGAGTGCTTTAAATGCTATGGGGTGTTATATTAGCAGAACACCTTGCTCTTTCTTTTGCTTTTGGCATTTGTTTTGTTTTCTTGTAGTCTAATGTTTGTTTGCATGAAGGGGCAAAGGAATTAACTGGCCTCAGTAGCCTGGCAAGCATGCCAAGTGGCCATTTGGACCCCCCCATAAGTGTTGTTTCAAGGCACTCCTTGTAGTCATTGGTTCGAGCTAGGGATGAGGCAATTCGTTTTAGAACCTACTGGCTCCAAAATGACCCGCACATACCCAGGTGGTGTTCAGAAGCCTCTGACACACAAGCAGCCAATCACTTACCTTGTTCAGCACCTGCACAGAGCTGAGCTCCAACAAGGAAGCAGGCTGAAATGTCATCTTTGCTTCTCTGTGGTGCTGGCCAATCATACAGGGAGGCGGGATGATGCCTGTCCCTGCACAGCTCCTGATTGGCCAGCACCACGGAGAAGCAAATATGACACCAGAGCCTGCTTCCTTGTTGGAGCTCAACTTCGTGTGGGCACAGAACAAGGTAAGTGATTGGCTGCTTGTGTGTCAGAGGCTTCCGATCACCATCTGGCTCACGTGGGTCATTTTGGAACTTACCAGATTGCCCATCCCGAGTTTGAGGGTTTCAGCTGCTGCTTCCATGTGACCTCACTGTGGAGGCCCACACCTATGAGAGGACTCCACCAAAGAAGCTGACTCACAACACTTGCTACCTAATGCAAAGCAATGTGTTGTGTTCTTCTCATAGTGCCATGGTGGATAGTACCCCAAGCAGCTCAAAGCTCTTTGGCACCTGAAGCAGAAAAACACACAAATGCCTCTACCTATTTCTGGCAAGAAACAGAGAATTAGAATTAATGAAATTGCTAATATTTTGCTGACTTTCTGTGACACCCCAAATCTGCCAACTGAGGCAGCTGTCCAACTCGGCCTAACGGTAAGGATGGCCCAGTCTTCCAGAGGTCACACCTTTTGTGAGTTGTTGGCAGATTTTTTTTAAAAAAGCAAGGAAGTACAAGAGCAGTCACTCCATGGGAAATTCTTCTCTGGATAGTTCTCTGCACTGTTTATGATGCCATAACATAGACAGGGGCAGACTTGGCACTTCTGAAATGAATAAATAAAAGCTCCATTCTCACTGGCCACTGAGAAAGCCCGGTTGCTCGTAACAGTATTTCGGGCTTCCCTAGGGGTGGCCACCCAAAGTGCCAGTCCTAAAGAAGATCTAGTTGGATGGGCATTTATTAATCTAAGGGACAGATACTCCATCATATATTCAGGCCCCAAGCTGTGGAGGGTTTTATAAATTAAAACCATCACCTTGAACCCGATCCGGGGAGCAACAGGTAGCCAGTGCAGGTGAGCCAGGATGAGTAAGTGTGGATTAGTGGACAGATAACTGAAAGAAGAATGACAGGAACTGTGAACTGCATCATTGTCAAAGCTTGTTTTTTTTTTTTTAATGTCATTCTTGCATTATGTATTTTTTTTTTAACCAAATAGGGTAAAACAGCACAAACCCATTCAATGTCTTAAAATTAGTTTTCCTCAAACTAATGCCTGTCACCACTCGGGGGAACACCTCTGCAACTCCGCCTTGTGCTCAGAGGATAAAATGATGTGTAACTTGAATGCAGTTTTTCTTTCACCACTTGGAGGAGGAGGTGTGCAAAAAACAGGTGGCACACATAGAATCTAATCTGACCTTTTGGGATTAAGTTATGTGGAACCTCAAAATTAAACACAAGGGCACGCTGACAATATGTGCTCTGATTATTTAGATCTTAACGTTGTTCTTCAAAAGAATGGGATTGCTCAAATAAAAAAGGCTGCACTTTTACTTGGAGCTTACTTCTGGGGCTGGCTGCTTCCTTCATGTTTCTCTTTCTAAATTCTAGTTATGTTATGTGAGTTAGACTAGTGAAATTTCTGTCATTATTAATCAAACACTCCTGTTTGCACGCGCAACGGCTTGCAGGACCAACTTGTTTTCACCCCCAATTGCTGTTAGTCTCAGTGGTTTGTGTTAAGTCTCACTTGATTTAACAACGGCAATACCTGGGACCAGAAATTGGCCAGTTGTCATTAATCTCCTTCTCCATCCAAATGCCTCCTATCACTTCGAAATAAATGGAAGTGTAATATGCTCTGATTCCTGGAAGCAGCTGAAATATTGCCCATCACAATGCAATGTGAATGATGCAGATTTATTTGTCCTCGCAGGTGGAGAGCGATTCTAAAAAAAATGTTTCCGTACAGACAGCCCTGTAATTAACATGCAGCAATATTTTGCTTATTTCTTGCTTACAGGTATAGCAGGCAAAACAATACGTCTTTTTCCCCGAGCATCTGCGTAGGTTTCCCCGTTTGCCCTATAACTGGATGCAAAAAGGACCTAGTGCACTTAGCCAAATGTCATTCAGAAATGGGCAAATCCCTTTACCTTCCTGCCAAATAACCTTTGTTATTAAAAGGCTGCGACTCCTCAATCAATCTGTTCCATATGCCTTTTATTTTCCCAACATATTTTAGGAATGGATTGCCCCCCTCCCTCCCCCACCTCTCTCCTAGTGTTTTATTTCAGCGAGCTGGATTTCATTTCTACAGATTGGGCCATCTCCACTTTTCATTCTACCGTAATTGTTTTGTGAATTGTCTCAGATTCTCCAATGGATTTATGACAATCTTAAAATTGACAATGGCCTCTTAATTGCACAGGGCCATGTGAGTCACAAAACCCTTGCTTGACCGGTTTTGCATTTAAGCAGGCCTGAAAAAGAAAAGAGGGGTTGCGGGGGGGGGGGGGAAGGAGGCTGCAGTGTTGAAATGCATCTACATTAAGCCCCCCCCCTACTGTCTATTTCGAAAGCAGTCACGGGCTCTTTCTACATGTGGAAACAACAGGCAATGCAATTCCCGTGTGGGGTGAAATCAAGGATAGTTGCTTTCAGACCACAAGAACGTTGGGCCACCTATTAGGATTTGAAATTACAATTAGCTCACTTCTGTAGAAATATGTTACCCACAACTATATTGCTTTTTGCCAAAAATTCAGGCCAGCTCCTGGAAGGTGCACATTAAATTTCCATTGCAAAGGAAGTGTGCTAGAAACTGGCTATCACACAAATTACTTGCAAGGTTTAAATTTTGGGGGAAAGAGTGGCATGAGTACCTCCTTTGAATTCAGAGGTGATTCCCTATCTCTTATGAAAAGATAAGGTAGCAGAAAAGGAATGAATTGGAAAATGGATAGAGAGAGGGGGGGCGCTTTTACACAACCTCTAAAATCCACTGGCAACTTATATTCGGACCAGAGATCATGGGGGTTTGTTCTGCTTCCTGTGTTCCCACCCTTCCGCACTCCATTGCTCCTGTCTGCGTGAGGGGAGGGAGAAAAAAAGGGAGAAAAGAATGCAGGCTCACCTCCGCCTGCTGTTGGAGCAGCCCCGTAGGAATTCCAGGCTGTTAAAGGGGTGGCGGGGACAAAAAAACCAAACAGAAGGCGAGGAGAGCCGGCATCCACAGCCTTATAATCCGCATTGGAATTTTTTTTTTTACCTCCGGAGACCAGGTACTTCTAAAATGCGCTGGGGTGCGCTTAGGTGGGTGTGGTCGTACTTAACTTTTTTAAAAGTCCTCAGCTGGTGGGAAAACAATTTTAAGCTCCACGTCTGGGAGCCCTTTGCCTCAGATTTTAGGGGGCGTGTAAAACCAGCCAGAGAGAGAGAGAGAGAGAGAATCCAAGCCTGCATAGGGAATTTAGGATTGCTCAACATGTCTCTCTCTCTCTGATCCACCCCCAAGTGTGTGTGTGTGTGTGTGTGTGTGTGTGTGTGTGTGTGTGTGTGTGTGTGTGTGTGTGTGTGTGTGTGTGTGTGCATGCGTGCGTGTGTGTGTGTGTGTGCGTGTGTGCATGCGTGCGTGAAGGAGAAAAGGAAGAAAGGCAGGCAAAGGGCGGGGCATTGCCATTCTTCTAAAAGCCAAGTTTTCCATTTGAGTTGAACTACAGTTCCAAAGAACTTGTGGTCCTCGATTTTCCCCCCGATGGCCACTCTCTTCAGCTCCAACCCACATGCCCAGTAGTCAGTGATCATGTGATTGCAATCCAATAATATCTGGAGACCTATCTACCCTGATTTTAGGGGTGGGGGGGAGAGAGGAGAGAGAGAGAAGGAAAGGGTATTAAATGTTTATTTATTTATTTATTTATGTTTAGAACTTATATGCCGCCCACTACCCAAAGGTCTCTGGGTGGCTTACAATCAAAGAATTAAAACAGTTAATATGATTCCTTTGCACTGATGAGAAGGGCAATCACATGAGCTCATAAGGTAGAGGTGGAAATCATGTGATGCACAGGGTCCATGCACCCCTAAGAATGTTTTCACTGCCTGTTACCCCTTCCAACCCTACTGTACTTATACTTCCTTCCTTCCTTCCTTCCTTCCTTCCCTCCCTCCCTCCTTCCTTCCTTCCTTCCTTCCTTCCTTCCTTCCTTCCTTCCTTCCTTCCTTCCTTCCTTCCTTCCTTCCTATACATTTTAATTTTTAGGTGAGGGAGGAAAACTGGTAACATTTTAATTTTTAGCTGCCTTTGAAGAGGGAGGCAAAAAGAGTGGTGGACAGATCACATATCTCCATTTTACCAGTTGCCCCAGCCCAATTCAAAGTGCTTGTTTTTTATAAAGCCCTAAATGACTTAGGACCTAGATACCTGTGAACCTACCCGGTGATTAAGATCGAGCCAGGGGGCTTTTGAAAGAGCCATCCATCAAGGAGGTGAGAGGGATGGCTTTAGACAAAGGCCCTTCAGGCAGCTGCTCCCAAGTTATGGAATGCCCTCCCTATTGAGGCGCCAACACTGATTACATCAGGTAAAAACCTTCCTGTTCCAGAAGGTTTTTAATTGATACAATATAGATTGTGGGTCCGCTGATGACAATTTTAGGATGATGATTTTAAAGAAGGTTTTTATTACTGTTTGATGATTTATTGATATTTTATTTATAACTATTTTAAATTGTTTTAATTCTTTGATTGTAAGCCGCCCAGAGAAAATAAGTTGAATAAATAAATAAATAAATAAATAAATAAATAAATAAATAAATAAATAAAAGACAACAGACTTATCTCCACTTCTGCCCCACCCCCGTTTTTAAAATATGGCAGTGTATGTGTGCATTGCAGCCCACATTAGTTACCAGGTATGAAAACCTGGCCCCAGAATCTACCCATCCTTGCAATCTTGTAAGCTAAACTGGGCAGGCATCTTGGCATCAGGACACGGCACTCTCAGATGGTCTTGAAGGGTCTTGAGGCTCTGACATTTCTCCTGAACAAGCTATCTGTCTCTGTGAGATAGACGACTGTCTTATGGAGACTGTTACCAGTATCTCTGGCAACTGTCTCTGTGAGTTGGTAATTTTACACTTCCCACAGTGGCACTTGTTGTAGCATTTTCCCAGGATACTCTAGGAAATTTAAAATGGCATCCTTGAGTTCTCATCCACAGCCACCATGAAAGTCTATGACTGTGGGAAGGGAGCATCAATGGAATCATGGGCAAATGGTAGAAGGCCCTGTCAACCATGGAGCTGGCTTCAAGAAAGAGAGCAACATTGGTCTTCAAAGTTAAAGCAGGATTTAACCTATCAGAAAGTGTGAACAACCTGATGATTTCCATGATTCCATCAGACAACAGGACCAGCAGTATGGGATCATGGGAATTGTCTCAGATGCTAGGAGGCCACATAGTTGAGGAACAGCATGTCAGAGTATGCACAGAATTCTCCAGGTTCTCTTGGGGAGTTGAATATCATCTTCACAGTGATGAACTATTCCATAAAAGCAAAAACTGTAATTTCAAGCTCTCCAGCTATTCAAGAAAGAAAATGTATTGCCAATGAATTATCATATGATTATTCTTCATCTAGTAAAATACCCACCCTGACTGATGGTGATTGTGGAGGACAGCCTTTCCCCTTGATACATCACTGTCTCCAAATGCATCCATCTAGAGTTCTGCATAAAATAGCAATGAAATAAAGGTGTGTTTTCAGGGAGACCCCTGGGACTCAGTTCCAACAGAATCCCTGAGTTAGGGTGGAGTTAGTTCCAGACTAATGCTCTTGAGAAAAAAGCACAGCCAATAAAGAAATGTGACCATTTGCAGGCAATGGGAGTAACAACAAGGATGTCCATGGTGCCAATGACTTACAGTATATTTTATAGGAGATGGTGTAGTCTAAATTTGGCCAGAATGGCCTAAAAATCTGAATCCAAGTCTCTCTACCCACCTTTGATAACTATTATAAGTTGACAGCTACTGCTAGTAACTAGATTTGGGTCTCATTTTCGGGAGAAAAGCAGGCTAGAAATAAACAAAGACGTCACTAGGGTTTTCATTGCCCAGGGACAAAGTCAGATTTTGTGCCCTCCTGGGACAGGGAGGGGCTAAGGTACCATGTAGAAGGCAGCAGTGGTGGCCAGGGAAGCCTTCCATGCTGACTCTGCAGGTCACCTGCAACATGCGTTCTTGTGGCTCATGGGCAGGGAGCTGTTTGGCACCTAATTTGGTGCCCCCAGATGCTGCTCCTAATAAATAAACATGTGGCAGACCAAATACTCCCCACCCTGCCTCAAAGTTTATTTAAGAGCTCAACTTCCTGTGGGCAGCCTGCTGCAACTTGCCCCAGCGGCAAGGAAGTTGGCCAGTTTTCCAGTTTGACTCCCAAGTCTGAGTCGTTAGCTAGGAGTCCCAAGCCCTAAGTCCAAAGTATTGAGTCTGGGTCTTGAGTTGATAGCCCTGCCACCCCACACCCCACCCCAGGGGGTGCAAGAGGAAACAATGGGCCTGGAAAGGAAACCAGGGTGACATATGCATATTGTCAGCCTCTACGTATGCAACAGCAGTGGGTCAACTGCTGGAGGCAGCAGCCAGCTCCTGGAAGGAAGGAGAACATAAGAACATAAGAACATAAGAAGAGCCATGCTGGATCAGGCCAAAGGCCCATCTAGTCCAGCTTCCTGCATCTCACAGTGGCCCCACCAGATGCTTTTGGAAGCGCATGAGACTAGATATCTGTCTCCTGATACCACTCCCCTGCATCTGGCCCTTGAAGTACCCTGGTTTTAAGCCTGGAGATTACACATCTCCATCATGGTTTGTAACCTGTGATGGACTTTTCCTCCAGGAATCTGTCCAATCCCCTTTTGAAGGCATCCAAGCCAGATGCCATCACCACATCCTGTGGCAGGGAGTTCCATAGACTAACAACGCGCTGGGTGAAAAAATACTTTCTTTTGTCTGTTCTTACTCTCCCAGCCCTCAATTTGAGTGCATGTCCCCTAGTTCTGGTATTTTGTGAGAGGGAAAAGAGCTTCCCTCTATCCATTTTACTCATGCCCTGCATTATTTTATACGTCTCAATCATATCCCCCCTCAGGCGCCTTTTTTCCAGACTAAAGAGCCCCAAATGTTTTAGCCTTTCCTCATAAGGGAGGTGCCCCAGCCCAGTAATCATTTTGGTCGCTCTCTTCTGCACCTTTTCCAGTTCCACTATGTCTTCTTTGAGATGCGGTGACCAGAATTGTACACAATACTCCAGATGCGGCCTTACTATTGTTTTGTATAATGACATTATAATGTCTGTTTTATTTTCAATCCCCTTTTTGATAATCCCTAACATGGAATTGGCCTTCTTCACCGCTGCCACACATTGGGTAGACACCTTCATGGAGCTGTCCACCAACACACCAAGATCTCTTTCCTGATCTGTCACGGATAACTCAGAGCCCATGAGTTGATAGATAAAGTTTTGATTTTTCACCCCAATATGCATTACTTTACATTTGGCTACATTAAAACGCATTTGCCATTTCGTAGCCCATTCCCCCAGTTTGGAGAGATCCTTCTGGAGCTCTTCACAATCTTCTCTAGTTTTTACCACACGGAAAAGTTTTGTGTCATCTGCAAACTTGGCCACCTCACTGCTTATCACTGTCTCCAGGTCATTTATGAACAGATTGAAAAGCACCGGTCCCAGGACAGAGCCCTGGGGCAGACCGCTTTTCACCTCTCTCCATTGCGAAAATTTCCCATTGACACCTACTCTTTGTTTCCTGGATCTCAACCAGTTCTCAATCCATAAGAGGACCTGCCCTCTTATCCCCTGACTGTGCAGTTTTCTCAGCAGCCTCTGGTGAGGGATTGTGTCAAAGGCCTTTTGAAAATCCAGATAGACTATATCCACCAGTTCACCCAAATCTACATGCCTGCTGACCTTTTCAAAAAATTCTACAAGATTTGTCAGACAAGACTTACCCTTGCAGAAGCCATGCTGATTTTCTCTCAGCAAAGTTTGTTCTTCTATGTGTTTTAAGATTTTATCTTGGATGAGGCTTTCCACCATCTTCCCTGGGACAGATGTAAGGCTAACTGGCCTGTAGTTTCCCGGGTCCCCCCTCCTTCCTTTTTTAAAAATTGGTGTGACATCTGCTATCCTCCAGTCCTCTGGCACTGTGGCCGTTTTAAGAGACAAGTTGCATAATCCCGTTAAGAGATCTGCAATTTCATTCCTCAGTTCCCTAATAACCCTTGGGTGGATGCCATCTGGGCCCGGGGACTTGTTAATCTTCAATTTATCAATTAGTCCTAAAACATCTTCTCTTTTAACCTGTATTTGATTTAATTCTTTAGTCAAGAGGGGCCGTTCAGGCAGCGAAATCTGCTCAAAGTCTTCTGTCGTGAAGACAGATGCAAAGAACTCATTTAATTTCTCTGCAATTTCCAAGTCCTCCATAATCTCCCCTTTTCCTCCCTCACCATCCAGAGGGCCAACTGGTTCTCTGGCAGGTTGTCTACTTCTAACATATTTAAAGAAGCTTTTATTATTACCCTTTATATTGCTAGCCATGCGTTCCTCAAAATCTTTCTTTGCCTCTCTTATCATCTTCTTAAATTTCTTTTGCCAGAGTTTGTGTTCCTTTTTATTTTCCTCATTTGGGGAGGATTTCCATTTACAGAAAGACCTCTCCTTGCGCTTTAGAGCCTCTCTAACTCCACTCGTTAACCATGCTGGTGCCCTCTTGGACTTAAATGAGCTCTTCTTTCTTTGTGGTATGCACTTGTGCTGGGCCTCTGTTACCGTTATTTTAAACAGGTTCCATGCACTCTGAAGAGTTTGGATTCTTCAGAGGGTGGTGGCGGCGGCAGCAGCAGGAGCAGGAACAGGAGCAGGAGTTGGAAAAGGTAGAGCAGCCCATCCCTACTAGAGACTTAACAATACAGCTCTTGAAAATGGGTTCAAGTTGAGAGTCTGAGTCTGTTGCCCCCCCCCGACTCAAGTCTGAGTCAAGTCGTGGGTGCAACTTAACTTGACCGTGAATGGCAACTTGCGAGACCCCATTCCTGCCAAGTGGTAATATTGGTTTGAATTTGAATATTTTAGTTTTGACACCTCACTCCTCTTACATAAATTGACAGCAGTCCTATATGACTTGCATTGCTTACCAATGCACATTGGCAGGTCACTTAAAAATTCTGTTAATAATCTTTTATGCCTCATGAGTCATGACACATTTGACCTGATGAAACTGTCTGAGGCTTAATGGGTTGGATCCCAGAAAAAGGACCTTCTCATGGTGGTTTAAGATTCTTTCTCTGGGGAATCTGACTGGCTTAATCTCTTCCCATTTTTCCTTGCAACAATATTCAAATACTCTTTAAAAAATTCTGGAGAGCATTTTATGATTAAGTTTTCTGCTGTCATTGTTTTCCTTTGGCTTATTTTCCACACTCCTGTACTCTTATAGTTTTGTACATGATTTTATTAGGTTCCTTAAATTGTTGGTTACATTTTGTTCTCAGAGTAAGCTAGTATGGAACCTGGATGTTAACAATTTAAATAAATCAGGAAATGAATTTTAGGAACAAAACAAAACCAACAAACAAAACCAATGGGGTGCTTTGGAATGATTTACTGAAACAAATGCTTGCCAATTACTTTATATGTGTTAAGTATTATTGCTATTAAGTCTCATCCCACTGCTTACTGTTGGTTGGCAGGGTCCTGTTGCAGACTCTATTGACAGAGACAATAAGCTTAAGACTTGGCACAACTCTAGACCAGGGCTTTTACAGCATGGGGTCAGCAATCAACCTTTGGCACGTATGGCTCTTACTTCTATCCCTTGCACGCTAATACATCATGTCCTTGATACAGGGCTTTTAGTGTACATGAATTTTCAATTTTTGTTTTGATGATCTGCTTCATTTCATTGCATCAAGGCTATTATAAACATACCAGGCCAACTTTTTCATGGATAGCAATGTAAAATGCAGGGATGAAGCTGTCACCTCAGTTTTAAATTTAGTGATTGGTTAGAAGCAGTCTGTTTAAATCCTGCGTGCTTTTTATCCTTGTGTCAGCATTTAATTCCATTTGCATATAAGCCTATTTCCCTTCTCTAAATTTAATTTGTTAGAGTTTGGCCCTCAGCAACAACTACAAAAAGTAATTGCATCTCTGTGTTGGGCACTGGTGCCAACACAGCATGTGCTATAAAAGATGCTTCATGCACATTAAAAAAATGTAGTCATTAGTGTCATCATTCTGCCTGGTAACAGGAACGTGATGGTATTAAAACGTGTGATGAGTTTGCTGCATGGGCATGGCGTCTCATTTCAACACACAGGGAAACCAGTCTCAAGTAGCAGGTCCAGTTATCGAGGGGTAGATCTTGGGTGGATTTAAGTCAGGCTAAAACCATGATCAGCTGCCTAGATGCCCTAAGCACCTCCGATCTCACCTGACTTCGGAAGCTAAGCAGGGTCGGCCCTGGTTAGTACTTGGATGGGAGACCACCAGGGAATACCAGGTGCTGTAGGCGCCTGGAGTAGGAACTGGCAAGCCACTCCAGTATTCCTTGCCAAGAAAACTCCATGGACATGGGGTCATGAAGAGTCGGTCATGACTGTAACGACACAACACACACACACACACACAACCATGATCAGGAATAAAGAATAGGCAGCCCCTCCCCTGACAGCAATGAGCAAGGAGGTTCACTGAGAGCAAGATTTTAGCAGCCGGGCCTTGGAGGCAGAGGAAGAGCTGGTCAACTTCATGGTTCTCATGCCAGGAACTTTCTCAGTCTGGATCCCTGGAAGGCAGCCAGTCAGTCAGTGCTGCTGTAGGAATGAGTTGGGTGGAGCTATTACTGGGACTGGTCAGCTTCCTCTACCCCCACGTGTGCAGGAAATAGACCTCTATGCCAGGATCACCAGAGCCAGCTCACCTTAAGCCTGGCTTTCAACAAGACAGAGGCCATGTTGCCCAGTAGCCCAAGGACCACTCATTCCCCAGGGCATGCTCATGGTCTCAAGGAATACATCGCATTCAGGGCAGACCAAGATACTATATGGCAGGCCTGCCCAACAGGTATACCATGGGCTACTGGTAGACCGTGAAGGGTTCAAAAGTAGCTCGCTGTCCATCAACAAACAATTGAGGGCATAAGTTCCCCACCCCTCCCTCCCCCATCCCAAAGGCCACCACTGCCCCAAGCAAAGTTCTGGGTCTGCCAGCCCATTGTCTCAGAAGAGCAGGGCAGTTCAAGGGCCATGGCGTATTGAAATATGTTCCCTCCAGAACAGATTAATTGGTTTTCAATGCATTTCTATGGGAAACAGCTGCTCTACTTACAAAAGTTTCTACTTATGAGCATGTGCTCAGAACAGATAACATTCATAAGTAGAGGTTTTAGTGTACTATCCCTCAGGCACATTCAACCGGAAAAAGTAGACCTTGGCCTGTTCAAAGTTGAACAGCTCTACTATATGGTATTAGGTGAAGAACAAGACAATTCCCTTTGCCATATCCCATACAAAAGTTATGGAGCAATTGCATCGGGCTTCAGTACAGGTGAGAGGACAGTGTTCTCCATTGCACCAGAGGCAGCAGATTAATTTGGGCAGGGGTAAAACAGCCTGTGGGCTATACACTGGTCTGCCTCAAATGCAATGGAATACCTGGAGATTCAAGAGCACCATCCCTTTAGATAGGAACTTTAAACTTGACCTGACAATATGGGAAGTCACAGGCAGGTGGAAGAGGATTGATTGACAGATTTGATTGATACACTGCCCCATTAGTGCAAGCACTACTCTGGGCAGTGACAGGTTAAAACTCAATGAACCTAAAACACTGGCAAACTTTAAAGCAAAACTTACATTGTAAACTCTACACACAATAAAGGTTGCAGTGCTCTTGTAAACATATGGAATAAGACATCCATGGCTTTTTACAACTCTGAAATCAGCTCAGTGTGCTGTAATTTAAGCAACTAAAATGCAAATGGCTCAGGATGAGAAACAACTCTTATTTAATATTCCCATCCCGAGTCCTGTAACTTTCAGCAGGCCAAAGCCTGAACAACATAATTTTACGACAGAACCTAGAATGACTTATAGGAAGAACCTGTTCCTACTGTGAATTCCTTGCATGCATGCAGCCTAAAAGAGCATCAATTGTGTTGCACAGATCATGTGCCAGGATAATTTATTTATTTATTTATTTATTTATTTATTTATTTATTTATACAACTTATATGCCACCCACTGGCCAAAAAAATTAAAACAGTTAAAACATAGAATATCAATAAATAATTAAAAACAACAATAAAAACCTTACACTAAAATCATTACACTAAAATTGCCATCAGAGGACCCACAATCTATATTGTGTCAATTAAAAAACTTCTGGAACAGGAAGGTTTTTACTTGGTGCCGAAATGTCATCAATGTTGGTGCCAGGCGGATCTCACTTGGGAGAGCATTCCATAGCTTGGGGGCAGTTGCCGAGAAGGCCCTATGTCTACAAGCCACCCCTTCACCTCCTTAGTGGCAAGGCAATGTTTAAAGGTGAGATAGGAAAACTTTTGATCATCTCAGTCAGTGCAGGCTTCTATTGGATGTCTAAGGGGTTTACAAGTTCCAGAGATCTTGGGTAGAGATGGGCACGGACTTTAGTTTGGAGGTTCATGTTTGTATGCGTGGGACCGCAGGTAATATGCTTTCCCATCTCCTGCCTACCTGGCTGGATTCCCCCCCCCCCCACTCGTCAGCCAGCATGCACTCCTTTCTTCCTCCTCTTGAGCTGTTTGATTGGTCTCTGGCAGGAGCAGGATCTTCCCTGCTCCATCTCCTTGGCTGGTTGTCTGCTTGCACAAAGAGGCAGGGCAAGTAAACCCATGTTCCTGCTGGAAACTGGTTGAACAGCTGAAGAGGAAGAAGATAGGAGAGGGTCAACATGCGGCACCTGTGGTGCTGTGTGGATGAATGACACAAACATCCCAATTGGGTTTTGTGCCCATCACTAATATTGGGTCTAGAAAGTAGCACAAAAAAAAGCTATGTCATCATTTCATAAAGTGATAAAACAATTTTGAAATGAAAGAAAACACAAACAAGCATTCCACTAAGTAATAAAATGAAATGCTATTGTCTGTTTTAGAAATGAAATATATCATTCCCCCTTATCAGAACATACCAATATCATCCAAGGGAATTAGGCTACAAATTAACCTCTATGTGCAGAAAGGTGGGATCTAGGAATGGATGATGTACCAGTAAGATATAGTGGTCCATCTGGGAAGAGATGTGCTGTCAGATATATCAGTGTGGAGGATGATTTGATGGAAAGATCCCATGAAAAAATCATATGAAATCAAGAGGATACAGTAAGATCCAGCTTTTTTACCCATAAACCTCTTTTATTCAAATTTAAAGTTTGAGAATTGGTTGGTTTCTTTAACTTTAGATAAAGTAGGTTTATGGGTAAAAAAAAAACGGATCTTACCATATCATCTTGATTTCATATAATTTTTGCATGAGATCTTTCCCAGTCAACATCAAACCATCCTCCACATTGATATACCTGGTGGCCCATCTCTCCCCAGATGGTACACAATGTCTTACTGGTACATCATCCATTCCTTGGTCCCACCTCTCTGCACACAGTCTGCAATTTCTAATCTGCTGCCCCAACTCTTGAGCTACCCATAAAATTATGTGCCTCTAGGACAGGGGAACAGACCCATATAGCATAATGAATCATTTTATATTATTTTGTTTTGTTATGAATTTTTTTATTTTTGTTAATAATAAAACAAACTGCAATAGCAAAGGAAATGAAAGAAAAAGAAATGCTATATTTCTGGTTGATACCCGTCTCTAATTGGGTTCTTTGAGGCATATTTGTGGGCCCCCACCACTCCAAAATGTTTTCTTGTTCTCTTACAGGCCAAGCATACTTAAGCAGAATATTGGATATGAAAAAAGTTGTCAGTTCCATTTCTGGATGTCTTCCAGAACACTAGAGTTAGATGTAGGCACTTCGGATTAGGAATGAGGCGATTCTGCAACAGTGTCTGTTCCAGTCCCTTATTTGGAAATCTAAGCCCTTTAAACCATGATCGTCAAGGCCACTCTTCCTATCTCCTGAAAAACTGATTTTAACTCCCTGACTGGGGAATTTTCTGTAACTTTGTGTGTACTAAACTGGTTAGGTATATTGGTCAAATGGGAACAACGATTAATTTCATGGATTTCACACCCCTCATGCATACTACAATTTGAGAGGCTAAAAAGAAAAGAAAAAAGAAAAAAGAAAAAAGAAACATCATATATCATGCTTTTAATCACATAATAGCTACCTTATTTTCCCATGTCAGCACTTCCTATTCAGCTGCAATTTTTTTCTCTCTGAGAGGTGTTTATCAGAGTCTCCCATGCCATGCAGGTAGGTGTTGTTGTCATACAGCAGGCAAGCACAAATTAAAATCCCCAGCCCATCCTCACTTGCCTGGTATTCTCTTTCCTACCTCCCATTTTGGAACTTTAGCTGCCTACTAGCATCAGAATAATTCAAGGAATTTTCCTACCTAAAGGGGAAAATGGTGACCCCCCATGTTGTATCCTACCCACGATGCATAGCTTATCTCATGCTAGGCAAGTTATTTTGACACATGAGACAGAAAACCTCATGACTCTAAACCACCTTGGGTCCTTTTCCAAGGAGAAAGGTGGGGTAAAAATACTCTAAAATAAAATAAAATAAAATAAAATAAATGCCTTTCCTCATGTAATTTACTACCCTTTCCTAATTGCACAACTTGGGACCCAAGGAAGCCACCACCCTTCTGCTTAATAAACGTAAAGCAGGGGCATCTCTCCCTGGTTTACTGCCTTGCTTGCCTGGTACCCCCACCTTGAAGAGTTGAAATCCTCACGTTGAGACTACAGTCTAACAATTTCTGGCAGTTGTTTTCTTGCCTGGTTGGGTTCCTGGTCAGTTATGATGGAGAAGAAGTTCAAGGTGCTTGAGAACATCATCCCTTTTTGGAATCTGGTCTGGCTCGGCCGAAAATCATGCCCTTGGCCAGTGGTTACCTTCTACCACTCCCCCCCCTTTGCCCTAGCCCTGCTCTAGTTGCATGTAGTCTTTTAAAATGCTGGATAATCCTTAAGTGACATTACCGCAGATGGGCACATGGCAGTCTTTACCGAAACCAGATGCCCATTGTCTGGTTAATCTGTTCAAAGCGGGTTATCTAGATCAAATAAAATGGTATGCATTGGGGACGGGGGGTTTACTCAGAGACTTTTTCTTTAACATGTGTTCAAAAGCTGGCTGTTAATAATGATTCACCTTTCCTCCTCTAACCTGCCTTTTTTTTGTACGCTCCTATTGTAGAGGTAAGTTTCATACATTGCACTGTCTCGTTTGTTGACTCGAACACACTGCAGAGTTGCGCACATGCGTGCCTCAAATGAGATGGGAGAAAAATGATTCTTTGACAGAAGAATTATTTCCCATTTAGTGCAAAGTGTCATGAGTCAGATGTTTGGTCACTGTTCAGAATATTCATGGGCTTAGTTTTATCAGGCAGACTACCTGGAATTAATTGGCAGTGCATACTCACCAATTTTGGTGGTATTTGGTGGCAGGAGGGCAGTGCAACGCTGCTGAAAACTGCTAATACCCAGGGACTAGATATAGTTCATCAATGCAAAATAATCAGTTGGGAAAGTTTGGGCAGTAGTTCAAATAGATTTTAATTTTGCAGCTAACATGCGTGTCCGCATTAGGCCATCTGGGTGGTATTTGTTTCCAAATTATGCACATGTTTATAGATTGAAAAGAATAAACCCTGTCTTAGATGAACTCACATGAAAAACAGATCTTCCACTGTTATAGACATGGGTCAAGCCTTGCCCTTAGGTGGTTGCCTAAGGAAGCACACTCGTCAAGATTTCCTCTTATGAAGCCCTCCTATATGGTTTCTGTAACTGAGCAGTGGCAAGCAGTTGAAGGGAAGAAGGAGGAGCTGAGGTTTAGAAGATACAGTAAGTAAGACCAGAACAGAGGGTCACCATGTTCAAATTTGGCAGAACTCACTTACCTTGGAGTGACTGGACTGAAAACAGAACAAGATACTACTTTTAACAGTGGCTTGGACAAGGAAATTTGAGCAGATGCCAGTTTCAATGCAAGGTACAGTATACCTGCTGAGATTTCCTCCACCACACAATAGTTAAATGTTCAGAAGCTCTGTCTTCTTTTATATCTGATTACCCGAATCCATCCACTGTATTAGGAGGAGTATAAATTGTTCATTTTTTACTTTAATTATTAATTTTTTATTTGTTGTTTAAAGCAAGATCTGTTTCAATGCTCACACACGCATTGGATTCCCCCGTCCCATTAATGAAAAAGAAAAGATTCAGAAAAGTCACTAGAACTCCTTTTGCCCAAATCTGTTGACTAATAACATGCACCAAATAATTTCAGGAGAAAATTCTCTCATGCTTTATAGGTTCCAGGAAAGCCAGTATAGATTGTGAAAAGCCGTGGACTGTTTTAACAGAAATCAGTGTGCCTCAATGTTTGATTATTCTGATATGTAACTGAAACTCTGGACAAGAAGCCACAGTTAGGCTAGAGAATATGGAGAAACAAAATGGCTTCCAATTGTAAAGGCATCAGACTAGGTACAAATTAATCCCCGTTCTGTTTGTAAACACATTACTGTATATCATATGAAAAGCGACATTGACTTGAGATGAAGGAGGAGCAAAAAAACTGGGCAAAGAAACCTAAATCTAAAATAGTCCAAGAACACCATATTTCTGGCACAGTGACTTAAAAGAACTATGGAGAAAGCTGACAGATCGAAATGCAAAAGCAGAGTTACCATTGAGGAAGTCACAAAAAAGCAATTGCAGAAGAGACAACAAAGTTCAGTGTTGATGGTGACGAGGGATTGGAACAGTTTTAAGACTGTCTATACCTGGGTGCCATCATCACTGTAAATGGAGTGAAGGATTCAGAAGAAGACTGAGACTTGGTTGAGCAGGTATAAATAAATAAATAAATAAATAAATAAATAAATAAATAAATAAATAAATAAATAAATAAATAAGCAAGCATGTGTTGCTAAGTGAATTCTGACTTCTCACAACCCTTTTCAAAGGTTTCCACTGATTCAGAATACTCAGAAGAGGTTTACCCTTCTCTTCTTGTAGTCATCTTGAGATTGCTCAAGGAGTCACAGTTGGGAATTGAACTCCCAACCATTGGCGCTGCAGCCAGATTCCTAAACCACTGAGCTATCCAGTCAGCTGGCAGAGAAGAACTATAAAAGATCCTGATGTATAAGGATTCATTATTGGAGACCATGGCCAGATTAATCTACAATGTGGCATTCCTAATTAATATGTAAAGATGCAAAAGCTGGAAAAAATAGGACAGGAAAAAAATGGCCTCATTTGAAATGTGGTGTAGGAGGAGAGTTTTATGAATACCATGGATGGCCAAAACTGCAAATAAGTGTGTCTTAGATCAAATCAGGCGAGAACTCTCACTACAAATGAGAATGATGTGGAGGCAATGCTTTGGACATATCAGGTGAAATCTTATTGCTTAGCATAGTAAGTTTCACTGCAAGAGTCCTCACTGAATAACTGAACATTTGTTAAGTCAATTTACCCATATTTTCTATTGCCTGAAAGTCAACATTAATCGATTTACTCCTGTTTTTTTTTACTTCAGTGTAGCGAGTTACAACTTGAATAGATCCATTTGAATCAATTGAACACACTGCACCGAGAAGATGGCTGACTAAATCCCCAATGATTCAATGAGCCTACTCTAGTTCAACTTACTACACAAAGCAACTGGATGTCAGTCATTATGAGAAGGCAGGATGCATTGGAAAATGCAATTAAAAAGTTGAAAAGTTGAAGGCAACAGTAAAAGAGGAACACGTGAGATGAATTTCTCAAGTAAAGTTAACCACAGCCTTGAGAAGAGCTGCCAGACAACAAACTAAAACAAGAGGCAAAAATGCTGTGGCACCTTAAAGACTAGCTCCTATATTTTAATGTATCTTACTGTGAGCTTTTGTAGATCAAGTCCACTTCTTCAGACATAAAGAGTGACGGTTGTATTTATACATGGTCCAGCAACTAGATAGGGATACAGATTATGGGCAAAGTGGCAATGGGTTGTTAGTGAAGAAGACTCAGGCTGTGAATAACCTGTTATCAGTCTACAAATTAGCTATCACATAGATGACACAAGTGACAAACGGTGTGGATCAATGTAGTATTGCACACTTAGCAATGACTTAAGGACCCTGGACTTGCATTCAGTCCTTCATGGTTTTGCCAAATTTACAGGGGTCACTTGAGTTCCATATACCATTTGGATGTGAGGATCATACCAAATGGCATTCTGGACCTCCTAGTGACACTATTTAGCCTGGTCAGGACTGATCCATAATGAGCATGTAGACAAGTCCTAAGATAGGGTAAGGGCTTACTTGAAGATGTGGTAGTATGTGTATAGGGAGAAAGTCATGGAGTATTTCCCCATGCCTTTTCCCTATCACCACCATTTTTGTATTAATGCAGTTAACACTTTTAAATAACATGGCTCCATCCTAACCCACCTTGGGATTTGTAGTTGGATGTGGCACTTAGATCTTCCCACGGTAGTATGCATGTGTGTGTTGTGTCGTTACAGTCGTGACCGACTCTTCGTGACTCCACGTCCATGGAGTTTTCTTGGCAGGAATACTGGAGTGGCTTGCCAGTTCCTACTCCAGGCGCCTACAGCACCTGGTATTCCCTGGTGGTCTCCCATCCAAATACTAACCAGGACCGACCCTGCTTAACTTCCGAAATCAGGTGAGCAGAAATGCACAAAGACCGTTGGGCAGAGCATTTTAAGTACCCCTCCAAATTACAGATGCCAGCACTCTGTAGGATGAAACCATGCTAGTTAAAGGGATGGGTTGTATGTACCTATTGTATCCTGCTTGGGCATCTTCCAGAAATGTCTGTGTGGCTACTACTGTTGGAACAAGATGTTGTGCTGTGATGTTGGCATGGCTTATGCGAGTTGGGGTGGTGGTGGGGGGAGAGAGGTGCTGAACTGTGTTTTATGACATCTTTCTCTCTCTCTCTCCAGTTCAGCTTCTGCCTTTGAAATCGAACACATGTTCCAGTTACACTGATACATGCACTTGCTTATTATAGTTAATGGGTTATTCATCCTCTTTTTTGGATGTGTGGGTGTCCTTGGGATAATCCTAAATAGGCGCATAAAGCACGGATCATGTTGCTCGTAAAAATCAGTGAGGCCAGGGCTCTTTGGGAAGGTGTTGAACATTTTGTCCACTGCAGATGGTAAAGATATGTTTAATAAAGAGAGAGGGGATTAGTTGGAACAGAAAACAGCCAAGAGAAAGGGGTCATTTCATTTTATGTGAAGCTCTGTGACATTTCAGGGACCTAATGGCTGATTAAAATTGTATCAAAGCAGATCCTGTCGGGCAGCTTGTCCTAACGCTGACCCAGCTTGTCTTGTCAACTATTTTATCTGCATGTATTATTTCACGGCAGTGTGAATAACTCAAAAGGCAGTTTTTTCACTTCATCTGCGCTGATTAAAAACAAATCTGCAAATGAATAAGCAAAGGCAGGCCACACGGTCCTCTTAAATATGCTAAAAAAAATTGAATAATTGATAGCTGTCATTGAGATTTTGAAAAGGAAACCTATATAGGTCACCTCAAAAATAAATGCATTTTTAACACACAACTGTCACAATGTTTACTTCCAGAGTTTAAGGTTTCTCTTAATATTCAGAACAGGAATAGTAATAAATAAAAAGTCCAGAGCATAATGTATTAACAATGCTGTATTCTGTTTTTGAAAGGAAATAGATGTTTTGATTATGACTCAGAAATAAAAAGAAAGTGTGAGGGGGGAGAAATACTGCAGACATTTTGCAGGCTGTACAATAGCTGCTATGCAGATTGAATTGTCCCTTTCCAAGGTTTTTTTCAAGGAGACTGAGGGAATTAAATCTAACAGTTGGATATAGTTTATGATTTGTTTGGGATTTGGTCCCCCCCCCCCGGTACCTGCAACCCTTAGATTGCCACTCTGCTATTAATATCAGTGCAGTTTGCCTGCCAAAGCAGTTTTGCTAGTTGTGAGTTGAACCAACTGCTGGATAGCTCAGTGGTTTAGGGGCCTTTTCACACGACCCCTAGGATCCGCTGGCCACTTAAATTCGGACCAGAGATCTTAGGGGTTTATCGCTGTTCCTGCATTCCCACCCCCTCCACACTCCTGGCTGCTGGCTGCGTGAGGGGAGGGAGAAAGAAAGGAAGAAAAGAATGCCACTCACCTCCGTTCTGCCATCTCACTTTGCTCCCGGCACTGCATTCAGATCTCTTAAAGGGGCGGGGGGCAAAAAAAGAACAAACAGAAGCAAGGAGAGCCTGGCAGTCACTACTGTTATATCCGCATCAGGAATTTTCACCCTCCGAGAGCAGGGACATGAAAAGTGCGCTGGGACGCGCTTAGGTGGACGTGGTCGCACTTAATTATCTGTAAACTCCGGAGCTGGTGGGGAAATAATTTTAAGCTCCGGAGCTGGGAGCCATTTGCCGCGGAGTTTAGGGGTCATGTGAAAAGGCCCTAGGTGTCTGGCTGTGGAGCCAAAGGTTGGGAGTTTGATTCCCCACAGTTCCTCTTTGATAAGGAGCTGAACTTGATGATCCCACAGGGTCTTCGGTTCTTAGATGTTGACGTCCATGATGGGAGCCATGTCTTCTGGCATCATCAGGAAAAATCACTGTAAGGCGGTTCAATTTCGCTGTGCTTATCTGCAGCCTTTCTGTATGCGTTGTCAACCACAAGCTCTGTAGTTCCCTAAAACTGGTCAAAGCCATGAAGTTATTTTTTTAATGTACAAACCAAAAGCAGAATCCAACTGGCAACAGTTAACTATAATAGTGGGAAACATCTTAACATGTACTCAGACAATGGGACAGGCACCAGATGGGCCTTCCTGGGGTACATTTAAAAACTGGTGGTCACCATCATCTGAGTTTTCAGGGGAACCTAGTGCAAGGTCTGTCTCTGAAGACACCTTTAGGCAGAAGTTGGAACCACAAAGCTACAAATAACTAGTTACTAATTCATTTTGTTATGTGCCGTCAAGTCAAGGTAAACTTAAAGCGACCTTGAAAGGATGTTCAAGGTAAGTATGGTATTTAAGGAGTGGCATTACCAATTCCACTCCCCCAGTGAGTTTTCATGGCCTAGTGGGGAACTGAACCCTGTTCTCCAGAGTCCAAGTGTGTCTCTCTACTCACTAATACCACACGTATAGCAGTACATAAAACCAAGGTATTACACAACTACATTATGACAGTAACATAATGAAGGGCAACTGCATGTATTTTCTGATGGAGGAAAATGGGTTTTCCTTGCAACAATGTCTTGTTTTGAGCTAGCCCCATCGTAATTCAAAGTAATTTGTGCTGCCTTGGTCTTGAATCGGTAAATAAGACTCATATAGCTTTACAAAAGACTTGCTACTGGCAGATATGAAAACTGTGTTGTTGGTATGAATCAACATAGATTTCTGGTCAGATTCTGTTTAATGGGAGCATGCCTGTGACATCTTGCACTTTGCTCCACGTAACAAGATGCTATAGTCTGGGTCTGGGGGTTAGGCCAGGACTACAATGCCTCTTTCTCCATTCACCCTCACATACTTTCAGGATTACCTCATGGCTCTTCCTTCTCCTATTGCTTCCCTGCCCATCACTTTCTTCTTGGCCCATGTTCCTATTACCAGCATCCTGCTCTGAAACCCTTGGATGGGTCTCTATTTCCATTCAGTAATGACCTTTAACCTGTGACTTATTGTGGACTGGATCTTCAGATTCAGGTGTTGTTCCTGGACTTGGTTTGTGCTGGACTGTCACTAGAGTGTGATTTAGGGGCTATTTATGGTAATCAGTCAGTACTGATGACATCTAGTAATTAACCCCACCCCTTTACTAATTGTATTGCATTATTCGTATTACCCAGCTCCAACAGCAGAGCAACAAACACATCTAGCTGGAATTTAGCAAGGGCATTTAACTTGCAAAAGCGGTATCATTCTCCCAACAGTTGATTCTTTTAAAAGATATTTTGGACTTTAACAACACTTCTACAGCACTGACTATTTGCCCCCTTGTTGGTTGGGACTAAGAAGAATGGGAGTTCCAAACATCTGGGGTACTCAGGTTTGAAGGCGGCTGAGAGATATATTTTCAGTGAGTTGTTGCATTTTATTACCCATTGTTGCCTTTTGAGCTTCTTCATTTGAGCTGCTTTTCTCTCCTCCTGGCTGAATTTTGCAAGACATTGTGTTGTGAGTCTTTGAAAAGAGACTAGCTTGTTTTAAAATGAATAAACATTTGATTTATAAAATTTGCCAGGCCATGTCTTGATATTCAGAGACTTAAATGAACGCAAAGGAAATTTCAATTTCGTCTTGCTTGTTCTTTGTATATGAGTGATTCATTGAACAGAAATACCACCATTTTGGTCTCTTCTTTTAGCCATTTCTGCCTCATGGGTAATCCCTTCTAATTACAGTGTTTGGTCTTTTCATTGTGTTAGAACACCACCATCCCAGCTATGCCTGAGAAAACATCACCAGAAAAGGGGGAAATGAGAGTTGCTGAAATGACTCTGTTGGGTTCCTCTGTTGTTACACAAATATTATCTAGTGATGTTCTTGGTGGGACACAATTGGGAAGTTTTTCTGAAGGACAGCTAATAACTAACTGCATCTTCTCTTCTTTTTTTCTGGGATAGGGAGGTGACTTTAGCATTCGGTGCTAGTGACTGGCATCCAGATTTTGAGACTCTGTTTGGGATTTCCATTGGATACAGGGAGTGTCCACCAGAACTGAAATGATAGAGGGATCGGGAGGAGAGTCACAACAAGGCATTAGGGGAAACAGTCTGCTGCTGTTGTGTGGTGACAAATACACTGAGTAAAATGAGGTGGACTAAGCAAAGAACAGAGTAGTCATATCCACCTAAAGCAAAGGTCTTTTGCTTGTGGAAGGAGAGCAAAGATGTGGCCTGTCTGGCCTCTTGTGGGAGGGAGCTCCAAAGTCTTGGAGCAGTAACAGGGACGGCCTCCTATGTCCCCATCAGATGCACTTCTGAAGGTGCCTAGACCAAGAAAAAAATCTCTTAAAACCTGAGCTGGCTGATAATGGGAGATAATGGATCACTGAGATAGCTTGGACCCAGTCCATTTAGGGCTTTGTAGGTTAAAACCAACACTCTGAATGGTGCCTGGAAACTGATCAGCAGCTGGTAGAACTGCTGTAACGGGGGTGGGGGGTGGGGTTATGTGATCCCTGTAAACAGCCTCAGTCAGCAATTTGGCTCTTTGCAGCCCCACATAGAGCACACTACAGTGATCCAGCCAGGAAGTAACACGGCCAGCACTATGGGTATCACAGGGGAGAAGGGTGGGGTGTAGAATGAGTGAATGAATGAGACTGTCAATCTCTGCAGTGCCAAATCATCCATACATCATCTGCAGTGCCATTATGTGCTGGACTGCCTTGCAATTTGTCTTTATCAGATCCCCAGGCATAAAAACATCGGGGAGGGGATGGATGTCCTGGAGATACTTCAGGCTCAGTCATGGGTGTGTGTCTGTGGACTGAATAGAAAGCTGCCAATGAGCACAAATGGATCGCAGAAATAATTGGCATATCCCAGCAATTTCCTGGAAGATCCATCCCCTTCAGCATTTGAGATGAAGTTGCTAACCCAGAGACAAATGAAATAATAATGTTGAATATCACAGGCTGCATAAGAAGTTGGACATAAATATCTTCTCCTTGGCAAATGTTGAAGAAGTCTATATTACAAAAGTCCTGCTGGGCCCCAAACACACATCTGTAATGGTTTGTTTTCTGCACCAGAAAAAATTGCCATTGTCATATTCCAAACTGTGTTTAAATTGTTTTATTATAAACTCTCGGTTGGTCTCTGCTTAACTGGGAAATCATTCACTCTAAATTTATCTCCTCTCTGCATGGCATTGACATCTTCTGGCATTGTCAGCTTTGTCTCTGTTACAGAAAAGATTCCCTCTCGAAAAAAGAGATGATACTCCGCTGATTTAGCAATCTCTGGAGCATCTTTGGCAAACTGTGTATTCTTAACTCTTCCTGTGTCTGGCCCTGTTTTAATGCATCGTTTCATGGCTTCATTTCGGGCTTGGAATGTGATGGGAAGTGGAGCCTGGTGTGGACCAAAAATGGACTTAGGAGCCTGCCCCTCCCCAATGTCCTGAACTGGTATTTGTAATTACCACCACTAATGCTTTCATTCCAACTAGGCAACTTTTAAAGCATTGTTTTTGGGCTGGGGGGATGCAGAGACCACTGTCTTATTGCCACATCCCCAAGTGCTGCTGATGATCTTTGGTACCAGTTGTTGGCACAGACCATGAAGTGTCAGTATTATTCATAAAGATGGGAAGAAGCTAGGGGAAAGAGACAAAACACCCAGCATCAATCATGCTTCTGCAAATACAAGAGGGTTGACTGTGCCCTGGTCCCACAGCAAACTCACATTCAAAAACTTTCAGGAGTGACTTTTCAAGGAACATGGTGGGTTGTACTAGGAAAAGGAGACCCAAAATCTCTTGATTACCTTTAGCATTTGAGATCTTAGCCATAGGCCTCAAGCATCAAGGACTTAAGAGTTGATTAAATTACACATCTCTGGTCAGTTATTTCTGTCCAGACTCATTGTTTCTGTTGCTCATTAACTGGTGTGCTTAAGACAGAGTGGTCGTCCTCAGCAGGGTTGTGTCATGACCATGTGACACTGGGATATCTGTTACTGGAGGGCAGAAGAAACATGTGTAAAACCTTTTGGTTCCCTGGTGCCTATGGGCAGAGATATTAACAGCTGCTGCCAGATGTTGTTCAAGACATTACAAGCTGTAGTAGACTGGGTGAAGCCATGTCCTGTGACATCTGGCCAAGGGCATTTCCTCTCAGACCTTCTGTGCCTCAGACCCTGAAAGGCAGGGAACTAGTTGGTACATCTAAGGTCTGGAAACAAATGTTGATGCACCTTTCGTCTCTGTAGTAACTCATGCCTATTTGGTTTTATTTAAAATATCTTGTAAATGGCTATGGAAACTTTAGATAATAAACAAGGCAGTACTCCAAATAGGTGAGTAAAGAGCACAAATTCACGAATGGCCCTCCTGTCAAGGTTGCCTGAGTCAGGGATGCCCACACTAACCACTCAGACATGCCCCCCTGATTGCCCTGGTGATGGTGAGACCACGAGGGTCAAATGTGCTGGTGGCTGAGGGAAACCATCCTGCCTAACACCCTTGCAGCACCTTAGTCTTAGTACAACTAAGGCATGTGTCCACAGAGTACCCAGCTTGCTGAGGGTGGGGGAATGTGTAGCCTGGATAATTAAATTGTCAAGTGCTCAGAGACAGTTTGAAGCATCATGGATTGGTGTATAAGCAGCACACTTAGCTTTTCCTATGGTATCATTATAAGTGGTATCTAAAGCAGGGCTAGGGAACATGTGATCCTTCAAATGTTGTTGCGTTACATCTCCTATCAACCCTATCAAACACAGTCACTAGTAAGGGATTCTGAGAGTGCCATGTTTCCCTCAGTCCTACTTTAAGGGGAGGCCATGTACAAAGGAACTCATGGCCTACTACATTGTTGTTATTTTTTTATGGCTGTGGCATCCATCATGTTCAGACTTATCCCATCCAGAGGGCTATTACTACATTATAACTCTAAAAGCCACCATACACTGGGGAAAGCTGTAATTTGAGGCCATGTGGCAACTTATCGCTGCTTCCTATTTCTTCATACCCTATTAAATTATCCCACCCCTTACTTCCCATTTTCCCCACACCTTGTAGCACAGGATGTTATATACTAAATGGAGGTTAGGGCATCTGGAATTCCTCACAAGCTTTATTTTGGAGAGTGTGAAATGTGAGCTGGCTTTTCCTTCATTGAGTATCGGTTCAATAAAAGACATTCACGGCAGGGTGAAGTTAACTATTTTATGGACTACCTGGCTGTATGTGGCCAATGATGTGTTCGTTGTCCACAACCACTCTTGCCTTAAAAATGGTTAATAAACCCATGGCAAAGGCTAATACATGGCCCACGTTCTCCTTGAGGGGCACAGAAAGGATAAAAGATACTGATTTGCAAATCTGAGCTGCTGGCTGAGTGAAACATATTGAATATCAGAACTGAGGAAAGGGAAAACAATGCTGTGGGATGAAAGCTGAGGTAGACAGCTGGCTAGTGTGAAATAAAGTGGAAGAGGTATTTGATATACTATACTAAGATAACTAGAGTCATGTGTGATGAATGGGTTGCAGCTAGAGATGAGCACAAAACAGAAAAATAGATTTTGTTTTATTTCATTTTATTTCATTATTAATATTTTTAACAAAAACAAAATAACACAAAATGATTCATGTACCACAAAAATATTGTCATCTGTCTGGGAACAGATGGGCCACCAGGTATATCAGCGTGGAGGATGATTTGATGGGGATTGGGAAAGATCCCATGCAAAAATCATGAAATCAAGAGGATACAGTAAGATCCGGCTTCTTTTAACCATAAACCTCTTTTATTTAAATTTAAAGAGAGAGGATTGGCTGGTCTCTTTAAATTTAAATAAAAGAGGTTTATGGGTAAAAACGTCAGATCTTACTGAATCCTTTTGATTTCATATGATTTTTGCATGGGATCTTTCCCAATCACCATCAAATCATTTCCCACACTGATATACCTGGTGGCCCATCTCTTCCCAGACAGACCGCAATATCTTACTGGTAAATCATCCATTCCTAGGTTCCGTCTCTCTGCACACAGATTGTAATTTCCATCCTGCTGTCCTGACTCTCTAGGATGGTATTGGTATGTTCTGATAAGGGATGAAATATTACTTGACTGAATAGTTGCTTGTTTTTCATTTTATTTTATAACTTTGAATAACCTTATGAAAAGTATGTTTTTTGTTTTGAGCTTATTTCTAGTTGCAGCTATTTCCATTGATGCTGATATGCATTAGAAGAGTTGTGTGTATAAATCAAAATGGTTGCATGGTATCTAAATTTTGTGAATGGCCTAAATTAGATCTATTAGGCAGATGTGCATTATTTCTTTTTTGTTGCATGCTGCACAATGTGATTATTTACATTTTTTCTCTCCCTCTCTCTTTTGGCATAATTTGTTTTTATTGTCATTGTTTGGGAATGGCCAGAGAATAATTGGAAACCATTGAATGACTGCCCACCTTCTACTCCAAGCCACTGGAAACTTTAGTCAAGCTGACACTTTGTACTGATCTACTTGAGAATAAGCCTTACTAAACTCAGTGGGGCTTAATGTCTGAGTAGAGAGCTATAGGACTCCAAAGGACCGCCTTCTTCCATATGAGCCTGCCCGTACTCTAAGATCAAGCCAGGAGGCCCTGCTGAAAGTGTCATCCGTCAAAGAGATAAGGGATGGCGGCATGTCGAAGCAGGGCCTTCTCGCCGGTTGCCCCCCAACTCTGGAATGCCCTCCCTATGGAGATCCACCTGGCACCAACTCTTTAGTTTTTCGGTGCCAGGCAAAGACTTTCCTGTTTGGCCAGCATTTTAATTAGATTATTTGTTTGGACACATGAGCAACAGGGTTTTATAATTTATAATTGTACTGTATGTTGTTTTAACTGTATTGTATTTTATAGTTTTAATAATTTTATTGTTTTATAGTTTTAAAACCTGTTGTATCCCGCCCAGAGACCTCTTGGTAGGGGGGTGGCTAAAAAAATATTGTAAATAAATAAATAAATAAATAAATAAATAAATAAATAAATAGGACTGTGTGAGATAACAGAGTTGAATTCTAGTTTGTAGGTTCTAATTTGCATTTTATTGGCTGGGACCTGGTACAAAAAGTTTATGCTCAAAATTAAAGGATTTCTAGCATGGGCCAACTTGGGTCATGCCACCCCACGGTGTCATTCCAGACTTGCAAACAATGCATTGGCATCTTTTGTATTGTTCTGGGCAGATCTGTGCTAGCCTCCAGCCAAGTGTGTGTGTGTGTGTGTGTGTGTGTGTGTGTGTGTGTGTGTGTGTGTGTGTGTGTGTGTGTGTGTGTGTGTGTGTGTGTGTGTGTGTGTGTGTGTGTGTGTGTGCTTGGCTCCTGTACAAAAACCGAGCCTTACCTGCTGTCATATTTGTTCAGCAATACGTTTCCCTGTAGCAGGTTCATGATGGCGCTTGACGTGGGAAGGGTTGGTATCACACAGCTGTGAAAAATCCTGGCGTAGAGCCTTCATAGCTGTGAGTGCAGCTGCCTGTGAATGTTCCTTTGGTATTGCCATGACTGGCTTTGTGCTTCTTTTTAACTGGTATTTTCTACAGGTTTTTAAAATTGTCCGTATTCATGAAGACAAAAGCCTTTGTGCTCCTGTTTCAGTACAGGCATTCAAAAAGTGGCCATGGTGAAAGGGTTGTATACAGAGACCGTAGCAGGGTTAAAAGTAAGGGTCCCTCCCTTTTAGTCTTCCGGCTCCCTCATCTCTTCTGATGCCTCGGTAACATTCCCTTGGCTTTTTGGGATCTCCCTGAGAAAGAGGCACCCTTCTGTTATCCTGTTGCTGAGCGTGTAGCCCAAGATTTGGCAGCCAAGAGGTCTCAGCTAGAGAGCTGATTGAAGAAGTCACAGGTGCAGCAATAATCAACCAGCAGGAAGAATTTGAAAAATTGCACATCCCTTCCTGTTGAAAACACCCACAGTCCATTCCATCAGGACAGAGGATGGTTGTTTGGGGCACCTGTCCCATCTTAAACTCAGGTGTGAAAGCCAGAGTCTGGCAGTACTGCTGATTATGAGCAACTAGGAGGTACCTTGAATTCATTTTGATGGACATTTCAAGCTGTTTCCACCTCTTTTGCCTCTGATTTAGAAGCACACTTCTGGGTGCATGCACATTAGGATGAACATGACATGATAACCCACAATTGTTGGTTATCTGCTTTAATTTAAATCCTAACAGGTTAAGTTCTTCTAACTTAAGGTGGTTGCTTTTTACTATGTCACAGCTTTGGTTATGGTATCTCATTGGAAAGATTTGTCAGTCACTGCAGATTTCCCCCCTATAAATATCACTATTTATCTACCACTGGGCTGCTATAATCCAGCAGTAGTAAATGTGAATTTCAAAAATAGCTATGGGCCTTTGTTGCAAAGGATCAGAGGTGTCCTTGCTCGCTTATTGTTTTTTTAAATGTTCTTTTGCATGTATAACCTCCCCCATCCCCCCAAAATACATGACTGTTCTTGATAGACCAGCTAGTCACCAGTTGTTTATTTCTAATCATTCCTGACAAAACCCACTTGATGTATATAGGCATACTAGAAACCTGACTTGGTAAGGTAGCTAAATGGACTTATTGCCAAGGTTTTAAACCCCCACCCTTCCCCCACATGCACACCATATACACAGGCAATCTTTATAGTTAACCCTTGCGCAGATGCATTTTTCTAACACTCGCCGGCACCCCTGTGTTTCAATGTCCGGCAGTCTATCTCCATCAAGGTGAAGTTGAGATGAAGCTGTAACTTGCTTGTGATGAGACAGAGGCAAACCAGCTCAAAGTGAACAGTGTGTAGTAAGACCCAACCTTCCTTGCCGGATGGTGCTATCTGATCCTGATAATAATGTATTATCAGTTGACAGATGTCTTGTTGAGCTTTGTTCTTGCCACTGAGGTTTCAAAAGGTGCCTTTAGTGAAATGCAGATGGATATCTAAGGAGCATGACTGAGGAGGTTTGTTTAATCAAATCCCGTGTCAGTGTCTTGTTGTATTTGAATACTAGTTGTGGGTATGATCCTAGAAAAAGGAAGTTCAATGACATTCATTGGCATCCTTCAGTCTCGAAAGACTATGGAATCATGCCTGGAGTAGAGATCCTAAAAACAGCACCTAGTGTGACTAAATAGACCAATTCGGGAATGGCAGTCTCTACCGCACTGGGGGCAGATGTATTCTGTTTCCTGCCTGGTCCTCGAGTTTCGTTGACATTGGCCAGTCATGTACTCAGCAGTTGTATATATCTGCACTAGAGATGGGCACAAAATGAACTTTTTTGTTTCTGTTATTTGTTATTCGTTTTGTTATGAAATGAAATGAATAACAAACATTGTGAGGAAATTGGAACAAACCGAACAGAACCACAAAAATTAGGTTCCTTATGTTTCATTTTTCGTTAATGGCGACGCGCAATGAAATGAACTGTTTTAAATGTTAAAAAACACCCTGGACATCCATAAAAACACAGCAATAATTATTTATACTGTCTGATAATACCTACCGGGGGGGGTGTTCCTTAAAACGTTTGTTTTTGTCTTCTCCCATCGCGATGTATTTTTCCTTTGCCTTTAAGGATGATGAAATGGATGTCGCCAGTCACAAAATGGAGGCAAGCCATGTGATGGGATCATGTAAATTCTTGGACAACTTCAACCAATAGCATGCCCAGGTTGCAGACTGGGCAGGTCTGGCAGCCACAGAGGGCATAAAAAGCTCTGGCAGCCCCCGTCCTCCTTGCAGTCTCCGGTGGGAGTTAGGGTGGGATTTCTGTCTCTGTGACTCATTATTTTCACTTTAGGCCAGCCAGGCAGGTGTGTGTCTCTATGTTCCTGCCAGCTGCAGCCTGGCTCTTAGGGGAGAGAAAGAAGAGATTTCTCTCTAGCTTCAGTCCTGCAGCCTCCCTGTGTGTGTGCATGCATACCTCTCAGTGAGTACTCTCCCCTGCCCCGCAGTGCAGTCACTCTGCAGCTGCCTTGCAACCTGGGCAAACCCGCCACTGCCTTTGCAGCCTCCCTGCGTACCTAGTCTATACTGTGTCTCTGCCAGCATCAATTTTTTTTAGTGTTTTCCCTCTGGTCTGGGGCGTTGGGGGACGCCCGTGCATGGAAATGCTTTAAAAACCGCGCAAAAAGTGGGTAAAATGAAAACGAATAAATGAAAACAATTTTTTTCAAAAATTCACGAAAACAAAACCAAACCGAAACGGACCCCTCAATGAAAAATGAAAAACCGAAACACCATTTTTTCGATTCATGTCCATCTGTAATCTGCACCAATTATACTTTAAACAGCCATTAGGGTCTGCTGCTTGTTTTTTTTTGTTTTTGTTAAAACTTTGAAGGGTCAAAGACCTGTTTATTTTTTCCATGTGCACAATGTTGTGTGGGCAGTGTCCTTTTTATGTCTGTTTGTCAAATAAATACCTCCTTGTGCACATGTAGGTCCTGTTGTCTGTAACAAGCTGACAGTCAGTTAACTGTAAGCCAGAGATGGCTGGAGAAGTTCCAGTGCATTCTACTAGTGGAATAGTCACACCCTGCCACTGTTAGGATTCTAGCCCATTTGTTGTATTTGTATCCAATGTTCAGGCAAAGTCTTGTAATGTATTATAGGAAATGTCAGGTGGTTACTGGGGTGGAGGAGTGGAGGCCACTCACTCCCCCAGACTTTGGAAAGGTCCCTCAGAGATTCACTGTGAAAAGGCCTCAAATGTAGTCCAGCATTCACATTGCCTTGGCCTCGTGACTTTGCATACAATTCTGTTGGAACAATCACATTTCAGAATGTGAGTGACCTTGTGGGTTATTTGGTACCACTCCTTTGCTCAGTGCAATTTTGAACTAAATCCCCACAGAATTCTTGGACACTGCAATCCTTTGCATATTTGTGTGCTTTCTTATTTGAAATCCTTGCTCTCTATCTGCCTTCCCCCCAAAGTGTAACAAAGACATGGAAACGTCTTGGGGTATCTAAAATCTAACAAGTTGTATTATTTGGCACAAACTCTCAGGAATTCCAGCCCATTTAATTAGAGGACTGGCTTCCTCCAGTCAAAAAGAGCTGAAATGGTCTTTGAAGTCCTCTACAATTCACCTGAAAAATAATTTGACCAGTGGCAGTATCCATTAGCTCAGTCTTCTTTCTGCTTCACCCTCAGTTTACTAATTCTTAAAACATTGCTGAAATATTCTGATTTCTGACTAGACATGGGCACGACCAGAAAAAATGACGTTTCGAGTTTTCGTTTGTCGGAACAGGTCCGCTTCGGGTCATTTCCTTTTGTTGTGAAATTTTTCAAAAATTTGTCGTTTCTGTTTGTCGTTTGTCGTTTCCACCGCAATTTAGCGCGATTTGACTTCCGAGAGCATAGGGGCGTTCCGCAATCAGGGCCGGCGCTAGGTGTTTTTGCACCCTAGGCAGTGGGCGGCGGCCGCGGGCGGGTGAGTGGGCGGGTGGTGGCGCGGGCCGCAGGTGGGCGGTGGCGCGGGTGGACGGGCGAGTGGGCAGTTAGGATATCACTTAGGATAGAGGTTCTGTTCTTGGCTTGCACCCCAAATGTGTATGTGTGCAAGCAAATTGAAGTTGGGAAAATAGAAAATAAATGGTAGTATATAATATATATTTAAAATAAATCCACACCTCCCACTCCCAGTCGAACCTCCCCCTTTATCCAATATCAGAAAAAAATCCTCACAAACTGCCAGAGAAGAAATAAAGAATAAACTGCTATTCCCTTCAGCAGACAAAGCTGCAGGGAATCAAAGAAATTATTTTCTAAATTCAATTCCCTCCCTGCCTGCCTAACTTAAATCCTAAAGAATCCAGCCTCCCTCCTCAATCTCAATCGGATCACACCAGCACCAGCAGCCAGCCCTCCTCCCTCAACCACATCCATACACTCGACTGCGATTTCTGGAAGGTTTTTTATGCCCTCCGAGACATCCAGAAGTGTCAGTCAAAAACCTGGCGATGCCATTGGTGGAATGGTTCAAACAATTTGCATGGTCCCATCCCATGCCCAGCCCAAATGGGCAGGTGTAAAATAAAATAAAATAAAATAAAATAAAATAAAATAAAATAAAATCAATACGACGTTTTATTGCTATAAAAAAGCCACTGCTGCTACTATTAAAATTCAGGCATTTAAAATAAATAAATTTCACATGTTTCTGTGGTGATTTGGTGTGTTTTTTTACTACGATTTCAAAAGAAAAATTGCGGGTGCCATTTTGGATCCCCCCCACCGCATGGGATGGCGAGATGACGAGGATGACCCCCCCCAGCCTGGTGCAAGCAGCCCAGGACAGGAGAAGACGGGGGGGGAAAGGCCGGGGACCCCCCCCCAGAAACCACCCCTCTGGTAGGTGGCAAAGCCTCAGGCAGGCATATTTTCACCTGCTTTTTTGGCCGGGAGTCGGGGTTTTTAAAAAAAACTTTAAAAAACTTTTTCTGTGCTTCACATTGTGTGATCGCCGCAATGCCACAAACGGAAACGAAAAACCCGACCAAATTTTTCTTTTTTCGGTTCGAGTTCGAGTTCTGACGGCTTAATTATCGTTACCGTTTCCGTTACGTAACAGAAACAATAACCGAAAACGGAAACGACAATTTCGCCGAGTCGTGCCCATGTCTATTTCTGATTATGTCCAAGTGCATATTTATTAAAATCAAGGTTCTTTCATGATTCTCCTATTATCCTCTCATTTCTCCAATCAGAAGAATAGCTTTAAAAAAACCATTTAATGAATGGCATTATCTCTAACTTATCTGACAAATGACATTTCATACACTAACCAAAATAAGAGTGGCCTTCTTCTCTCTGTTCCATCTTGCAGATTGTTTGAGAACTGTGTTGCAGGAATCACATCGTTCTAAGGAGACGCTGTCAAGCTGGGGGAAAGTGATAGCCATACCTAAGTTGGTTTAGTTTTATGAAAGGAAATTTTGGAGAAGAAAGTGGGGAAAATGCACAGGGAGAGAATCAGTTTTGCCTTTGAAAAATGAATATTTCAGTTAATTTAAATCCAAGTAAAAATATTATTATCTTAGGAATAAGCAAGTTTTAAATTTGATTTACCAGTATGGAAGCTGAGCCAAAATAAATAAATAAAAGCTTAGATGAACATGTTGAAATGGATGAGAAACAGTTAAGTTTACATCTTGCAGGTAAACTAACATTTTACTTCCTTATATTAATCCTGAAATGACCCCACTGGTGGGACAGCTCCATAGCTTAGGTATCTGGCTGTAGATCCAGATGCTGAGAGTTCCTCAGTTTGGCTCCTGCAAGTAGAGCCAGCCTCTGTGGCCTTGGGTAAACTGCACAGTCCCTGGATGCCCCCAGAAGAAGTATAACCCTCAGTAGTCCACAATCTAGGAAACCCTGGAAGGCGTAACCATATAACAGAATTGTCTTGATGGCTTACAGTTATTACGTATTAACATAATGACAGCTTGCCACACCTTCGAAAGTTTATACTGAAGGTGAACAATATGGTTGTCATTCTCTGTAGCGCCATAACTCTAACTAGACTGCAAATCAACCCAGATCACTGCAGATCAACCCAAGTAGTTTGTAACTCACAAAAGTCCATGATAAAATAAATTAAGGTGCCAATAGGCCAGGCATGTCCAAACTTCGGCCCTCCAGATGTTTTGGACCACAACTCCCACAGTCCTTTGCCATTGGCAATCTAAGCTTAGAATTCTGGGAGCTGCGGTCCAAAGCATCAGGAGGGACAAAATTTGGACATGCCTGCAATAGGATGTCCCCTCCCCTCTGTTATCCTATACATGCCTACTAACTGACTAGGAGCTATTTGTAAGTGAAGAAGGCCTGTGGCAACCTGTTTTACTGATTACTAAAAGAAGGAAAGCAAAACAGAGAAAAGAGATTTGGAATTGGAATTGTCATTCAGGCCAACTTAGCGTCTATGATTCTCCCATTACAATACTGTTAACCAAGCATTTTCCTAAAACTCGTGTATAAAAAAAGTCCATTAATTCTAGCATCAACATCCTGGTCTCTTTAACATCATGTGTCCACCAGTTGGCTTCATTATTGTGAAGAAAGGCAAAGGAAGAAGGACTAGAGTGGGTGGGTGGGAGACAAACAGTCATCTTAGAATTATTTCGAAAAGACTATCACTTTCCAGTAGAGGGCAATAATATATACATTTATCTCAAAAGCTAAATATGCAACATGGTAAAAGGAACACTGATGTTAAAAGAGTAGACCTGAATATTTCTCTTACATTTCATTCTTGCAAAACCATGGAGGGAAGTTCATAAACTGCAGTTCATTTGGGATGATAATAAATCTAAATACCTTGTGGCTGATGTGTTTTTAATTTTTTTTAACTAAGAAAGATGCAAAGATCTAATTGATTTAAATGTTCTTAATAATTATAACAATGTTACATTTCAAATTGTGTTGTTTTATTGCCATGCTGTATCTTACAGTATACTTTATTCCTTCCTTCTATCTTACAGTAAAAAAGGGTGAGGAGGCTCAAAAGATGGCAGGTGGATTTAAAATCATTTGCTGGTCCTATTTTAGAAAAGCTATGTATTTTTAAAACCTGAAAATGTTGCCGAAAACTAAGAGGTGTAATTTTTTTTTGAATGGATTGTTGTGCTCTATTGCTTTTAAATGTGATTTAAGTACAGTACACCCTCATACAACAAACGGTTTGTATAACATAAAATCTGTACAACATAAAAAATTCTGGAGAAAGGGGAAATTTGCTTAACAGAATCGTCTATGGGACAAATCTGTACAACATAAAAACAGTCACAATTAGGGATTATTGTTTCCAATGCATTCCTATGGGAAATTTGTATAAAGGAAAATTTGCTTAACATAATTTCATTTGGAACGAATTAATTCCTTTACACAAGGTACCACTGTATTGGCTTTATTGATCAGTTTTAATATAATATTTGTTTAATTCTTTTAAAATTATTTGTATGTCTACTCCTTTTAGCCTATATATTGCTCTTTTAATGAGGTAAGCTGCTTTGGGATAAAAATGTAAGGAAGGAAGTAAGTTGGATAAAAACCAGATCATTGGTTGCCAACGTTCTGATCACCAATGTTCTACAGAGACATGGCACTTGAAGAAGGCATTTGAAGAATATTTAAAGTTTTTCCATGCAGGGAATTAGCACCTCCATTTTTGACTTATTTCTTTTGTTCTGGATTAAACTATATGTTGCAATATTTGTGGGGAATAGAGGGGGGAAAGCCAGGTGTTCAGGGGTGGAGGTGCCTCAGATATGATGTCTGTCTGTCTGTCTGTCTGTCTGTCTGTCTGTCTGTCTGTCTGTCTGTCCCCATTCCCCTGGAAATATTATGGTATCATGACAGATGCCATGAATCTGAAAAGACACCATCTCACATGAATACTTTCCCTCCCTCACCCCCACCCCCACCCATGGAGGAGTCTCTGCTGAGATCCCCCATCTGTTTTATCACTCCCCCTCGCACCGTCTCCACTTTGTTTGGTGCATTGTTTTCGTTGATTACAACAGCCCTACTCTTCCCCTCGTTTGGACGAAGACAAGGCAGTGTTAAGATTCTTATGGAGGAATTAAAAACATAATGTTTGGACTGGGAAGGACAGTGCTACATTCTGTCCTAGTACACATCAGAACAAAAAGAATTGGGATGAAAAGGTAGGGAAGCTCACATGAAGCATTCTATACCTACAAAGGGGAGAGGTCGATCATTTAGAATGATGTCAGGAAGGTTCCTAAGATAATAGGCATCTTAAATGAGACACAGCTAGCTCATATGGAAGAACCCATAGCACTCAGGATTGTCCCACAAGAACTGTTAGATGTCTGTGCGATGATGTGAGGTAGAGAGAGAGCGTGACTGAGAAAATGTGTGTGAATGCCTGCACATACATTAAGAACAGAGGCTACTTAACTTGAGATGGACACAAACAGCTTCATTTATAGGCTGAACAGGTGTTTATCATTTCAAAGCCCCTCCTCCTCCAGCGAGCACCCACTCAGAGGCAGTGGTCTGGCTTCTTAGCCCCGCCTCCTCTGGGCACTGCCTCCAAGTACCCATCTCTAATCTGAAAGCATGGACATTTGAATTTAAGCAATCATTTAGAGACGTACTTAAAGGTATCACCTGTAATCTATTTTTGCAAAGGTCTGTACATTATGTCCCACTCTACAAGGAATGCATTTTGAAAACAATGGAATGGTGTGGAATAAAATCTACCTGAGTGTTTCTGGGAAATAATGCACTTGCCATTCTCAGAGCACATGAATATGTATTTTAAAAGAAAAGTGTTCACTTTTTTAACCTTAAATAACAGCTTTTTTTTTTGAATTTTAATAGCATTAAACTACAGTGCATATTTCTTGATGCTAATGGAGGTGTTAATTTCCATATGGCATTTTCTTACGCCATTTTTAATTCAGCTCCCTTTCCTGTTTTTAGTATAATAATTGCTTACAGTATTCTGACTTGATTTTATATGACTAATTAGAGTCATGGTGGAAAAAAAAACAGGTTTGCAGGTAATATTGAAATTAAATATGTTAATTTGTACCACCGAGTGCAGATTTTATATGAGTTTTAATTTGGTATAGAATCCATACTTCTGTATTTACAAAGTGCCCTTGAAAGACCGCCCTGCTTATAAAGCATTAATACCAAAGGGAAACCAATATGCACATGTCTAGCTAAAGGCTATTGTAATATTAATTAAATGGCCCCAAACATGGAAATACAGCACAGATATTAAGTTCATTTTTAAGTTTGCATAGTTCAAATAGGTTAATTTTTCAGTATGGTTAATCGTTTTTGCTGTATGAACAAAACAGTTTTGTTCCAATTCAAGGATCCTTCCCAGTGTACAGTCAGGTATGGCACAAACGACACAGCCGCTAAATGTGCATAACACTCCTTTCTGTGCCAGTCTTCTTTATGGCTTTCTGCGGGCATGACTGGTCTGCATTTTGTGTGCAGTACCTTTTAGAGATGGGCACGACCAGAAAAAATGATGTTTCGAGTTGTCGTTTGTTGGGGCGGGTCCGTTTCGGGTTGTTTCAGTTTGTCATGATAATTTTCAAAAAATTGTCATTTCCGTTTGTTGTTTGGGTTGGGGTTGGGGTTGGGGTTGGGGTAAGTGGGCTCTGGGAGGCACCTCTCTGGGTGCCTCTGACGTCTGGCCCACTAAGAAGGGAAGGGAAGGGAAGCGAAACGTGAAGCCACCGCGTACCATACATTATTTACATTATGTTAGGGTGGGGGGTAAGTGGCAGAGACACCTCTCTCTCTCTGGGTGCCTCTGACTCACTAAGAAGGGGAGCGTACTAGCGTACTGACATACAGGTTAGGGAATGGGATAGGGGTAGGGGATAGTGGGCTGTGGGAGGCACCTCTCTGGGTGCCTGTGACCCACTAAGAAGGAAAGTGTACTTGCGTACGGATCTGGGTTAGGGTTGGGGTTAGGGTAAGGGCTAGGCTTAGGGTTACGGTTAAGGTTAGGGTGGGTTAGTGGGCTGCACCTCTGGGTGCCTCTGACCCACTAAGAAGGACAGTGTACTGGCGTATGGGTTAGGGTTAGGGTTAGGGTTAGGGTTAGTGGGCTTTTTATGCCCTCTGGCACATCCAGAAGTCTCAGTCAAAACCTGGTCATGCAATTGGTGGAATGGGTCCAAAAATTTGCATGGTCCCATCCCATGGCCAGCCCATCATTGCGCAGGTGTAAAAATATAAAAATAAAATAAAATAAAATAAAATCAATGGAGACGTTTTATTGCAAGAAAAACCCACTGCTGCTACTATAAAAAATCAGGCATTTAAAATACCTGATTTTTGCATTTTTCTGTGGTGCTTTGGTGTGTTTTTGGACCACGATTTCAAAATAAATATTGCGGTCGCCATTTTGGATCCCCCCCACCGCATGGCAAATGGATACAATGAGGATGCCCCCCCAGCCTGGTACCAGTAGCCCAGGACAGGAGAGGGGGGGGGAGGCCGGGGACCCCCCCAGAAACCACCCCTCTCTGGTAGGTGCCCTCACTGAGGCAGGCATATTTTCGCCTGCTTTTTTGGCCGGGAATCAGTTTTTTTAAAACTTTTTTTCTGTGCTGCTTGGCATCGCACGATCGCCGCGATGCCATGAACGACAACGAAAAATCAGACCCAATTTTTCTTTTTCGGTTCGGGTTCGAGCTGGAGCGGAGTAATTCTCGTTACTGTTACCTGTTACGTAACGGTAACGAGAACCGAAAACGGAAACGAGAATTTCGCCACTCCGTGCCCATGTCTAGTATCTTTATGGCATCTTGTTGCATGCATGATTTAGCACACACGAACAAAATGGGCCCATCTCGGCTGCCATTTGGTCTCCTTAGGCCAGAGGCTCCCAGCCTGAGGTCATCAAGTGTTCTTGGACTGCAACTCTCAGAAATCCTGGCCAGCACAACTAGTGGTGAAAGCTTCTGGGATTTATTTATTTATTTGTTTATTTATATACCACCCAGCTTTTCAAAGGAACTCTGGGCAGTTCACAACAAAAGAATCCATACAAATCAACTATACGAACATATATAAAACAAAGCCAATTGATCAGAACACTAAAATCAATGAAAACATGGGATATAAGGTGGCGGCAAAAAAGAAAAGGAGAGGGGGGAGAGCCAAGTTTTTAATCACTTCCTAAAGGCTGAAAGGGACTTCACGGTCCTAATATCACTGGGAAGCTGATTCCACCCAATGGGACCCGCCACCAAAAAGGCACATTTCCAGGTGGAGGTCTTATGAGCTTCCCGTGGGTTAGCAACGTGGGACGGGCCAAAGATGATTTGGGATGATATGCTCTGTCAGATAAGCTGGTCTGAAGCCATGGAGGGTTTTGTAAATCAAAACCAATACCTTGAGTGGGTAGCCAATGCTGGTGGGCCAGAATGGGGGTGATGCAGTCATATCTTCCTGCACCACATTTCCCTGTAGTCCAGGGAAATCTGAGGACCCAAGGTCTGAAATTTTCTCCTCATGAAAATGGTTTCCAGGCCCTCTAGTGTTTCTTTGGTTATATATCTTTGAGTTTGCCATAAAACTGCATGGTTGTGAAGGGCGCTGCATGTGCTTTGTTTTGCTTTGCTCCCTTAGTTTGGTCTTTGTCCGTAACTAAAGATAACTAAGTAACTAGCTTTTCTCCCTGTACATTTTCACCATTCTGCAATTCCTCTGGCTATTCAGATTTCCTGATCAGGAAGAAACTCTACGGAAGGAGTTGCTTTATAAAATACTCCTTTTTCTATTGAATCAAATAGTTGAGATTCTAAAGGTTGACATTTGTACGTATTGTTCTGTAACTCATTTCTCATTCGTCTAGCAAGCATTCACCCATTAATGTGCTGCCTTGCCATTTCTTGGAGGGTCTTGTCACCTACCAGGGACCTTTGAACAACTCAAGGCCACAAATATCCGTATATGTCACTTCACAATGACTGTCAAACATCTCTTTAGGCCATCACCGTACAGGACCTTTTCTATTTCTGTTACAGTTTGTACACAAAGCCTAATTCATTTGTGCTGAATGTGTAATAAAGCTGTAATTCCATGCATCTGAATAAGTGGGTAGCTCACAAAAAGTTTATACTAAATAAAATGTGTTAGTAGTAGCTACAGTGCCATGAGTCTCTTGTTTTTGCTACCAATGAATTATGGACTAACTTGATTATTCAGGAAGTAAAATGCCACCAGACATTTAAAATAGCCAGGATAGCAGTGCAATCTGCCTCTGCCATTCAAATTATTCTGAGGTCAAAATCTTGTTGCATATGTTATGCTTACAGAAGGGTGATGATGTCAGCAGCAGGGGGAGATTTGGGGTAGTTAAAGATTTCCTCCTTCTGTCCTACAGCTGCCATGGCTTCTATGCAATGAAGTAGTTTATTTGTGAGTTGCTCAAGCTGCTGGACAGCAAAAAAAAAAGTCTTTAATTACCCAACGTCTGTTTTGCTGCAAGTGTCATCATCCTTCTAGAGAAGGAAATTACACAACTGATTTTGGCCTAAGATGAATTATCTTTTACAGCTTAGACTGTGTCCATTGAATCAATGGAGGTTATGGAGAAGGTCACTCACCAACTTCCGACTGATTCAGTGGGCCTAATCTAATTGTGGCTTACTATGCTAAGCAACAGGATTTCAACCACTATACTACTTGATATGGTTATCTCTTTTGGAACAAATTGAATGTGAAGCTGTTACCTACAACAGATAAGTAGAAAGACAGGCAGCTAGAACCTTTGTGCTGACAGAAAGCTTCTAAACAGCTTTAGCAGTGAACGAAAACGGAAACAAAAACAAAAATTACTGTGGTCGTGCCCATCTCTACTCAAGATACTTATAAATTTAATCAATTCTGAATGCATTTTTTTCTAAAGCTTGGTTTTTGTTAAATACAAAGAACAACCATAAAGATGTGTGAGATTTTACCATATCTATAAAAAATTTAAAAAAATAAATAAAAACATTGAAAAACATATATTTCATTAAAAAAGGTTTGAGAAGCAGACTGCATCTAAAATTTATAAGGCAGCAGTTAAAACACCAACAGTTTTCTGCTCTTAAATTGAATTGCTTTTAAGCAGAGCCCCTCTTAAGTAGAGGTACCACTGTAGATAGTCTGAAAAATGCCAAGGCTCAACTTGTCATTTCTTTATTCATTTTTGTCTTGCAACGTAGAGATCATAAGTGAACGTGTCTGTATTTTTTTAACCTTTGAGGAAGTTACATTGGAGATGCCAGATGGAATTAAAGGCACTGAACAGAGAAATTTATTTGAGAATGTTGCCTTTTATAATAGGTAAGAGCTACACTTCAGCTTGTTCGTGGAATCACACAGTTCTACATGCAGCAGCTAATGCAGATTAATCTGCATTAAGGTTTATTTCATTGGAAAGGAAACAACGGTAGACTCCTTTTCCTGCTTAAGGATCTCCTTTCTCATTATCTTGGAAAAGTGTTGTGCCACCATGAAACAAGCAGCCATCCTTTTATAAAGGTGAGAGGCAGCTATTGTCCAATGAAGCTCTGATGTTTGGTAGCTCCATCATCCCCTAGAATAGGATCATTGGGCTGTGTTAATAACTTCCTTGTTCACCAAACTGTATAGAAGATGGTTACTGTCATCTGTATCCTTTGGCCAAGATGAGATTTACCACCATAGTCATTTCCAGGGATTAGTTACAAAGGTTGGGGTTTATAGACCTGGGGAAGTATGCCCATGTCCCCTCCCCCTCAGCACAGACAATTAAACTGTTTTTGGAATGGGGAGTCTCTCTTGTTCAGGGCTGACTTGTAACATTCTGTACAACTGGGCCATCAGCAGAAGAGTTCTCAAGGTAATGCTTCCATATTGTTCAAAAAGGAACACGTCATGTTGGCTTATGGAGGTGATTTGCTGTTGAGGAAACCAAAACACACATCATGGCATGCAGGAGAAGGCAAGATATATTTGCTGCAAGCAGAGCAACATGAACAGAACTGGCCAGCATGGTGGGAATCATGCCAGATGTGGTAGTAAATAAGGACTTGTCTAAATGCGATTGTACAGGGACATCTCTAGTGCTTTTGGTATGTTTGGTAAGCAAAGCATGACGGCTGGAATCCTATTGATGTTTGTTTAACATCCACATAACTTGATGTGATTAATTGGAGCCAGCAGATGAAGCATGAGGGTGCTTCTTGGTTGTGCAGTTGGGCATATGAAGAGCCAAGTCACCAAGACACCCTTGGCACCTTGGCATTTAGTCACAATTAGCTGCAGCAAGCTCTGTACATTTCACTTGAACACCAGTAAGATTCTGGCTCCAAATGAATTCTCTTCTACAATCATTTGGTTAGGTCTGTAAGCTATTTTTTCACATGATGTTGGCATTTACATACTAAGGCTGTAAGCCATTGTGCCTAACAAAGGACATTATAGATGTTATAGAATTGGTGAGGAGGGCACAGAAGGGCAACCCAAATGTTCTGGGACTGCAGAAACTCCTTTGGAGGACACTTCTTCCTGCAAGGCATAATGATGGATGGGGAAGTTTTGAAAAGGAACAGACAGAGCAAGGAGGCTACCAATGGCTATAGTGGTAGCTACAGTATCTGCTAACCACAGCCTAGAGTGGTCCCCAGGTTAGAAAGGTGGCATGGTATGTAGAATGCTACTATCTATGGGAGCAGATTCCTTGGCATGGTTGTCATGTACAAGTAGGTGGAGCTAACACAATGGGCACAGGGGACTTTCCCCAAAGGTAAAAAAATTCAGCCATCACTAAAATCTAGAGGAGAATCAGCTGGGGAGTGTCACTGAAAATGCCAACATTATTTCTCTCTTAAATAAAACCTTTTCCTTTCTGTTCCGGCCACCGCATTATACTGCTTTTTCTGTGGATGGGGTGGGGGACTTGAGCATAATTCCAGGTAAGTGAGAAGCTGTTATCTCTTGCCTTGAGTACAAAAATGGTTACTTGTGGCTCTGCTCAAAGGCATTATGCTTCTGAATGCCAGTTACTGATCCGATGGCTTGATACTTGGTAATTCATTCTAAATTTGGGGTTGACAAGCCTGGGAGCAGTAGAGAAAGACTTAACTTTCACTGTAGAAACTCCCAGAGCCTCCAGATTGGAGACTTCTCTCCCTCCTCCTTGATCTGGTGCTGCTGCAGCCCTGCTGCCTTTACACATCATGCCCAGATATTAAATAGCACGATGCAAAATGAAATGCCAAAGGCTGGTTTTCAGTGGCATAGGGGAAGTATGTAGAATGCTGGCATCTATGGGAGCCTGTACAATATGGAGCCGGAGAATAGAATAGAATAGAATAGAATACTTTTATTGGCCAAGTGTGGTTAGACACACCCAGAATTTGTTTTGGTAAAAATGCTCTCTCTATATAAAAGGAAATATAAGAATCATATAGTCAACAATAAAAACACAGTACAATACTACAATATAACCTATTATTTAAAAAGGAAGAAGAAATGTAAAAATTAATTATTCAACAGTTTGATAGCACTTGGAAAGAAACTATCTCTATATCTAGTTGTCCTAGTATGCAAGCTGACATAAGCCGTTGGAATGGCCGCAGAAAAGGAGCTAGGTTCCTAGCAATTAAGGTGATGAGTTGCCTATGATTACAACATGGAATTTGGCAGCTGGGTTATAAGAAGACAGCAGGAAAGAGGGGGGAAAAGCAGGAGTGGGAAAAATAATTAATGTGACTTCACTAGTTGGACACTGCCCGCTATTTGTTTCCGAAAAGCTTTGGCTTCATTTGCTGAAAAGATTTTTAAACATGCCAGTTTTGCTCAGATGCTTTAGTCATATTGCTCAGCTCCAGCATCATTTCCATGCTCGTATATAAGCTTTTTTTTTTGAAGCACTGGAGACCTTTCTGTTGTTGGTAACCCCTCAACAAACACACTGTCTTCTCAGCAAGGAATGGAAGCCCTTCATAATCTCTCAGGAAATGTCTTCTCGGTCTTTGTGGCTAATCTCCCTGTCAGACTGAGAACTGTTTCACCCACAGGTCCATTCTCTGAGGCTGTAGATGTCTTGTGTGTCCCGCCCCTATGGCTGCTGAAGAGTAATGGCTGTCGATGAATCATGTGCCAATTTTGCCTCAGGTGGTGGATTGACAAGAGCAGCAAGCTGTGTGCCCCCCCACTTCTCTGCTGGGAGGGTCATCTATAGTCTCTTCCTGTTCATGAAGTCAATATGGCTGAAGGTGGTTCTTTGAGGAAGGACTCCTCAGAAGAAGCACTGGCTGGACAACGCTCCAGAAAACCCTTCTTCCCAGTCACTGCTACAGCTACTGCAGCCTCCAAATGATTAGTCTGAAGAAGGATCCTAAGAATGAGACCTGAGGGGGATGTTGACAATGATTTGTCCTTCCATTGTTATGCATTGCTGCTATTCAATACTCTTTCATGTTCCCTGATCAAGGTTTTCCATTTAATTAGCCAATAGAAATTGGGTACTCAATGGATCTGTTTGAGTTGCTCTCTTGAAAGAAACTTGGAGCAACTATCATGGTGGAGCCTAAGCAGGATTGGTACAGGGGCGTTGCTTTGGTTTTGATTATATTTTCCTTTCCATTTGTATTAGAGCTACATTATAAAAGTGTATTATTTGTTTCCAAGTAAATGTTTTTGTAGTTTACTGTTATAGTATCAGGTTACTGCAAATGCCTATTCAATCATGCTGATGATAAATGTCCCCTGGTCCTGAAAATGTGCTGTCTGATGTTGGAACTGAATGTGCTGTATGGAAGTGTAGTACCCCTATTGAACTTTCAAAGTACATGAGATTTTACTGAGAGAGATTTAAAGAGAGATTTTACTGATTCTACTTCCCCCAGTGAGTTTCCATGACTGAGCAGAGATTTGAACCCTGGCCTCCTGAGTCCTAGTCCATCACTTTATCCACTACACCACTACACCTGGGAGAGTAAGAACAGACAAAAGAAAATATTTTTTTTTACCCAGCGCGTTGTTAGTCTGTGGAACTCCCTGCCACAGGATGTGGTGATGGCACCTGGCCTGGATGCCTTCAAAAGGGGATTGGACAGATTCCTGGAGGAAACGTCCATCACAGGTTACAAACCACGATGGAGATGTGTAATCTCCAGGCTTAAAACCAGGATACTTTAAGGGCCAGATGCAGGGGAGTGGTATCAGGAGACAGATATCTAGTCTTGTGCGCTCCCAGAGGCATCTGGTGGGGCCATTGTGTGGAAGCTGGACTAGATGGGCCTTTGGCCTGAACCAGCATGGCTCTTCTTATGTTCTTGTGTTCTTATGTATACTGTGTACCTCAAAACCTCACTAGGGTTGGCTTAAATCTGAAGCAACATGATGGCACAGAACATGGAATTGGTTCCTTTTCCATACAAATAATAATAATAATAATAATAATAATAATAATAATAATAATAATAATAATAATAATAATAATAATAATAATAATAATAATAATAATATTATTATTTTGGAGCTAACTGTAATTATTTTGGATGTAAGTGTAAGCGTCTTTCACCACCACCAGCAGTTAGGTTCAAAATAACATATGTGAAGTTTCGGACTGCATCTTATGCCCCTGATTCTCTCTTTCTCTGAAGGAGCAAGAGAACTGGCATTGAAATGCATGAGAAGATTCCAGCTGTTTCCCCTTCCCCTAGTGGCTTGCTTTATATGGCGTTGGTGCTGAATCTTCGGCACTCCAGATGCTTTGGACCACAACTCCCAGAATTCCAAGCCTGTATTGCCAATGACAAAGAATGGTGGGAGTTGCGGTCCAAAACATCTGGAATGCTGAAGGTTCGCCACTACTGCTCTATAGTCTGATATTTGGATGCAAAACTGCCACTTTCCAAATGGAGGAGCGCATATAACCATTTGGATAGGAATGGTTTTTGTTGAGCCCTACCATGAACTGTTATTTTAAACCGAGATACATCTAAAAAAATGCAGCCTTCTTTGCCTCTGTTGTCTGGTCTACCTCTAAGTGAAGGGGAAAAATAAATGGGGATACTGCTAAAGAGATTCAATATTCACTACAGCTCTTGTTTGAAGGGGAAATCTCGATATGAAACCCGGCACACACCATAAAGGCTGTTCACATTTGCCTTCCTGATTTCATAAGTTGGTGAAGTTTTCAAGTGCTTCCCCTCATCTAACGATAACTTTATTGCTCATTCTGAGTCTTACTCTCCCCAGGAAGGTATTATTCAAGGCTGTCACAGTGGCTCTGAAACTCTCTCATTCCAAAGGAGATCACTTATTCTTGCACAAATAAAGAGCCATGAAATCAAAGGGGACAGAAAGCGTAACTCTCAGAAAGAATGACTCTGGCAATTTTTTTCTGCATGTATAATATTATTAATATGCTCACCATTTAAGGCCTTTGGGTAAAATGGAAAGTGCCTAAGTAATTTAATTACATTTTGATGGAAGCTTAGGCTGGCAGAGAGGAGTGAAGCATCGGCAGCATCTCCTTTCTAATGCCATGATAAATTTCAAGGCCAGTTCAGGCTGCGATTGAACATATAAGAGAGACTTAGACGGCCAGATGTGTTGGCACATGAAGTGGAGTGAAGAATTACTATTTGGGGCTCTGTCTTCCAGGCTCCTTCAGCCACCATGGCTACCGATGATGCTGGCTGATTGATGCCAGAAATTATAGCCCAATAGAGTACCCTTTTATCAAAACTCTTGATAGGTGTTATCCTATGCCAGGGGTGAGCAACTTCTTGCATTTCAGATGCCCTTGGACTACAATTCCCATGACCCTCAGCAATAGTGTGAGAATGTTGGTGCGCCATCCTCTTCAAAGATGTCCCTCGAAAAGAAAAGTGATGAAACCTCAAAAAAACAGAGTAGAGAATCTTTAGAGAGTTCTCAGGAACCTGAGACCAAATCTCAGGTTGAAACAAGAGAAGAAGAGGAAGAACTAAAAAAGGAGAATGCAACAACAGCACTAGGAGGCTGGGCGGTTAGGACCGAAGAAACAAAATGGGAAGAGTTAATAGAAATAGTTAAAGAGGATCCCTGGATGGTGGAATGGATTACAGTGGTACCTTGTATAAAGGAATCAATTTGTTCCAAATAAAATTATGTTAAGCAAATTTTCCTTTGTACAAATTTCCCATAGGAATGCATTGAAAACAGAATAATCCCTAATCGCAACCATTTTTATATTATATGGATTTGTCCCATAGACGATTCTGTTAAGCAAGTTTCCCCTATCTCTGAAAATTATTATGTTGTACAGATTTTATGTTATACAAGCCATTTGTTATACGAGGGTCCACTGTACTTTTAAACTCCTTCGATAGGCAGCAGAGCAGGAGTGGCAGGAGAAAAAAGTGGCAAAACTGCCATATTCGGGCCAGACCGCAGGCACGTGCTTTCTTTGAGTGGGAGGCCAGGCAGAGGGAGAATGAAAGGGCTTTGAAGGAGGAGTGGGGAAAAGGCCAGTCTCCCCTTGGAGCCAGGAAGGGATAGATGACACTCACCCTGAAGGGACCGGTTGTATAAAAACACCAAGCACCGACCCACAGAGGTGTGAAGGTATGTCCAGAATTTTGTTAGACCTGGGCCGAGAAGTTGGTGCAAATTTGCCCGTTTTACATTGGACTGTTACGCCTGCTTGGACTCCCAGGCAGGTTGAAGAGGTTTGGTCCAAGTCAGAGCCTTTACCCCTTGAGAGAGGGGATTTAGCTGGTGAAGACCCTCACTCTATTTTGGCTGTTAACAAAGGTTTCAAGCAAATTTCTGCTTCTGAGTTTTCTCTGCCAGCGTTCCATGAAGCCAAGGATGGGGGAGCAGGTTAAATAACCAATCCCTTTTATAAAAAATCGGCAAAACTATTTATTTATTTATTTATTTATTTATTTATTTATTTATTTATTTATTTATTTGATTTCTATACTGCCCATCAAGCTAAAAGGCTGCTCTGGGAGGTTTACAACATATTGATAGTGTGTAGAGATGGGCACGGAACGAACATTTTTTTCATTTCCATTATTCGTCGTGATGAAAATGCAATGAAATGAACAGAACCACGAAAATTGTGGTCGTTACGTTTTGTTTCCGTTAATGGCGACGCACAATGAAATGAGCTGTTTTAAATGTTAAAAAACGCCCTGGACATCCGTAAAAACGCAGCGATAATTATTTATATTGTCTGGTATTACCTACTGGGGGTGGGGTCCTTAAAAGGTGCATTTATGTATTTTCTCAGATCGCTGTATTTTTTCTCTTTAAGGGGAGTCAGGGGACATCAACCCAAAATGTCTCCCAGATGCCTAATATTGATTCATTTCTTGGGTATTAAAACACCCTGGACATCTGTAAAAATGCAGCAATAATGCGATAATTATTTGAAATTATTACCTACCGGGGGTTGGGGTCCTTAAAACGTTTGTTTTTGTCTTCTCCCATTGCAATGTATTTTTCTTTTCCCTTTAAAATGGATGTCACGACCAGCCAAAAAATGAAGGCAAGCCATGTGATGGGATCATGTTCAACCAATAGCATGCCCAGGTTGCAGACTGGGCAGGTCTGGCAGCCACAGAGGACATAAAAGCTCTGGCAGCCCCCATCCTCCTTGCAGTCTCTGGTGGGAGTTAGAGTGGGATTGCTGTCTCTGCGACTCTAGCTTCAGTCCTGCAGCCTCCCTATGTGCGTGCGTGCTGCGTACCTCTCGGTGAGTACCCTCCCTTGCCCCGCAGTGCAGTCACTCTGCGGCTGCCTTGCACCCTGGGCAACGCCTGCCGCTGCCTTTGCAGCCTCCCTGAGTACCTAGTCTATACTGTGTCTCTGCCAGCATCCCTTTTTTTTTTTAGTGTTTTCCCTCTGGTCTGGGGCGTTGGGGGACGCCTGCGCATGGAAATGCTTTTAAAATCGCGCAAAAAGCGGGTAGAAACGACAAACGAAAAAATGAAAAACAGAAACGAAATTTTTCCAAAAATTCCAAAAATTCACGACAAACGGAAACGAACCGAAACAGACCTCTCAATGACAAATGAAAAACCGAAACACCATTTTTTTTTTCGTGCCCTTCTCTAATAATGTGTTTAAAACCAGAAAGGAAGGGCAAGTTTTCTGTCCTGCTGCTTCAATGGTACAATCAAGTTGTGCAGTCCAGGCTTCAAGGTGTTGATTTAAAGCAATTTCACTGGCCTAAATGCAATTGTTAGTCCCAACAAGAGTAGATCCATAATATCAACTGTAGAATAATATATAAATGCTTAAGTAAATCTCATTGATTCAACAGATCTACTGTAGTTGGGCTTGGGAAAAGGGATTAGTAATTGGATTTTGACCACAAGGTTTAATTGGATTTACATCCAGGGAAGCATGCATAGTGGCTTTCTTTGCTGGTTTACATTCAATAATATCCATTGTTGATTGTATTCTTCCCAGTATCTCCTTACAAGGAGCATTCACAAGGCTTTTCCCTTGCTCAACCATGTCATTTTGAAGGATCCAGGTTTTCTGACCACTGTCCCCTCTCTTTTTTGTGGGAGGGAGATTTTTTTGGCTGTCCAGATGTTTTTGACTTCAGCTTCCAGAAACCAGCATGGCAACTGGCAAGCAATTATGGGGGCTGTACTAAAAAAAACATCTGGAGGGTCAAAGGTCTTTTGGGTCTGGTATAGACATATAAGCTTATCCTTTCCGGATGCTTGCTACAATTGGAAAACAACTGTACGAATACCCACAGCCCTTCTAATACATCAGTAGCATGATGGTTACTTCTAGTTGACATCGTGAGGCATGTCCAAACTTTGGCCCTCTTGATATTTTGGACCACAACTCCCGGAATTATAAGCTTGGATTGCCAATGGCAAAGGACTGTGGGAGTTGTGGTTCAAAACATCTGGAGGGCCGAAGTTTGGACATGCCTGCTCTAAGTGAATCGGTAATTTGGATATGCAGGCAGAGATCTTCATTTTGAGAACCTCCCATAAAATAAAAAGACTAGTTACCACAAGTGGTCAGGCTGGGCTGCTGTGGCTTTCTCCACCACCTCCCAGACTTAAAGAAGGCTTATGTGAAAACCTCTTTGTAGGAGACAGTATATTTGGGTCAATTTTGCAGGGCATATGGAGCCAAATGCTTCTTTGTTTAATATAGCTCGGTTATATAAGCAGAGGGATACATAGTGACTTCCTTTCAGTTCCCTGTATGTCATTAAAAATTATTGGACTTTTATTTTCCTCCCAAATTAATCAAAATAATTAAGTCCCCGGCTGAGACCTCACATGCCACATTACTGCCTCGAGCTAATTTGTATTGCTGAGTTATAAACTTCTGGAACAAAATGGAGTTACCGTATATGGGACGCATGTTAATATATGTCGCTGGTTTGTACAGAATGAATGATGTCATTCTAATTTAGAAATAACTACACAATGTTATTATGCAATATGCTAGCCGTTTACTTTTTACAATTCTGCTGTCAGCTTACAACATCATTAAATGAATAGCCATTTCAGGAGCTTAAACTTCCCACAGCAGTTCTAAAACCAAATGAAGACCCATATTTCCCCCCACCCAACCCCACCCCTTGTGTTGTTAATTGCTATCAGTTTCCCTCTATTGCTGAAAGTAAGAAAATATCTGAAGACCATGTCAAAAGTATTATTCTAGCCTGATCTCCTCAGGAGATGTCATAATATTAGCCTCGTAATTCAGTCTCTTGTATCTTGACAGAGAAATAAACCCCATTGATTTGAATGTCATAGTTGTGCATAGGATTTCAACCTTACCACATTTTTGTCAGGCATAGGTTCCCAAGCTACAGCTCCTATAGCCTCTGCTCACTGGCCATGCTGACTGGGAATGATGGGACACCATGCAACAGCATTTGAGGAGCCAAGTTCACAAAAGGTTGCCCTATGGAGGGGCTGTCTCTTTAGCCTGATTAACAGAGAAGGGTACTGGATAATATGAGTACTGTATTGTTACTCCCACATATGTCGATAGCTACGAGTAAATTCATTCCACATAAACCCTGGAGGAAGTCCTTACTGTTGGAAGTGATGCCACAACTCCCGTGAGTTTCCATGTTCCTCATTTGGAGTAAAAAAGATATTAGTTTACAAAATGAAGCCAAAACATATTTATTTAATGGATTGTGGAACGATTCAATGAAAACAGCAGAAGTAAGAAGAGGCAGGCTCCAAGGATGTTTAACTCCTCAGCTGTATCCAGAAGAAACCAAAGGTAGGAGATCAAAAGGTTTTCCAGACACTTCTGTATGTAACAAGAAAATGTTTCTACTGGGATAACTGACTCATTCTGGATTGTGTGAAAGAGTGTTTGTCTATACAGACAGCCCCTATTAAACCTCCAATAAACAAAGAGGTCAATGAGAAAGAATTAAACCTGGGTTGGGGTTAGTCATGTGGGTGTGGCTACACATCAGCCCTATTAATATGTTTAATTCTCTGTCTAATATGAGTACATCTTCGTCTTTGAATGAGTGCCCTTTGTCCTTCAAGTGGAGGGCTACTGCTGATTCTGGTCCTGAGCTGTTACCCCTCCTATGTTGGGCCATCCTCCTGTTTAAAGGCTGTTTAGAGAAGATAGGTGGTTTGAGAGAGGGGTCAGGGAAGCCATTAATGCGAGTATTGAAAACCCCTCTCTCAACAGAGGTGGTGGGCTCAGGCACAGTCTACCTGCCACTTATCAGGCAGTGATTTCAACAACCCAGACAAATCAAAAATACTTCACACCTCCACCATCAAGGTTACAGCTAATGACCCATACTTTATGTGTTTCAGCACCCTAGGCCATTTCACCTAAAGGCCTATTGAGACTATTGTCTAGCTAATGAGAATATTCAGGCCATTGTTCATCTTATGAGCCTATATCAGACCAGGGTGACATGAGGTCAAAGTGAACTATAAAATGGAGGATACACAACTAGTTTTCTTCAGACTGATGCAGCTGTTTGGACGAGCAGTGAAACGTTTCAATCTCTCAAGAAAATAAGTCCAGTTGCAATGACTCAACTTCCAGATAAACTCCCCTGGAAGACTGAGAATCTTCACAGACATATTTAATAGTCAGTTATTTTGCAGTTGCTTTTTGAGGTCATCTGGTTTGCAAGTGAGTTAGTATTGCTGTGAGCTGCTCTGATGGCCCAACGGATCATGGGGCAGAAGTCACAAGTCATAACCAACATTGTTATGTGCCTGAAAGAGAGAAAGAGAAGGAGGGAGAGATGGAGAAGTATCAAGAATTGGCAGACATTGACCTAAGAGGATGTGCAGCATTAAAAAGGATCATTACAGGAGATGATGTTTGTTTCAACCTCTGTCCCTCAAAGCTATATCTCCTAGCAAGATGTTGTTTTCAGTTCTTGAGCTTGAATGCCTTATTGGCAGGAAGAGGCATTATTAAATAAATAAATAGCAATTGGTAGAAGGCATCACACTCAAAGCCACCTCTTTGAGCTGCAGGCAATGACACAGGGAAACGCTGAGCTCCATTTCATCCTATGCCAGCTTTTACTAAATGTTGACAGATAAATCTGGGATGGTGATGCGGAGATTAAACAGTCCATCGGCTCCCTTCTGCACAGGAGTTGTGTTCTGGTTCCCTCATGCCTATTTTATTTGAGCCACTTCTGGTTTACATGCAGGAGTCGGCTGTTTATTTTCTCCAAACAAAATCTGGTGTAAAAGGCCACACGGAGAAATCTAGGCGTGAGCCAGGAGCTTCACAACGACAGGCTGTGATTGTCCACAGCCTTTTCCACAGCACAGCTAGCAAAGTGCTCCTGTTACAAAATCTGTGAACTCTGGCAATGGTGTACCTGTGGCCACAACTGTACCTGTGCAGGACAGAAAGAGGTGGCTTAAAGGCAGGACCAGCTCCTGAGATTGTGCTGTGTGAAATGAAGAACAGGATTCCCCCAGTTCTTCTGAGAAAAGCATAGCAAGAAATTGTATGCGCTTAGAGTACAGCTCCTGGAATCCTGCAAGCCACTGCCATTCTGGTCCTAGAATTGTGGGAGAAATAGTACCCAAAAGGCAACATTTTCCATCCCTGAATTTGGCACTACTTATGGGCTGGCATTCTTCCTGATACTGGAGAGCATTAGGCTAGCTTGGGAAGGAAGAAGCCCGATGCCTGGAAAGCATGTCTTTTTCTTCAAGCAGAGAGAGGTGGCTATGGGGGCTTTTAACACCCGACTCTCAACATCACCCAGCTTCTGCATTCCAACAATATATGGAGGGCTATACATTGCCCATCTTGGTCTTGTCCTAATGAGTGTTTCCTAGATGGATTATTTAAGAAGCTCACAGCCAGTGCATGAAACGGGTAGCCTCTGTTTGTCCTTTGTTCACTCCATGCTTGGGGTGTATTAGATGTATGATGTGTACACCTAAGCATTGTGTCCAAGCAAGGTGTACAGATGCACATAAGGAGCATGACGCTTTGTGTACAAGCCTCGTTTCAGCCTAATCGTCTCCGTCGATGCCAAGGTGCTCCCTTGGCCCTTGACTTCTTTGCATGGAGCAGGGAGGTCTGAAGAGGGCTTCTGCTTACATTTTCTGAATAAAGGAAGAACCTCCCAAGACAACTGGGGATGCAGCTCCTGGGTGGTTGTTTAGCTAGAATTTGGTGCACCCTTTTTTTTTTACAGAGTGGAGGGTTGATAAGCCACTGCAAAGCAACATGAAAGGCAGAAGATAGTCAGAGAATGGGCATGACAGGATGGGGGCAGCAGTAGTCCTAACAGGTATGGGTAAGTGTGTTGGTGGTGCTTCCCCTCCCGTCTCCTCCTGAAGCAGTGCTTCTCACTGGATATTATCAGTGGTAGGTCAGTGTCAAGATGGGGCAGGGATGGGTGGAAATCTCACCCACCCGCCACAATCTTGCTGCAGAGGTTGCCCATTTCCCATAGCCAAGAGGGTATAGGCCTGTGTACAGATTTGCTTGTTGTGATGTGAGTGTGGAAGAGAGCCATATATGTATGTACATGCACTCACATGTGCAGCCCTCACTCGACCTTCTAGCCAGCACTTTGGAATTCCAATTTTAGTGGAATGTAAGAAGCTGCCTCATCCCACATTTATTTGTCCATCTAAACCAGTGTTACCTACTCTGACAGGCAGCCACTCTCTTGCATGAAACCTGGAGCCATGTCCCTTTTGGATGTCTACTTCCAGATCCCAACAATCAACTGGCTGAAGGGTTTTCACATTGGCTCATTTCTGGTTTGCCTCCCTTCTGAAGGGCATCATTTCTGGTTTATTTATTTATTTATTTATTTATTTATTTATTTATTTATTTATTTATTTATTTATTTATTTATTTAGTGCCTGTCAGATGAACATGTATGGATTTGACATGACAGTGGTGCCTAATAATATCCATGGTGGAGTGGAGACACTTCCTCTCCCCTTTGTCTCCCATGACTCAGAACCTCCCCAGTGTCATCTGGACACTGCACTTTAAGAGGGATGCTGACAAACTGGAGCAGGTTCAGAGGGGAGCAGCAAGAATGATCAGGGGGCTGGAAGCTAAGCCTTGTGAAGAAAGACTGAAAAAAATGGCTATGATTAGCCTTAGGAAAAGAACACTGGGGGAAGATATGATAGCACTTTTCAAATGCTTGAAACGTAGTCATACAAAGGAAGGGCAGGATCTGTCCCCCATCATCCAAGTCTGCAGGACACACAATAATGGGCTGAAGTTACAGAAACCCAGATTAACTCTATCAGGAAAAAAAAACTTCTTAACTGTTAGACTAGTACAACAGTGAAACCAGTTACCTGGAGGAAAAGTCCATCACAGGTTACAAACCATGTTGGAGAGGTGAGATACAGGAAGCTGGACTTTGGCCTGATCCAGCATGGGTTTTCTTATGTTCTTACTATGTTCTTATGTACCTTGGGAGATGGTGAGCACTCCAACCCTGGAGGCATTCAAGAAAAAATTAAGCAACCACCTATCAGATCTGCTGTGATCTGTGTTCCTGCCTTGAGCAGGGCTGGGTTTGAACTCGATGACCTTGTAGGCCCCTTCCAACTCAACTATCCTGTGCTTCGACAATCTGCCCCTCCCTATCTATGCCCTGCTTTTCCTGCCATGATCTTCCCTAATTCTCAGAAACTGATGTTGGAGTCTGGTGCACAGACTAGCTTGGTGGTACAGCACCTACTTCTTTGTTTGTATACAGAAGCACCCCCAACTCCCCAGTGCTCAAGCCTTGCCATCTCCAGAGGCTGCGCTGCTTTCAAACCCTAGGAAAGCCATGGCTGCCAGTCAGGGCTGACAGCATGGAACTCAATGAGTTAGGAGAGTGTATCAGAGTACATCAGCTTTTCCTTCCCATGTCTGCTTGGGCTGGGAGACAATAATGGGAGCAGCAGCAGCAGCAGCAGCAGCAGCAGCAGCAGCAGCAGCGAGGTGGTGAATGTCTGCTGGAGTGCAACGGCTCCTGGAAGAAAGAGAGCTGGCTTTGTAGTGGGTGCTCAGGCAGCCCCTCTCCCGTTCGCTGGCAACGACAGCATGTCGGCAGAGCAGGAGAGAGGGTTGAGTGGTGGTACCCAGAGACACACACACAGAGAAAGGGCAGCTTGCCGCCTGCTGCCGTCCTCAGTGCGGTTAATCACGCGTTCCCCTTTCGCTGCTGATTTGCAAGAGCAGATTAATCAGAGAGTGCGGCTTGATGAAATTTTGCTGTTATTGTGCCCATTTTTAGCAACATCTTTTATTATCTTCATTATTCATTTACAGGGGACCGGCATCAATTATGCAAATGAGTTCGCAGACTTTGCAGATTACTTCATTTGCCGCTATTGTTTGTGGAAATTTAATTATTAAATATTATTAAGCTTGCGTTTTCTTCAATTTTCCGAGGCTTAGTTTCATTTGATTTTTCCTCCAGCTGCTCTCGTTTCCTTTCAGTGCCAAAACAGCTCCTCATCAAAGGAGCCCTGGCATGTGAAGAGCAAATAAAATCTCCTCAATTTAATAATTTTGATGTTAGTCCCTTGTTCTCAGCTGCTCGCTCAAAGCAATGCAGAGCGAAAACGCAGAGCACATTCAATTTAATGAGCAGAAATTGAATTCAAGTTTGTTCAGAATTGACTTCAATTAGGCAGAGTCTTAATGATAAATTAATCTCTTTTCTTTAGTCCCTAGAATTTGTTTTTCAAAGTAGGGGAAATTGGACTACATTGAAAGACCAAATAAAGAATACCAATTTTAACTAGATTATGGAAGCGATAGCAAAATTTAATTCTTTATAGTAACGTTCTTGGACAAATAGCATTCACTTGGTGGCATGTATTATAATTTATATTCATTGTTACCACTCACACTTTCATGGCATGGATAAAATGGCAGTTGAATTAAATATGGGCTAGTAATAGACTTCAGAGTTTTAATCTTTATTAAGAAACTCTAATTGAATGCATAATTAGCTTTTCAGGGTCTAGGAAACTAGGTTTAATTTCTGTGTGGGCTGAAAACATAGATCAGGACTCTTTTAAAATGGTTTTTAATATGTGGGGGTTATTGTCGAGGAGAAATTACTGGATGAGATAGGCTGGCTTAGAATGCATGCCTTTTGCTATGGTGGAAAAACCATGCAGCATATTTCTCAGAATGGCCAAGTGCTTGACTGACTTTCCCTCTCCTTTGCATTTACATCTCCTTTACACTTGAGTTGCGCTCCAGATCCTTCACAGTTGGCCTTTGTTGTAGAACTGAGCACAGACATGTCGTTTTAAGAAGGAGGAACCTAATGGCACGCTCATGAAATTCTGCCGTTCTGGGGTCTACACCACCACCTACCCTTCCTCAGTTATGGCAAATGTTAAACAGCAAAGCACTGCCTAGATGCCCTAAGCACATCCAATCTCGCCTGGTTTCGGAAGCTAAGCAGGGTCGGCCCTGGTTAGTACTTGGGATGGGAGACCACCAGAGAATATCAGGTGCTGTAGGTGCCTGGAGTAGGAACTGGCAAACCACTCCAGTATTCCTGCCAAGAAAACTCCATGGACGTGGGGTCATGAAGAGTTGGTCACGACTGTAACGACACAACACAAACAGCAAAGCATTGGAGCTCAGGCACGTCTCAACTGCGGAGCAGCTAAAGAGCAGAGGGAGGGCTACAATCCCCAGCAGCAAGAGCTGGAGCGAGTAATTCTGGCTTTGTCTTTGCTGTTCTCCCCATTACAATAACCACCCTTAAGCAGTGGGGTGGGGAAATGGGAAGATAGGGCTGCAGCTGTGTCGGAGATAGTTGCCGCCTTTGGAAATCACAAGCACAGACAGACCTGTCTGTGAGTGGACAAGCAGCCTATAACACCTGTGGTTACAGGGGGGTCTCAGCCATGATTATATTCATTCCTCGTAGAGGCAGCTTCCCAAGCTGTTGGTTGGAAGCATCTTGAGCACTGCTGGAGCGCTGGTTTTCTGCACTGAGCAGGAAGTGGAATCACAACAGAGATTCCAGGCAACATTCGATGGAACTTATACTTTCAAACAGCAAGGCAAGTGTAGGGTGCTTGGTATTCCTCTCCACTGGGGTAGGCTGCGGAAAACTCTGTGGGCTCTTTAGTACATTTTAAACTGGCTCAGGTTGGACGTAAGAGCCTTGAAATAAATTACAGGGTGGTATGGGGTGGGGTGGGGTGAAGATGACGAATTGGCAGGGTCTGCCCATCCTGTGTTGAGGACCAGCCAAGGCCTTTTGCTACCTGAAGCAAAGACCCAGATGACACCCTCCTTCCATGCCAAAGACAGACGCTGATTGCCTTGGCAGTGGGATCGTGCTTCATTACTGGCCACTGGTTAGTTTTCGTCCACCACATCTGAGGACAACAGGGGAGGGTAGGTAGGAAGTTAGCAAGAGGCATCACAGATATGCCCTTTGATGGAAAAAAAATGGGCAGGGACCGAAAAGGAAAGATCCTGCCTGGTGGGCGCTGGAGTCCCTTTGCATAATGTTAGGACCAACCCTATTGACTGAGAGGTTGAGCTGGAGTTTTGGTGTGTTTGTGTGAGTTTGACCCCTTTTGCCAGTGAGCGGTGCAGTTTGCCCCACAGGATGGTATTGTGGTTGCTTTAGGGTCTATTCAAGTTGGCCTTGTTGAACAGGAAATGATTGCCCCTTTGAGATGTGAAACGGTTGGCACTTTGTGGCAAGTGGAATGTCAGGCAGTAGATTCCAACTGAGGAACACGTGGCTCTCTTTCTGGGAGTTTCAGTGGGGCAGGGAGGCTGCAGAAATCCCAACTTAGGGCGTTTATACACGACCCCTAAACTCTGGGGCAAATGGCTCCAAGCTCCGGAGCTTAAAAATGTTTCCCCACCAGCTCCGGAGTTAACAGGAAATTAAGTGTGACCATGCCCACTTTAGCGCGTCCCAGCACAGCTTTCAGGTACCTCTTTGGAGGTGAAAATTATTTGATCCGGTGTAAGGATAGTGAGTGCGGGGCTCTCCTTGCTTCTGTTTGTTGTTTTTTGGCTCCCACCCCTTTAAGAGCTACTTTTACAGAGACGAGAGGCAGAACGAGGTGAGCGGCATGCTTTTCTTTCTCTTTTTCTCCCTCCCCTGCAGCCAGGAAGTGCGGAGGGGGGGACACAGGAAGAGCAACGAACCCCTAAGATCTCTGGTCCGAATTTAAGTGGCAGCGGATCTTAGGGGTCATGTAAAAAGGCCCTTAAACACAACTAGAACATGGAGAGACCATCCCAACAAGAACTGCTAAATGTGTATACTGCAGCAACCATCTACTGCCTGTTGTCCATTTGGGGAGGATGGAATATGGAGGTGGCAATTTGAAATTTTCTAACCTGCTGAATCAACTGATCATTTTGGAAGGATGTATCTTAGTCTGATATCTCAGCTTTGGCCATTCCAGCCTTATAGAGTCATAGAATCATAGAGTTGGAAGAGACTTCAAGGGCCATCCAGTCCAAACCCCTGCCACGCAGGAACCCCCATCACAGGATGCCCGACAGATGGCCATCCAGCCTCTGCTTAAAAACCTCCAAAGAAGGAGTCTCCATGGCAGCATATTCCTCTGCCGAATGGCTCTAACCATCATGAAGTTCTTCTTCATGTTTAAATGGAATCTCTTTTCCTGTAGTTTGAAACCATTGCCAGGAGTCCTAGTCTCTGAAGCCATGGAAGACAAACTAGTCCCCTGCTCAATTTGACATCCTTTCAAATACAGTGGTACCTTGTACATTCCAAATGAAATTATGTTAAGCAAATTTTCCTTTATACAAATGTCCCATAGGAATGCATTAAAATGGAGTAATCCCTAATGCGACCATTTTTATGTTGTATGGATTCACCCCATAGGCAATTCTGTTAAGCAAATTTCCCCTATCTCTGGAATTTTTAATGCTGTAAAGATTTTATGTTATACAAACCGTTTGTTATACGAGGGTCCACTGTATTTAAATATAGCTATCTTATCCCCTCTTAGCCTTCTTTTTGTAAGGCCAAACCTTCCCAGCTCCCTAAACCGCTCCTCATAAGACATTTGGTAACCCTGCTAGGAGCATAGGCTCTTAACGGGGTTTAGTGTCTTGCAGGGCTGGTGCTAGGGTTTTCTGCACCCTAGGCAAGGGGTGGGTGGGACGGGCGGTGGGGGGGCGGGGCAGCGGGCGGGCAGTGGCGGCAGCGGCGGCAGCAGGGGGGGTGGGCGGCGGCGGGGCACGGGGTGGAGTGGTGGGTGGCGGCAGCGGCAGGGGGCCTGGGCTGTCCACGGGTGGTGGGGGATTGGCACCCGATGGTGAGGGGGCAGGGGGCAGCAGGCTGGCCAGCGCCCCCTGTCCATTTTGGCGCAACTGCCTAGTTCGCCTTAATGGATGCGCCGGCCCTGGTGTCCTGACTGGGAAAACATTATTTTAAAATGTAGAATTAGAAGAGGGCTCCACAAGAAATGGGCAAGCATGAATCATTTGAATCACAGTGGGAGAGTAACAAACTTACCAATAAGGTGGAGGATGGGGAACCATGGATGCCATTTTGGACTCAGTGGCAAAAAGGCATGATATACTGACCACTCAGCTTCCATTAGGATGAGTTCTAAGCACCTTCATCAGATTTTAACAGTATTTACAGTAGGATCCCCTTGCCCATGCATGGGATGATTATTTATTTATTTATTTTAGAATATTTTTATCCCACCTTTCTCCTTGGAAAAGGACCCAAGGCGGTCCACTGATTTACTTAACAACCGTCTAAAAATATTAAAAACAGTTTTTAAAAAATCCAGAAAAAAACTGTTTGCACATAACATGCCAAAGCTCGTGCTATGAAAGTATGAATTCTTGTTAGTGAAGAATACATAGCACTGTATCTGGCAGCTTCTAGTGCCCAGTTCTGGTTATGGACTTGAAAATAATGTTCTGTTTTTTCCCCTTTTACCATGCTTTCTATGTAGTGTTCACTATGATCCATCCATGGGGGAGGAGAATGGTTGGAATCAATCTCCAGCAGATATGAGGATCCTACTCTACCTGAAGGAGTCAATGGCAGCCCAGTGGCTACAAAGCTATTACATAGTTATATTGCAAATAAGGCTTGTTTGTTGTTGTTGTTGTTGTTGTTGTTGTTGTTGTTGTTGTTACAGTCATGACCAACTCTTCATGACCCCATTTCCATGGAGTTTTCTTGGCAGGAATACTGGAGTGGCTTGCCATTTCCTATTCCAGGCACCTACAGCACCTGGTATTCCCTGGTGGTCACCCATCCAAGGACTAGCCAGGCCTGACCCTGCTTAGCTTTTGAGATTGGGTGAGATCGGATGTGCTCAGGGCATCTAGGCTTAGGAACAAATTATTGCTGTGCTCATACAATCTGTGGGGATGCTGAGAGGTGCTGTTACATCACATTTGGTTGTACAGTGCAGATGCCTAAAGCCAGTAGTGCAGCTCTATCACCAACGTTGGCCTGTTCTGAAACAGAGCGATCAATAGCATAGCTCAGGGGTAGTTAAAATCTTGAAGTGCAAAGCTGTCCAAAGATCTGGACTCGTCTACTTGACTTATATGTTCTGTAGCCTGTTTTAGGTATGTTTTATGTGACTGGCTTAGACCTTTGTTTGGATTGATGGTAGGGTAAAACACTGTTTGCTAATGTATGATACAAGGTGAAGTGTTACAATGGGCTGCAGATGGATATGCCATGTGCCTATCGCATTACTGATCTTCACAGCACTTTGGGCACACAAACAGCTTTAAAGAGTGGCTTGTCTTGCATTGACTTGCATTCACAACAGCCCTGAGAATCAGCTCATCACTTTTCTCATTTTATTGATTGGAAAACAAGGGTAGAAAGAAGTATAATGGGAACCTGCAGAATATGTCTTTAGTTTGTGGGTCAGGCATGGATAACCATGTCAAGCACACTGATTAGAAGGCAAAGGCTAGCTGGAGTAGTCTACTTCTGATCCACTTCCATTTCACAGGCGATCATTTGTAAGTTTGTCCCACTCCATTTCCTTATTGGTATGGAATGTTAAAACAACAACAAGAAGAACAAGAAGAACACTTGCTTTTAAATGCACATCTGAAGCATACTGTTCAGCAGAACAGACATTTCTGAATGTGTTTTTTGAAAAACACACATGTAATGAAGCCAAGTACCTGATTTACTGGGATATCCAGACTTCCAGGTGTTGCAGGTTGGTGGTTCTCATCGTCACTACTAATTATCATTAGACATCAGGGATGACTAGATTGTAACCCAATACTGGGAAACAATGCCCTGCATTGCCTTCTATACATTTCTTCAGTTTTTCTAGATTTTTGGGTATTTTTTTTTAAATCTAAGCTTTCTTTATTTTTTAAAATATACTTTTATTTAATAATAATAATAATAATAATAATAATAATAATAATAATAATACCTTTATTGACAATGTACAATATGTGCACAATGAAACTGGCTGAGTCTCCCTTCTGGTAAAAGGTGCTGACTGGGGTGTGAATCATCCTTAAGAATGTTTTCAACCCTCCTGAGGCAACGATCCCTAGGGATGTTGTTCAGTGCACTTAGGGGACAGCCCGTGATATATTGAGCTGTGCTTACCACTAGAGATGGGCATGAAACAAACTTTTTTCATTTCCTTTATTCGTTATTCGTTCCGTTACATAACGAAACGACTAATGAAAATTGTGATGAAAATGGAACGAAACGAACAGAACCATGAAAATTGGGTTCGTTACGTTTTGTTTTCGTTAATGGTGACACACAATGAAATGAGCTGTTTTAAATGTTAAAAAACGCCCTGGACATCCATAAAAACACAGCGATAATTATTTATACTCTCTGATAATACCTACCAGGGGGTTGGGGTCCTTAAAACGTGCATTTATGTCTATTCTCAGATCGCTGTATTTTTTTCCTTTAAGGGGAGTTAGGGGACATCGACCCAAAATGGCTCCCAGATGCCTAATATTGATTTCTTGGGTAATAAAACGCCCTGGACATCCGTAAAAATGCAGCGATAATGCGATAATTATTTGACTGGGAGTTGGGGTCCTTAAAACGTTTGTTTTTGTCTTCTCCCATCACGATGTATTTTTTTCCCTTTCAGGATGACAAAATGGATGTTGCCAGCCACAAAATGGAGGCAAGCCATGTGATGTGATCATGTTCAACCAATAGCATGCCAAGGTTGCAGACTGGGCAGGTCTGGCAGCCACAGAGGGCATAAAAAGCTCTGGCAGCCCCTGTCCTCCTTGCAGTCTGCGGTGGGAGTTAGGGTGGGATTGCTGTCTCTGTGACTCTAGCTTCAGTCCTGCAGCCTCCCTGTGTGCGTGCGTACGTACTTCTCAGTGAGTACCCTCCCCTGCCCCACAGTGCAGTCACTCTGTGGCTGCCTTGCACCCTGGACAACGTCCGCCGCTGCCTTTGCAGCCTCCCTGCATACCTAGTCTATACTGTGTCTCTGTCAGCATCAATTTTTTTAGTGTTTTCCCTCTGGTCTGGGGCATTGGGGGATGCCCGCACACGGAAATGCTTTAAAATCGTGCAAAAAGCGGGTAGAAATGAAAAATGAAAAATGAAAAACGAAAACAAAATTTTTCCAAAAAATCGTGAAAAACGGAAACGAACCAAAATGGACATCTCAACGAAAAATGAAAAGCCGAAACACCAATTTTTTGATTCGTGCCCATCTCTACTTACCACTCTCTGTAGTGTCTTCCGGTCAGCAGCTGTCAATCCAGCATACCAAACGGTAATGCAATATGTGAGGATGCTTTCAATTGTGGACCGGTAAAAGGAGATAATCAGTTGTTGTTTCACTTTGTTCTTGCATAAGATCCTGAGGAAATGCAGTCTCTGCTGGGCCTTCCTGGCCATTTTGGTTGTATTGATTCCCCAGGAGAGGTCTTCACTGAGGTAAACTCCCAGGAATTTAAAGGAAGAAACTCTCTTTTTTTTGGTGAAAGCACCATTTTTGGAGATCCTTTTCACCTTACTGCATGCATTCCTACCTGGCTCTTTATTCCTTGACTGTTGGTTGTCTGAAACCAACACAATAGTGAAAAGTGGAGGTACTGAGTTCAAATTCTCACTCAGCCATGAAGTTCACTAGACAACTTAGTCTTTCTCTTAAAGTGAAGTACATTACAGGGCAGTGGGGTGGGACCACTCACTGTGCTCTCTTGAGTTCATTGAAGAAAATAAATATTTATAAAGGCTAGAAATGAATCAATTTAGTAACCTTTCATGAGACCGCTCCTATTATACAAGTGCCATCTTCCAGCTATTGTGAGATGCTAAAACATGCACACTTACTAGGGCAGAATGCCAATGGCACCCTGGAGCCATTTCATGAGTAGCAGAGACCATACTATCATTTGTCATGCCATTTGGTCTTCTCTCCTTCCTCTGAACTGACAATCCTCAGAGTAATTGTGGAAGGGGAAGTGGACTTTTCTCTGCAACAATATGTGGTTGTGAACTAGCTACCTTGTAGTGATCCAAAGCATTACTGGATGTCCTGGCCCTGAACAAGCCATTACGAGTTGTTAGCTTTACCAAAGACCTACTCCTGGTAGAGATGAAATATGCTTGAACTGATTTGGATCAAAATGGCCACTCGATTTGTTTTAAAATTCTCCCTGGTTACAGGCTGTGATTATGTTGATTACCATGCTCATCAACTAGTTCTTCAGGTTTTGTGACAAACACTGCTTCATAAGGCCTGTGGAATAGAAAGGGTTTTAATTGTCAGTGCTTTGTGACCAAACTACAATTGATTCTGGTAGAGTTCAGTCTTTGTTGACCATCTGGGCCTCATCAGGCTCAATAGCTAAGAGTAGGGGGTCCTAGAACCACCCTCACTGCATCTGGATGATTCTAGGACCACCTTGTTTTTGACATATAATAAATGGCCTAAGATCTGCTGCTGTTGTTGTTACAAGCAAAAAAATAAAAAAAAAAAAAAAATCTGCTGCTGTTGTTTCAAGGAAAACAATAACAATTTGTTCTCTTAAAACTTAAAACTTAAGGTTCTGGATGACTTTATTCTACCCTTGATCACAGGCAAATTGTGTTACTCCTCTGCTCCCCACATGGTGCTTGCAACACAAACTGTGAGATACTGCTGAGCCTCAGTGTTGCTTTTCTTATTCCATGGAGGAGCAGGAAACGAATCAATTCATCTTTAAATGAAAATGTGGAACAACTGGGCAGCTGTTGATGAAACGCTCCGTACCAATGCATATATCTTTCAGATTTCCATGTCCTGTGGAACTATTTCAAACATGGCTTATTTGATAGTATCAGAGGTGTTCAAGATGTCCTTGGGTGGGGGTTGCAAAAACTGTATGAGAGAAAGAAAAGAGAGTTATCCCCCCTTCTGCAGTTGCTTTCATTGCTATCTCTACTGTCCTTGATGTTGGTGGCTGCAATCTAACATACTAAGCATCTGTACTCTCAAGTAAGTCTGGACCAAACTGCCCCATGAGAGTGCATATTCCATTTGTTACCAACAGGTTACTAAGTCATTGCTTGAAATGACCTGAGCTTGGACATGAAGGGCTGACTATAAATAAGAACATGCTAGAAGTCTCACTGGATCTGCCTAGAGGCCTCTCCAGGCCAGCATTCCATTCACGTGAAATTGCCAATTGCCAAAGGGAAAGTTTAGTGCCAGGCCATGAGTGCAACAGTGCTCTGCTGCCCTACTCCTGCTCCTCAGCTGCAAAGACTCTGCCTTTTGGACTAAGGCAACATACAGTATTTTTCCATTTATACCACACTACTTTTTCCTAAAATCATGACACCAAAAGTTAAGGGGCATAGTACACATAGAAGTAAGCCTTTCGAGATAGGTGGGTGGAGGAAACCCAAACTCATCTTGCTTTTTCCCTCTGTGGTTTGTTTTTTTGCGTGACCGGCTCTGTCTTTCCTTGAGTTCTCCACCCCCACCATCCCTGCTGTTTTCTTTCATTTCCACATTTTAAATACTCCTCTAGGCTTTGGTGAGTTTGTTTTTTGCAGGATCAGGCTCTGTTGGGCTTGAGCAGCCCATTAAAATGCTTCTGGAAAGAAAAGAAAAGAAAAGCTATGCCTTTTGTGTGTGTGAAAAGGCATTTCTTAATGGGCTGCTCAAACCCAACAAAGCCCAATCCTGCAAAAAAAAAAACAAAAAAAACACAAACCCACCAAAGCAGAGAGGAGTGTTTAGAATGGGGAAATTATAGGTAACAGTAGGGTGGTGGTGGAGTTGGAGGAGAACTCAAGGAGGATTTATTAATTTTATTTATTTGGTGTCTAAAAAGTGGGGGGCAACTAATAAAAGGTGGCATCTTATAGATGGAAAAATATGGTATATCCAGTATGATTAATGACTCACAGGTGGCCCCATCATCCATAAATTTGTTTAGCCCCTTTTTTCTAGCTGCGTTGGTAGCTTTCACAGACTACCTCTTGCAGTAATGAGCGCACTTGGCACTTTTAATTAGGTGGAATATGAAGAAGTGCTTCTTTTAATCTGCCTTGAGTCTTCCACTATTCAGTTTCATTAGACGGTCCTAGGTTCTCATATAGCGCTCTCCAGGTTTCTTCTAATGCTATGACTGGATGATTCTCTGCATGTCTTAGTAGTTACGAGCAAATATGCAAAATTTCTGGAAATTTTGAAGCCAAGGGGGAAATAAAAGATGGGGGGAAATGGAACAATTTGGGAGAAAACAGTCCATCCCCCATTTCTGCCCAGATTTCCAGACATCTCTATTCCCAAAACAGCATACAGTGTAACGTCAGGCAATTTACAGATCAATATATAGTTTAAAATGGACTAGATGGAAATGTGTACAGTAATACATTTTCAATTGAAAGCTGTAAAAAGATGCATATGTTTTAAAAATCAACTTAATGAGAATGGAAGGAGCCAGCTGGACATCTCATATGAGGTAATTCCTGTGGATAAAGGCCACCAATCAGAAAGTCTCTTCTGCAGTGACCATCACCTCCTAGGTCTAAATGGTGAGCTGGAGAGTAGTGTATCAATGAAAGTCTTAACACATGGATAGGCTTATAAAGCCAGAGGTGGGCAAAATGCAGGCCTAGGTCATGTGTGACCCCGGGGTTGCTTCAGTGGCTATCAGCTTTCCAGATCATCCCCTCATTTTAAAAAAGGAAAAATTGCTCTTGTTTATTAATTTATTTATATAAATTTCATCCTTCTCCATAAAAGGACCCAAGACAGCCCATATCATTAAAAAGCAATATTTAAGAGTGAAAAGCACTAAGCATACAGATATTTTAAAAGAATTAAACAGGGGTTATAGTAAGATTAGAGATGGGCACGAAACAAGCAATTTTTCATTTTCGTTTTCGTTTTTTCATTTCGTTACATGACGAAATGAAAAACAAATTTTGTCTCCAAAATGAAATGAAACGAACTAAAATACATTGAACTGTAATGAATGCTAACGAACAGCAATTTTTAAAATTTTGATACGAAATGAAAACGATTTTTTTGCAAAAATTCAATAGTCCATTAAAAAACCAAAACGGACCCCCTAAACGACAAACGACAAACAAAACACAATTTTTTTGAGTCGTGCCCATCTCTAAGTAAGATGATACATAAAATCAACATTAAAATACATTGAAAACAACAGAATACAATAGTCCATTAAAAAACCACAAGTCATTAAGGGAAAGACTGCCTGAAGAAAAGTATATTTGCCTGCTTGCAGATGAACATCAAAGATGGGGCCCACCAGGCCTCTTGTGGGAGGGAGTTTCAGAGTCTGGGAGCAGCAGCAGAGAAGGCCTCCTCTCTTGTCTCCACCAATATCACCTGTGAGGATGGTGGAACTGAGCAGCAGCAATATCTGCTCCTCCTCCCCCTCCAGTTGGAGACTTCTAGGCCACTATTTAAACAGGTCAGAGGACCTTCTGTGCCATTCAGTACCTCAGATGCCAATTTTTGAAAACTGGAAATAGATTCTCAGTTGCTTGTGCTTTGCTCCTGTTCCCCACTTCTTCTCTGTTTTGTTAGTTGGTGTGGTGCCCAGAGGACCTGGGAGCAGAAAGTACCTCTTTCCCAACAACAAAGGTCATTCCTTTGTCCCTTCTGGATTAGACACCTCTTCCGATCTCCATCACCCATCTGACTTACGCTGTGTTACAGTGGTGGGCTCCATCCCCACAATAAATAGGCTGCTGCCGTTCACTTGTGCAAGGCATCTTCCTCCAAACTTGTGCTTCTGTTATGAGAACATTGCATTTTCCATGGACTTGCTGCTAATGATCCTGTCATTGGGAAAAATGGATAGTTCCACCAGCAAAGGAATTGTGCTGATGCAAATGTCACGTGAAATGTAGTTATGCTAGTTTCAGAAGATTGCAGGTATGATATTGCAGGGGATCACTATCAAAAGGTCTTCCACAACCAGTCTGAGCTGGGTAACTTTGTGAGCTGCACAACATCTGTTCCTTACCCAGTATGAATGCTTTGAAATCAACCAACCAGCCAGCCAACCAACCAACCAACCAATTTGCACAGGAACTTTTATGCTGAATGTAATTGTAATCCCAGGTAGAGGGAATCCCATTGAACTGAATGGTTCTTGTCAGGTCAACAGTAACACATACCCCATTGATTCCAGGATCTCTGCTCCACTTGGGAAGAAAACACTGCCCAACTCGCAGGAGAAAAATCCACAGCTGATACTTTCTTCCATCATTGTTGCTTGTGCAGTGATTACCTCATTTCTTCCTTTTTTGCACTATTCACACACTGACTTACAGTTGTATCTATTATATTGTTTTACTTGCTTTAGTTACATCCTACTTGGGTTACTGCACCACCCTCGATGTGGGGCTGCCTTTGAAGAATGTTTGGAAACTTCAGTTGGTTCAAAATGTTGCATTCCAACTGTTGTTGAGAGCTGGTTTCAGAGACCATTTAACTCCCTTGTTGGAGAAGCATCATTGGTTGCTGGTCCATTTCTAAGCCCAATTCAAAGTGTGTCTTATGGTCTGTAAAGTCCAGCTTGGGTCCAGGCTAACTGGAAGACTGTATCTCCCGATATAACCCTTCTCAGATCTTCTGAGAATACCCCAGTGAGTTTAGTTCCATCACCTTTACAAGCACATTTGAAAGGGACCTGAAAGAGGGCCACCTTGGTGGCTGCCCCCAGGTTATGGAATATTCTTCCCCTTGAGACTAGGCTGCTGCCTTCTTTTCTCTTTTGTGTGTGTGCAAAAACAAAACCCTTTCTCTTCAGACTGGCTTTTAACATCTAATATCAACATAGATCTATGCCCTGTGGCTTCTGGCTCTATATCCTTTTAATGCCTTTTTAATATTTTTTTTGTTCTGAAATTTGTTTTTAGATGTTTGTTATAACATTATCATATTTAACCATTCTTAATGCTTATGAATTCTGTTTTAATTCTGCTTTAATTCTGTGTGATCTGGCTTGAATCCCTTCACTGGGAGAAAGGTGGCATAAAAATACAATGCAGCTAGACAGACACATCCTTGTTGTCACTCTTGCTTTGTACTCTTGATTCCTTTTCACCCAACTCTCCCAGCTTTGGTTTTTCACCTGTTCTGATATGACCCTGACCCAAGTCACCCAGAGTGGGCAACCTCTAGCCCTAAGGCTGTTTAAAGTCTTTGTTTTAGCTTCATGGGATCTTCACTCTAGTTTAAAAGGCCTTTTGCTGCCTGTGTCTTGGCAGCTTGCTGGGAAGAGAATAAGGATGAGAGAGAGAGAGAGAGAGAGAGAGAAGGGTAGCACCCACTGAAATGTAGCACTGACAAATTGTCCCAAAAGAAATGCCACCTCCGAGGTAATACTAATGTATACTAATACTTGGACTTCTCCGACAAGCATCTCCACGGCTATTTCATTAGTGCATAAGTTAGTTCATGGCTCCTGGTCTGGTTAATTGACATAGCTCAAGCTTCTTTGTCCAAAAGTTCTTTGTTACTGCAACCCTTGCCAGCCCTGTCCTGTTTGAAAGGGCCCCCATGCTCTAATCCATAAACCCCAGACAAGACAGTTCAAAAACAAATGTGTTTATTGAAACTGAGAGAAGGGTAACTCACTTTGAGTCCTAGTTAAGTCCACCAGTCTAGTGTCAGACTCCAGAGTCTCTGTCCTTCCTGTCGCCTTCATCACAGTGGCCATGTGCTCCTCAACGATCCAGGTTCTCATCACTGAGGAAGCGAGTTGCTAGTCAGTCTTGCCCCAGTATCTTTTCAGTACTTTTCAGCTGTATCTAGGAATGAAGGACAGTATGCCAGAGGTCCTTGATTCCCCCAGGATGACAGATAGGTCTCTTCCTTCTCACTCTGGCGCTGCCATTCCGATTGGCATTTTCTTTGCTAGCTTTGGATCTGGGTAGTCATTGGCTCCCCAGGTTTACTTTTTCCTTCCCCCTCCCACAGGACAGGGAGGGTTGGTGTGGTTGTGGGGAGTTTTGGTGCTTCTCCCCTTTCCCCTTAGGGACCCTTCCAGATAGTCTTCCTTAAAGATGCAGTGTAGTTCCTCTGGGGAATCTGGTTCTTCCTCTGGGGATTTCTCAACCCAGTAGGTCTCTGATGGTTCCTCTTTTGGGGCTCCATCAAGGCCCTCCCCTTTTCTGGTGGGACATCCAGGACTTGGTTCTCTGACCTCTTCAGTCAGGCAGCCTGTGTCTTGCTAGGTTTTCTCTACTGGGGTTTCTGGCTCTACCTGTGGCAAGGTGGCTTCTCCATCCCCCAGGAATCAGGGTGAACCACTTCCTTTGTCTTCCTTAGGTCTCATCCTTCTTCCACCAGGATCTCTCCAACCACTTCCACAGTCAGAACCTTGGCTTGAGACCCACTGTCCTGGGAGAGGAGGCCTCCCCACCCTTTCCAGGTCAATCCTCCAGCCGCCTGGGCTTCCCAACCTCTCTGTGGGCTCTACTGGGAGGTTAGTAGATGCTGGGGCTGGAGCGTGATGACCCACAGGGATCCTATTCACTGTTATATCTAAGCTGCCCAACTGTGCTTACCATGAAATCCTGAAGCCGGCAGTTGCATGCAATGGAGCATTGGTCCATTGGGGGCTCAGGTTCTCCTTGGCCAGCTCATATCTTTCTGCATCCTTACCAGAGGAAGACTCTTTACACATGTGTGTGGTGTGGATGCTTGCCAGCTTGTCTGCCTCAGTGTGGATTTTGGGAGGTATGCCTGTGTGGGTATGAGTAGCTCTCATGTGCTGGCTCTGCTCACCAGTGATTGCTCTATCTTGTGGCCCACTAGCCACATTGAGCACCATCAGCCTCTGGTTTCAGCCCAACGTGTGCATTTGTATGGTATATATCTGTGCAGTTCTGTATGTGTAATCCACCTCACTATCTCCAGCATCTACTGCTCCATTCTCATGTAACACCTGAATAAATCTCTCTCTTTTTCAGAGGCAGGTCCAGACCTCTAAAATAGAGGTGGTGGGAGAGATTGAACAGCACAAAAGATTGTTTGGAGGACAAAAGAGACAGACTGTGAAGCATTTTACATGCTAAACTACGATCTAAATGATTAATAATAATAATAAAGCAATGTACTTGAGCTCCCGAGCTCTAACAGGCAGAGAAGCTGATGCAGTTGCATTGCCCTGGAGACACAGGAAGGAAGTACCAAAGGGATAAATTAGCCATGCTGTCACATTAAAATAAATTTTCAAATGTAATTTGGGTAACTAGATTAATGTGAATTAATTTAGGAATGCTTAAATGGAACAGAATTACATCAAAAATAATGCTGAATATAAACAGCAATCATGATGGGAAAATATCCCGTTTATCTAAGAAGGTCATGCTTTTGAAACTCTTTTTTTTAAAAAAAATATTATTTAAATACAACAAAAATGGAAAAGCAAAGTGTCGGTGGAGTGTTCCAAGTTTTGTTGTAAAGATATGTTCTGAAATAAAAATGGTTCTTCGGGGGTAATTTCTATCAGATTCTGTGTTAAAAATAATAATATCGCCCTATGTTGGTAAGCTCTTCTGACAGGCAGACTTTCTCTTATCGATGTTTGAAAATTGTTATTTGGTGGTAAACTGCTGAATTCCAGCTTACAGTGAGAGTAGCCTCCTACTGTGGAATTGCCAGATGAAAAGATTGGAATTTAAGCCTGTGGCTTTTCAGTTGCCCAGGTAGGTACTCCTTGCAATTCATGACTTTTCAAAATATAATTCTTCTTCTGGGGCCCTTCACTTAGTTCCTTGATGGTCAATGACCCACCCGGCGTTCAATTTCTCCACTTGACTTCCGAGACAGCTGCTCTGAACGCAGTGCTCAGGTCTGGTGCCTCGTCTGAAACTCATCACTCATCGCAAAGTAAATGTAGGCTGGTACCAGCCATGGGATGGCAGCTCATCTAGGGTTCTATCAGTGTCATCATTTTTATGCTAGATATGAAGGACCCAGGCATTTGTAAATACTGGAACTATGCAAGCAATAGCTAGAGATGTAAAATGTCTGGAAATTTTGAAGCCACAGAGGGGGAAAAAACTTTTGGAACAAAAAGGGGAAAACCAAGTTTCTGGAAATTTTACATCTCTAATGCTGCATAGTACTGTACATGGAACTTTTAAAATTAGACAGAGATGGGAAAACATTGGCTGTAGAATCCTGGGAACTTTAACTCCCTGAAATAATGTTCCTCATTTTAGGGAATAGACAAATTCATCTAATTTTAGTTCATGACTGTTCTCTGTCTGTGGTTTCATTCATATGTCTATTCCAGGGCTGGCCAACTTTGAACAGACTGAGGTCTACTTTTTCTGGCCCAAAGTGCCTGAGGGCTACTACATTAATGCCTCTACTTACGAATTTTATCCATTTCAAGCACATGCTTGTAAGTTAAAAAAAATTGTAAGTAGAACAGTGGTTTCCCATAAGAATACATTGAAATCCGTTCCCACTGGAACAGATTATTTGATTTTCAGTGCATTCCTATGGGAAGGCTGACCATGCACACACTTCCCTTGTACCTGCTTGATCATCTGACCAGTGGGAGGAGCAGGGGACCACACCATGGCCCTTGAACTGCCCTGCTCAGCTGAGACAGTGGGTTGGCAGACCCAGAACTTTGCTGGGGCAGTGGTGGTCCTTGGGATGGGGGAGGGAGGGGTGGAGAGCTTATTCCCTCATTTTTTAATTGGTGGCCGGCGAGCTACTTTTGAACCCTTCGTGGGCTACCGGTAGCCCATGGACTACCTGTTGTGCAGGCCTGGTCTATTCTGTTCCAGCCCATTTAGACATTAATGGCTGAAACACTATTGCTGAGCACAGTAAATCACAACAGAGTAATCCCATGGAATTAACATAACTCGTATAGAAGTTGGCTCACTAAATCCCCACTGATTTAATGGGCTTACTCTAGCTGCAACTTGCTATACTACAGAACAGGATTTCAGCCAAACTAGCATTTTTGTGTGTGATGAAGATTTCATGAAGACATTCAATGTTTTTTAAATGCATTCTATTGCAAAATGTACATATTTATGCATACTTTAGCTGGCTGGATAGTTCAGTGGTTTAGCTGCAGAGCCAGAAGTTGGGAGTTTGATTCCCCAAGGAACCTTCAGGGAAAAGAGCCAACCTGTGTGGCCTTGGGCAAGCTTCACAGTCCCAAGATGACCCCTTACAAAATGACTCCTTACAAGAAGGGCATGGTCAACCACTTCTGAGGATTCTGTACCTGGAAAACCCTGAAAAAAGGTTACTGGAAGTCAGAAGTGACTTGACGGCCCATGATTATCATTATCATACGTATTTTAAGATATCGACACAACACACACACACACTGTAGTGCAAACTTTGAGACACATGAAATTGGAAGTGTTAGTGTGTTTAAGCGTGCGTATTAGTTTCAGAGGTATGCATTGGCTTGGTTTGCCAAATGAGTCTACCCAACCTTGAACCAAACAAAGTCTTCAAGGACCCCTGTTTAGGGCCGAGGTGCAACTTTTGATAATTCTATTCTCTCTCCCAAATTCAGTGTTGTGTCATTCAGAGAGTGGGCAAATAGTGTAAAATAGGTTTCTGATGAGACATGGGATGATGTATTCTCAAAGGCCTTCATGGCCAGGATCTGATAGTTGTTGTGAGTTTTTTGGGTTGTTTGGCCGTGTTCTGGAAGTTTTTCTTCCTAACATTTTGCCAGACTCTGTGGCTGGCATCTTCAGAGGGTAAGGACCTCAAGGGACTAGGAGTTCTCTCTGTGCTCTGGGGTATAGAGTGAGTGAGACTGTGGGGTTTTACTAAAGATGTGGGAAAGAGGAAACTTGTCCTATGCAGGAGAATAGGTGTTAGCCATTGTATTGTGATGAAGGGATTAAGAAGTTTCACTGCAATTCTCCCCACAGTCTCATTCACCCTATACCCCAGAGCACACGGACAACTCCTAGTTCCCTGAGCTCCTTGCCCTCTGAAGATGCCAGCCACAGAGTCTGGTGAAACATCAGGAAGAAAAACTTCCAGAACATGGCCATAGAGCCCGAAAAAATTCAGAATTATCAGACATAGGATGGTTTTGCTGCTTCAGGAAGAAAGGAAGGCTACAGTATTTCCTTGTCGTCTGATTTGTATGGATACTTTATATTAATGTGTCATTCGGGGTGGGGGTGTTCTGAAAGGCACAGAATGAAATGAGTTTCCTTTTTTTGAGGTGGAATGAGGGTCAGCTGAAAAATAAGGAAAAAAATGACCCAACATTTAAGAAAGATACACCGATTCCCAAGCTCAGAATCAGCAGACATTTCTAAAGCAATGTGTCATCTGATTCTAAGCATAATGCACATGGAATGGGACTGAACAGAATCTGATGCCATGAGAAAGACGAAGAACAACCTCAGGAGTGATACAGTTCCACAGCTTACTCTGTCACAGGATGACAGAATACAATGAACCCTAATGGAAATACATAGCATCTTCCTGTCGGTCAGCCAATTTTTCAGAACAATCAGTTTGCTGAAATGATAGATATTGGCCCGCTGGAGGAATCAACCAGCAGTTTAATCACGAGCCACTTCATGTCACAAATAATCCAATGCAGAAATGCATGGAATATACGTTTATAATTTCCATCTCATCATCCGGAAGCTAAAACTCCTCATATCCTGGCTTTCAAGAATCTGGGTTGACCCGAAATTTCTATTGAACTCTTACGCTATTCAGAGCCACTGTTCAAGTAAAAATTTTGTGCTCACAGCAGTCTTTGGCCTCTAGTCTTGCTCACTGGTGGATTCTGGAAACTGTAGTCCAAAAATTAGATTTTGAGACTCTGGGACAATGGTGGCGAACCTTCGGCACTCCAGATGTTTTGGACCACAACTCCCACAGTCCTTTGTCATCCACTCAATCCACTCAAACTGTGGGTTGGGAGAGTGAGAACAGACAAAAGAAAATATTTTTTTACCCAGCATGTTGTTTTGTCTGTGGAACTCCCTGCCACAAGATGTGGTGATGGCATCTAGCCTGGATGCCTTCAAATTGGACAGTTTTCTGGAGGAAAAGTCCATCACAGGTTACAAACCATGATGAAGATGTGTAATCTTCAGGCTTAAAACCAGGGTACTTCAAGGGCCAGATGCAGGAGAGTGGTATCAGGAGACAGATATCTAGTCTCGTGTATTCCAAGACACATTTGGTGGGGCCACTGTGAGATACAGGAAGCTGGACTAGATGAGCCTTTGGCCTGATCCAGCATGGCTCTTCTTATGTTCCTATGTTCTTATGTCATTGGCAATCTAGGCTCGGAATTCTGGGAGTTGTGGTCCAAAACATCTGGAGTGCCGAAGGTTCACCACCACTGCTCTAGGAGAAACAATCAGCTAGCCTTGCGGGTAGGATCCCATGGGTGCTGATTTTCACAGGCAGAGAAAGCCTGCCTATCCTGCTTCAATGGCCTTTGGGTTTTGGACAGCCTTATTACTACATTCAGTGTGATCTCCCACTGATTGATTTTTAACATCAGGCAATGGGGAGATGACAAGTAAGAATAGCTGAGCCACTGACTGCTTAGTTGGCAACAGTTTAAAAAGTTTTCTGTTGCATTATGGGAAATGCTTGGAAGTCAGAGAAATGAAGAGAAATATCCCATTGTACTAGCTGACAAACGGAGGACATACTGTTGCAAAATGGGAGGCAAATCCTGTTTACCTTAGATTAAATTCTAATTTAGAAAAAAAATATTTTATTGACAGCACTAACTAAATTTTACTAAGCCTGAAAAGTTTTGTAGTCAGGACTATGGGTGTTCAAGACAGCCAAAGCAACATGTCTCTATTTAACACACTTTTACGGTGGAAAAGACATTGAAATGTCCTTAAATCCACCGCCTATTATAGGATTAATGCCAAACAGTGAATTTTGCATGTTGTCAAATGTCATGGTTTTCAAAAATGCACAGATGCTACTGCGTGTTTCATTTTTTTTTTGTTTTAAAAATGTATAGATAAATAGCAAACTGCCATATCAGCTTAAAAGCAAAAACTCCATATAAACAGTTAAAGCAACACCTGTTGCCTAATACAAATTACAGTAGAATAGAATATGATTTTTTTCAATGCATTTGTCCCATTGAGTATTCCAATAAGCCACTCATAGTGGCAACATTTAGGATCCCTTAAGTTAAGTTAATTATGCTGGCTATACATTTCACCCACCCACCCGCAGCAAACAGGGTACTCATTTTACCAATCTTGGGATGGTGGTAGCCGAGTGAACCTCGAGTCCGTTACCTGGGATTGAACCCTGAATTGTGAGCACATTTTGGGCTGCAGTGCACCAGTTTAACCAGTGCACCACAAGGCATCTGGGGACTTGGTATGTTCCCTGAATGTGTGGCTCCAGGAGTTCATTTGTAACAAACGGGAGAAGGATCACCACACCCACTACCATATGTAAGTCCCTTTCTCATTAAGGTGGCCAGGCCTACATGGACTGTGCCTGCAGCCCCGCTATGGATAGCCCACACAGGATCATTTCTGCATTGAAAGGGATTTCTGTTGGGTTGGACTGGGGCTTGTATAGCCATGACCTAGCCTTGTTGATGTCAATGTTATTTAAGCTTGTTTTGAGGACTGTCCTTAATATGGAAGGGGTGGGGAGGGAAAGGGTAGATTATCCATGGCTTCCAAAGGTTTGCCAACTCACACTGGAGGAGGCACATACTTGTCCTGTTTTTAACCTGTGAAGGGTTGGGACTACTCTGTACTTAAGCATGTAGCTTGGCCTAACATATGGTATCATTACTGAGAAGCTCAGCCATGCTATTGGATGTGTCTCCATTAATACTCTAGGACTCCATTTCATTTTTCTGCAACAACTGCATGGGGCATCAATTAACAAAGTTCTCCTAGGATAAGTGTGTGCTGAAACCACCCGATCCCCTTCAGGTTCATGAGCTGCATGATCTCTGTCCCAAATGATTAACCAGGAATTACCCTCATATGCATAAGGAAAGAGTGAGAACTCTGAATATATCTTCATATTTTCCACTTCCCAATTATCTATTGGAAACCCACATCCTGCTCTTGTCTTCTACACCTCGTTCTGCTGCTTCTCAGAGAAATACTGACTGACGTGTGTGTGTGTGTGTGTGTGTGTGTGTGTGTGTGTGTGTGTGTGTGTGTGTGTGTGTGTGTGTGTGTGTGTGTGTGTGTGTGTGTGAAATAAATCATTATACACTGTAAATCAATTTAGCAAAAAGTAAAAATAAAAGTGATGATAGCTGTATACTGTGCGGCATGTAGTTTGAAATTTTCCAGCAGCAAAGAGAAAACACATTCAATTAAGTCGTCGTTTTGTTTTTTCGTCCCAAAACAAAAACAAAAACTAAGGTGTCAGCCTTTAGTGATTCATGTTTATTTAGAAAACAATATTGAATAAGTTACTTTACAGATAGTAGCCAAGGAAGGATAAGATAAAAAACCAACCCAGGACTATATTTATATTTTATTGTGCAGACATATCTAATCTGCAGTGGCATGAGAAATGTTGTAAAACGTGTGTCGTCGAAAATTGCTATGGCATCATACTTAAAAACGTGTCCTTTCAAAACCAGGTCAACTTTTGCAGAAGCGTATAGTAATATATATGTATGCTGTGGAGGTTTTTTATGTCTTATAATAGAGATGGTATAGATAATAGGCTTTCATCTATTACATTTATCAGGTTGTCTTATCTCCTCAGAGCTATCAAAAGGCTGTATTCAGAAAATATTAAGATAGGGATGTGTGCTTCATTTGATACACACACAAGGGGCCCAATCCTGTTTCTGCTGAAAACACTGGTGGTTTTGTCTTTGACTTCAATGGAAACAGCATCAGGGCTATGAATAGATTCCATTAATGTTAATTAGACCCCAGCAAAATTCCAATTATCTCCATCAAACGTATGGTATCAAAAGCTTTTTTTTTTCAACTCACAAAAGTTAACTAAGTTGTCCCACTCGGAATCTCGAAGCACTAAAACTTATAAATTAGGGCCCTGGTTTAAATCAGTTTAGAATGATCTGGATTGCTGCTAATGGATGATTGCACCTTGATGGTAGGCTCATCATCATCAATGACCTGGAGACTGGAAGAGAAAGCAAGAGCCAAAAATATTTCGACTGAACATACTTTGAAAATATATTCTCAGAGTGGAGAGAACTCTAAGGAAATATACCTTCTTTTCATCCTGCTTGAGAATGCTCCCTTGAAGGTGGCATTTTGGTTCTTTCATATAAAAATCAGTAATAACTGACAAAAATCCCATAGAATCATAGAATCACAGAGTTGGAAGAGACCTCAAGGGCCATCCAGTCCAACCCCCTGCCATGCAGGAACCCTCATCAAAGTACTCCCGACAGATGGCCATCCAGACTCTGCTTAAAAACCTCCAAAGAAGGAGTCTCCACCAACTTCCATGCCATTGAAGTTTATAAAATCATACATGGTGTGGACAAAGTAGATAATGAAAAACTGTTTTCCCTATCACACAATAATAGAGTTAGGGGGCACTCCATGAAACTTTTGGGTGCTAGATCTCAAACAAATATGAGAAAGTACTTTTTCACCCAGAGGATCATTGGTCTTTGGAACTCCCTGCCAGAAGAAGTGGTCACAGCTGTCAGCCTTGACAGGTTTAAGAAAGGATTAGACAAGTTATTGGAGAACAAGGGTATCAATGGCTATCATTATGGATGCCTAAGGACAACCTCTGGGTTGGAGAGATAGGCAGGATAACTCTCAATGCCATTTGCTGGGAACCATAAGCAGGTGAAGACATCTGCTTGGGAATAACCTGAAGCAAATGGTGAGCCACTGTGTGAGACAGAATACTGGCTTGAATGGGCTGTAGCCTGTTCCAGCAAGGCTGTTCTTATGTTCGTAATTACCAATCCACCTAACAGTAGCATTATCTATCCCACATTCAAGTAACTTATTTGCAAATATGTCATGGGGAACCTTATCAAAGGCCTTACTGAAATCAAGATAAACAACATTCACAGCATTCCCCTCATCCACCAGGCCTGTAACTCTATCAAAGAAAGAGATCAAATTAGTCTGTCATGACTTGTTTTTGAGAAACCCATGTTTACTTCTCCTAATGACAAGTGTTGATTGTTAAGTAATTACAGACTGCTTAATAATCTGTTCAAATTTTACCACTCTACACCAATGACCATTTCTTGGCACAGAATGCAGTGGCATTCCAGTTATGTTCTTGGATGGATTCCCAGTGTGAGCTTGTCAACAGTGAGGCTCTGCAGGCCTGGCTAGATCTCAAGAATAAAAAACAAAGAATCCTCCAAAAATACACTCAATAGCTGGCATCCTGTTCTGTCAGTTATGACTTGTAAGGTTGATGAGGTCATCAGTTGTGTTGATTTTTTTTCTCAAAAATTAAGCTTTTTCTGTTTTCTCACTGAATGCCAGAAAAGTCTGAAATGTGCTAATTTTCTTGTATATTAAAACCTTGAAAATCAGTACTTCTTGGATGATGTCTCCTAAATAAGAAGCAGGAACTAGCAGTGTAGTAGCGTAGAAGCACATAATGCCGCCAAGTCTACGGTATGACCTAAACAACTCACCTCAGAGAGTGCAGATGTCAAAAGAGATTGCTGGTAGACTGGAACTGCAGTTGCAAGACTGCAGAGAAGATGGTGAGCTGTAACAGTTGTAGTACCTGGAGAAATGAAATCATCTTTGACAGAGTGGCTCCTCCCAAGAAGATTTGCCCGGATCACTTTTGCTAGCCAGACAGGATATTTGGGAATTCCAACCCCGAGGGAGGCCTGGAAAGCTATGTCAAGGAGGAGGGCCTTCTTAATGGTTGCTCCCCATTTATGGAATCATCTACCACCAGAAATTCACCTAGCACCATCACTGCAAACCTTTAAAAAACTATTGAACACATGGTTTTACAGAATGGCCTTCCCTGACTTCTTAAATACTTAGCAAGACATCCTTCTTTTATCACATATATTTAATTGTTGTTGTTGTTGTTGTTGTTGTTGTTGTTGTTGTTGTTGGTGGTGCAATAACTTGGTTATTTCTATTTTATTTTAGTTTATTGCTGTTGATTTATTCTGTTATAATTTGTTTCATTATGTTGTTTGTATTTTCGTTATTTAATTTACTGTTATGTTGAGATTTTATGTTGTAAACTGCCCAGAGTAGCACTAGGGTTAGATGGGCGGTAGAGATGGGCATGACCAGAATTTTCCCCCGAGTTGTCGTTTTTCGGGATGGGTCCGTTTCGGGTCGTTTCCGTTTTTCGTGAAATTTTTCAAAAATTTGTCGTTTCGTTGTGTCATTTGTCATTTGTCGTTACCACCATGATTTAGCACGACTTGACTTCCCAGAGCATGGGGTTAAGGGGTAAGGGCTAGGCTTAGGGTAACAGTTAAGGTTAGGGTGGGTTAGTGGGCTGTACCTCTGGGTGCCTCTGGCCCACTAAGAACACAGTGTACTGGCGTATGGGTTAGGGTTAGGGTTAGGATTAGGATTAGGTTGGTGGGCTTTGTATGCCCTCTCTGGCACATCCAGAAGTCTCAGCAAAACCTGGCCATGCGATTGGTGGAATGGGTCCAAAAATTTGCATGGTCCCATCCCATGGCCAGCCCATCATTGCGCGTGCGCAGGTGTAAAAAAATAAAAATAAAAAAATAAAATAAAATAAATGGAGACGTTTTGTTGCAAGAAAAACCCACTGTTGCTACTGTAAAAATTCAAGCATTTAAAATAGCTAATTTTCGCATGTTTCTGTGGTGCTTTGGTGGGTTTTTGGACCACGATTTCAAAAAAATTATTGTGGTCGCCATTTTGGATCCCCCTGCACCGCATGGTAAATGGAGACGCCGAGGATGCCCCCTCCCAGCCTTGTACCAGGAAGTCTTAGCAAAACCTGGCCATGCGATTGGTGGAATGGCTCCAAAAATTTGCATGGTCCCTCCCATCTCATGGCCAGCCCATCATTGCGCGTGCGTAGGTGTAAAAAAATAAAAATAAAATAAAATAAAATAAAATCAATGGAGACATTTTGTTGCAAGAAAAACCCACTGCTGCTACTGTAAAAATTCAAGCATTTAAAATAGCTAATTTTCGCATGTTTCTGTGGTGCTTTGGTGGGTTTTTGGACCACGATTTCAAAAAAAATATTGCGGTCGCCATTTTGGATCCCCCCGCACTGCATGGCAAATGGAGATGCCGAGGATGCCCCCTCCCAGCCCAGTACCAGCAGCCCAGGACAGGAGGGGGGGAAGGCTGGAGTGCCCCCCCGAAACCACCCCTCTGGTAGGTGCCCTCAGGCAGGCATATTTTCGCCTGCTTTTTTGGCTGGGAATCAGGATTTTTTTAATTTCTAAAACTTTTTTTCTGTGCCACTTGGCATCGCACGATCGCTGCGATGCCAGGAACGACAACGACAAATCAGACCCAATTTTTCTTTTGTCGGTTTGAGTTCTGGGGGAGTAATTGTCGTTACCGTTTCTGTTGCGTAATGGAAACGAGTAACGGAAATGGAAACGAGAATTTCGCCAAGTCGTGCCCATGTCTAATGGGCGGTATAAAAGTCAAATAATAAATAAATAAATAAATAAATCTTCCCATTCATTAACTGGAGCAACTGTGAACTTCTCACTGAAAATGTCTTACGAAACCCACGGCTTTGTCATTCTGGCAGTAGTCTTGGAGATAACATCTGGGTTTCCATGTCACTTTTGGTTTATGACAACACTGTTAAGGGTTTTCTAGCTAGAGAGTACTCAGAAGTGGTTACTGATTTCTTCTGGAGGCATCCAGGGACTGTGCAGTTGGCCCAAGTCCATGCAGGCTGGCTCATCTGGAATGTAGAGTGGGGATTTGAACTCCCAACCTCTGGCTGTGCAGCTAGATACTCAACCCACTGAGCTTTCTAGTCAGCTAGGCCACAGCATTTAAAGGACGGAAAATTCTCCTCCACTCCCCTGGTACAAGCTAGCATAGTCTATAGAACCTCTCTTTGCGCATGCACACAGACATGTGCTTAATATCTGGATTTTGTTTAATGTTCTAAATTATCCTTAGGAGTTTATATGCTGCATTAGTTACGAATGGTGTGCATACTTTGAAGCTCTAATTTCCTTCCTCTGCCCCAAAGAGCTCATTTTTTTTTAAAAAAAGTTTCAACCTCTCTTTTCTAAGGACGTATAGTAGCGTGTAGCAGTTTAGTATGAATCCCTTATTAGAGCTGTGCTTTGCCAAGGAAGTTCAATTAGCATTGAGATACAGGGTCAGTGCTTTGATCTATGACAGCTTTTGTGACAGTATTGTGTTTTCACCACTGGAGAAAGAAGCAAAATAGCTTCCTAGTTTCCTTTTGCTCTAAGAGGCAGAAGGGGTAGGTTTTCATTTTATTTTATTGTGATGATTCGCAGGAGAGTTTTAACTGTAATAAGTTGCAGAACAGGGTTTCAGCAGAGGATTTAAAATCTGCAGGAGAAAAAAGGGGGGGCACACCTCTCAATCCACTTATCAGAGTGTACTTAGCTCTCTTTTTGAAGGCAGTGAAACAATAAATATTGAGCATGGGAAATTAATTTGTATCTTCA